>JAHHUM010000304.1:795816-1079810 GCA_036173005.1 Crenichthys baileyi | reverse complement strand
TGCCAATCTGTGGCTTTCCCAAACCCACCGTGTTTTCCCCTGATATATAAGCCCTTGAAAAGCAGACGGTCCCAGATTTTTGAAACCCCATCATGTGATTTAAAACCAGCTTTCCTTCTTTTTGATCATTTTTTTTGCCCTTACCTTGCTTCGTGGTTTTGCCTTCCCCTCCTCCTTGTCGGGACGTTTGGTTTTTGGTTTTTCGACCCTTTTTCCTGCATCGGGTTCTGCCTCTGCCTGCCCCGCTGACGTCTCTTTTTCCCGATCATTGACCCGTTTTGTCCCTGGATATTGAGCCAGCCTAGCCTTGGATTATTCAGAAAAGTATCCCTCTCTTCTGCGCTGTGGAATCCCTGCCTGCTACCACGAGTTTCCCCTTGGGTTTCAATTTTCTCCCCAAGAAAAAAGCGGGTTTAGTGACTTTTTGATCCTTGAAGTTTGGGAGAAACTTTAGCACTAATCTTCTCCTGCTTCAGTAATCCCCGGAAGCTGTGGAGTTTAATCTGAGTGAGGTTTTCCTGTGGCTGAATAAACCTGAATAAATCTTTCAGTTCTGTGTCTGGCTGAATCTCAGGTCCGCCTTTTTCTGATTCGTAATAGGAGCACAATCAGCCATAATTGGCCAATCAGCAATGGGAACAAACACAACAATATACCTCACACAGTGAGGCAGTTGGAGACAGTCATGAGGACAAGAATACAAACATAAAAATAAAGAGAGCAGTTTTCTCATTTTTGTTAAAGCCTGGATGACTAGCACTTCAACTGTCTTATTTCCACATTTCGATAATGCACCCATTTTGTGTACAAGGTATGTTAATACTGGAAAAGGTTTAGAACAAGTTAAATTAAAACACTTTCAAAAATGAAGTACCTTTCAATAAAAAGTGCAAAAAGTTATGCCTGAGATACATTTAATAAATAGTTGTAGCAACATATGTGAACAGCTAAAATAGAAAATTTTAATAGGCATCTTTCTATTGCCCTGCACCTTCATTTAAATGACATCTTTTGTAGCTGCCTCCCTATTCCAAATTCCAAATCTTTACAACCACATTAAAACAATCTTTCATCTATTTTATTGGGATTTTACATGAAAAACAAACAGAAATAAAGCGCAAAATTGTTTAGTGAAAAGAGAAGATCAGTTGTTTTCAACCTTTTTTTTACAAATACAAATGAAATAAATTGATATGTATTTGGGCCCCCTGAGCCAATACTTTGTAGAAATTCCTTTCTATTCCTATTTTGGGGTTTGTCTCAACTGGCTTTACACGTCGACTGACTGAAACCTATCCATTCTTCTTAGCAAAGTAACTCAGACTAAGCCAGATTGAATGGAGAGCACCTGAGAACACTAATTTTTATGTCTTAATTGGATTTATGTCTGGAATTTTACTGGGAAATATTATATAAGTTTATGCTTTATATGTTTTGGGATAAATCAAACAATTGTTGCTCTGGCTGGACGTTTAGGGTTGTTGTCCTATTGAAAGGTGAACTGCCACCACAGTCTCAAGCATATGACAGGATTTCTTCCAGGAATAAGTGGTACTTATCTATCATTCTTTCCATAAACCCCTACTAGTCTTTCGATTCCTGTTGAAGACAAACATTTCCAACGCATGATGCTGCCACCACCTTCTTTCACTGTGAGCATGATCTGCTCTGGTGTTGGACAGTGTCAGTTTTCCACCATTCACAATAGGGTTCTGCATGTAAGCCAAAAAGTTCCTTTTGTATTTTGTTTGATTCAGCTTCAGTTGAGGGAAAAGATTTTGTTTAGGACAAAAATACATAACTTTCCAGATTTTAAAATTTCACATAGTAAGCAAGTTAAATAAAACATTTCCCAAAAATTTGGCACAAAACTTTTCACATTTAAAACTTTTGGATAAAAAACAGAGAAGATTAAAACTGTGAGTTAATTAAAGCTGGAAAACGTGTGCATTTGAGTATGATCAGTAAAACTGGGGAAACCGGGTATGGGTCACGGGTTACCTCTCAGCACTTAGGCATCATCATCTGTTATTGGCTGGTTATTGATCAGATCAGCCAAATGGGGTCAATATAAGCAAAGAAAACATAAATTGATAGTCTTTGTAAAGTCAATAAAACGTTATTTAAGCAAGAATATTTCTTTGGATCTCTGCAACAATATATTCCCTTGCCTAAGAGTTTGCATGAAGTTATAAAATTGGATGAATTCTGTAAAGAGTATTTAATGGATTTTTATTGTCTCCTCTAACCCGGGATTTGAGCTTGTTTGTTGCTCTAATTACACCAAACAGCTCATTGATTCTCATTTCGCCTGAAGAGTATTCACTGTGACCTCCCCATGTGCTGGAGCTCAGTGGTCCTGGGGGGTATTTAGGAGGTAAACATGTTGACTGCACCTCCACCCCGCCGCACCACCAGCTATTTACTTCCCCACACGTGCAATTAACGAGGCACTGCCTAATTTGGCGTTGCTGCATATATGCAAATGAAAGGCAAACAAAAGGAATGGGTGATGGATGACAAGAAAGGGAGGGGGGTTGAATGGGTCATAGAGGACACTTAGCACCACAACACTAATTAAAAAGCCATGTGAGTGTGCTGAGGTAACTCATTAGCTGCAACCTGCTTCTGTGCCACACAGTGCAACTGAGCGCTAATGCTACCTAGTTGAGGAAGAAGGAGAGCTACTTAAAGATGTAAAAAATGATGGATGTGTACATTGTAGCTTTGGTAAAGAGTCCATGAGGACGTATGAGGCCAACCAAGTGAGTCTGACATTAGCTTTTCTGTTCTAATGCTCATTAGTTTAGGGCAAAGGGCTGCAAGCTAAAGAAAGGTTACCGCAAGCATGGCAATTAGGACTGTAATAGGGTAAACAACAACCTGGCAACGGGAGGGAGTGAAGCAGAACACGGTGCAAGAATGAATACAGAGGCCGGCCATGTGGAGGTGGGTGACTTTAGCTATATTGATCTGTGCCTCTGTTGTAGAGAGAGCTCAAAGTGGCACCCGCTGAGCCTGCATGGCTTCCCCCCTCAACTGAGACTCATTTTGTTTAGCTGTACGCACTATCTGCATGTGATTTGCACATATACAGTTTGTAACATGTCCTAGGTGGTGAACCCCTTTTCTTTTAGTACCCCCGTGTGGCAGATCTGGCAATTCATTTCATCAAAGTGGGAATCATCGCACACCTTTTCCCCAATGCCTTTGTATAGTACAGACAACTTTTTACATTTAATTCAGCGCTCAACAATAAACATACCAGAAGTACCACTTTCGTAGAGAGGGACCAGGAGGAACATGCACTGTGAGATCAATGGTGCAAAAAATTGTTTTCTATCGAATGCTGCGTGGCTCGCATTTTCCTGCAGAAAAAGATAAGAGCATGGCAGCGTGCAAAACCTCCTGTGCTTGTGTGCGTGGGTATGTTAGAAAGAGAAAAAGGGAGTGGAGGGTATGAGGGGGTAGAAAAATAAATGAGATTATCGATGTTACATGTCAAATATAATTGCTGAGATTTGAGCAAAGAGGAGGAGAGAGTAGGCTGATGGGCTCGCTGATCCGTGGAATGCTTCATTCGGGAGAAAGGCCAATAAGTCACAGAATTTGGATAGCAACCTAGGGTGCTGGCGTTCCACACACACATGCCTGCGTCAAGTGGCTGCAGGAGAACGCGATCGTTTAGCCTCAGGAGTGACTTGTTAACATTTTAACTCTCACGCTGATCAAACGCGCAAATGAAACCTGTACGCGGCCTTGTCTCCAGACTGAATGTCATAATATCAGCACAAGGTGATAAAGTCTTAGCCTGTCAGATCTAATACGATCTGATGTCTGCCTGTTCATGCACTCAGATTTTTTTTAACCTCTCAGGTCAAAACTTTTGGAAAGACAATCCACATGAAATTCAGTGAGGCCTTCAAAAATTCATGCTCTAGTTCCCATTGCAGAGTGAGGTTTAATTTGGGAAGATCTGAATGATGAGAGGACCTATCTACAACCAAAGACCTCACAGCAGAACTGCATGAAACAACATTGTGTTATATTTGAGCCACAGCAACTGGACGATGAATATGTGCTGTGGTTTTAGGATAACTTCCCAAACAGGTAGAGTCAAGAAAGCTGCATAGAATGATGCTTTCTGTAACAGTGAGTAAAAATTTTGCTTTCCAGAAATTGCCAAATATGCAGATAAAAATCATATAAAATAAAAAAAAAATCCTCTTTTAGATTGGCAAACACTGATATAAATGAGATGAGAAGCTACAGCAGGAGTTCAGATGAAAATGAATATATAAAATGGAATTGATACTGGCGTATGAATATGTTCTGGAATGCTTATGATGAGAAGTCCCACAGCTGGTGGCTGCTATCCCAAATCAAAAAAAAGATGCTCAGAAATTGCAAAATTGCATAAAATTAGAGAAGAAGGACACATGGACATCTGGTGTGTGTGTGTGTGTGTGTGTGTGTGTGTGTGTGTGTGTGTGTGGTGTGTGTGTGTGTGTATGTGCGTGTGTATACATTCATTCACAATGACACATTCAGAAGTCTCATGCTCCAGGAGAGGTCTGGGCTTCTTGATGGGAGTCAGAGATCTCATGGTATTCTCAAAGCAAACATTCCAACATTACAGTCCTTTTCAACACTTTCCACTAATTCAGCTCATTTCCACTGTGCATCATCCTCATAGCTAAAACAGTCTTTTCTGGGGTAAAACCTAAAATCTTGACTTATCCTCTTTCAAAATAATATTTTCCAACTCAGAGGCCAAAACAGCCCTCTGGCACTGCAAAAGTTTCAATCTTAAATGGTGTCTTGAACTACTGGAAAATATCTTTCTTCAAACAGGCAGGTTTCTCCATGGCAAAAAGCCAAGTGAGAACAACTTGCCGGCTGTGTCTTTATGGTGAAATCCATATGTGTGAGTTCATAGGAAGAAGGCAGTGTATGCTTAATATCTAAGAGAAAAACAACCTTGAGAAAAAAAATGTATATATTGTAATGTATATATTCTGTTATATAATTTAAATTCCATTTTTTAATAAGTACCAGAGAGGTGTGCTACATTTAAACTAGTTAGCAAACAGTAGCTGTATCATGCCCAGTAAATCATTTTTTTTAACCATAGAGAAATATATTTGAAAATTGAATTGTATTAAAAAACTGGATTAACTTCTTCTGTATTTTTTATAAGTGGCTTTATTGTAAATTAATTTTAAGTAAGTGAGAAATCTATCTAATATTCCTAAATAGGAATAGTACGTTATAAAAATTAAATGCGACTGACATGAATCACAGTATCAATCACATTTCTCTAAATATATCAATCATTTTAAATAATTTGCAATGATGACTTAAAATAAAAATATATAACCTTCTAAAAAAAACCAAAAAAAAAACCTTTGTAACCGTACAGACATCACTCACAGGAATGTGCTGTCCATGATCACTCCTCTCTTAATAAGAAGAGGACTTTTTTCTGCATGGACAGAAAAAGGGTAGATAAAGATGCTTTCTTCAACTGTCCAAAATGAAAGCAATGCAAACATGGCTAATGAGTATTGCGTCCAGAAGCTTGATGACCCATCTGGTTGTTTTTAAGTCAGCAGTGGGCCAAACTTTCAGGCTTTCAGTGGCATGTGTAAAACAGATACTGAAAACAGGATACAGCAAGCAAAGTATTTCAAGACAAAACTACACCTAACAGAAATGTCAGGCACTGTAAAAATCAGTAAAATAAACTGCTCAAATTTGTGTGTTTACAGCACTTATGTCAGAATAGCCCTCACATAAATCATTATGCCATTTTTTTTTTTAAATTGGAGTTGTTTTAGGACAGTGGAAGTCCACTTTGGTCTCTGCCTCTCTCAAACAAGTTGTCAGCTTCAGCATCCAGAACCATGTTGCCGGTACTTAGGGGCGGAGCTAGAGGGGGGAATGGGGATATATATATATATATATATTATATATATATATATATTATATAATATATATGATTATATATATATATATATATATATATATATAGATATATATATATATATATATAATATATATATATATATATTATATATATATAAAATGTGTGTGTGTGTTAATTGTTACTCTCATCTGTGGCCCCCTCGAGATCTCTCTCTCTCTCAGCAAAGTCCACACTCAAACTAATTAAAACGTATCAATATTTTACTTCACTGTAGGCTGTCTGTATAAGGCAGAAATTAGAATCACTTGACAATGTAGAATATATATATATATATATATTTCAATTGTTAAAGAACTGCCATGTATGAAACAATGATAACCCATTTTCTGATGCATAAGTTTTCATCCTCAGTTTCCATCTTTTCTTTTGAACAAAGAAGTTATTGTTCTCTGCATTGTGGTCAAGTTTTGATTTCATTTAAATTAAATATTTGACAGTTCGGTTGTTTTCACGGTTTTTATTTAAAAGTCTGTAGATGGTAAGTGATTTATTGTTTGTCCTGTCCTAATGCAAGCTGCGTTTTTTTTTATGTCTGTGCACCACCTGTGTAAAATCTCCCAGTCCACTAAATCGAACGCACCAATCTCCTTGGCAACCGCTCTGTGTTGGAGGTAAGCGCGCATGTGCTCTTGTGTAGTGTATGTGAACTCTCTGGTCATAAGCAGTGTTTTCGAGCTGTACTGTGTTGTTGTAATTCAGCAAAATAACATGAACCACAACTAGTTACTCTCCCTTTGCTTTTAACTGGGGTGTTTAGCAGCGAGCAGACAGACATTAAATGTAGCGGTGCTCGTTTTAAAGGCTGGCCGTTCACAACAGCCTCGAGCTCCGAGGGGAGAGAAGCAAAGTAAGAGCATTGAGGCTCCAGCATAGCAGAACAGTTCAGAAACTATTTGGAATGAGGGGAAAATAGCTATATTTATAACTGCCTATTGGTAGCGGATCTGATCTTCTTTGTGTGCTCGTGAATTTTTGCAGCTGTAACTGGTTCTGGATGACGGCTTCATAGCAGACAGCCGTTCTTCCCTCTTCCCGGTACTGCGCACCGGCGCAGAATCTTTTAGTGATACGCAGTACTGGACCGTACCGGCTCACTGAAACCATTAGATCTGAACCTGTGGACAGACTTACAGTACATGTTGCATCTCTTGGGAGAACACCATGTCCATCCCTGCTTACTGTAGAACGACTCCAATCTGCAATGTGATCCTAAAGGTAGTCAAGCCTCTCTGCTGCCAGGTTTCTCACATTTTCAAGCTGACCATTTCACAACGAGATCTGTAAAGTAAGACTTTCACCTTGGCCCTCGGATCACACCACCTTCATAAATACTGATCTTAGAACATCAAGGCACAGGGGTGAAGCTAGATATAAGGGATTTTTTTGACACCATCAAATAGTTTGGAGGGATTTTTATTTGTCATATATTTCTTAACATATGTTAAGCTAGTGAAAAGAGGTGTGAAAGCAATAATTTCATTTATGTAAGTAATGCTTTCAAATTATATGCGTTCTTTTGCTTTGCTACCCAATCCCCCCCACCTTTCTCTATCTGTACCCATCTGAGTGTGTGTGTGCGCATGTTAAGATGCTGTTTGAGATTGTATCTAATGACTCCAGTGCTGCTCTATCAATCAAGAGCCTAGTGTGGACAGTGAAAATCAATAGTTCCACACAGAGCTACCTGAGGTCCCCCACACTTCATTTGTCATAAGCGCTCAATATGTCAATATGGAGAAACTACAACTCATTTTAGTCAGGAGGCTGCCGGTGAGCGTGGTGGGTGTAAATCTTTTTGGTCTTTTCCAATGATTGTGAACTTCTCTCTTTCACAGCAGTATTGGGTCATGTCAAAGATCGCCTATTCAAGTGTGCAGCTGTAGCTTTTTTCCATTGATAATTCATTCATCCTGTTTTCTTTGTCCCTCGCCGCCTCTAACATTTTGATAGTGTGATCTTTCTTTGATGGATTCAGCTTTTCTTCCTCCTGTTTTTTTCTGTGTACATGTCTCACTCACGTTCTCTCTTTCCTTCTACCGACTCGTTCTTCTCTCTGGGCACTTATTGGCATTTCCCTTCTAACCTTCTCTTTTACGCTCACCTTAGTGTGTGCAGCCTTATCAGATGCGCCGATGGTTTGGAGTTTCATCCGCCTCAACTTCTTACTCTTCTCCATTCTTCCGGGTCATTCATCCCTCCTTCCTGTGCTCTGAAAGTCAAGCTTCCCTTTACAAAACCCCTGCTGTCTTATCAGAGAGACCCCACGACCCAGCAGTCAGCGCAGCAGCCAGCGGGGGGGAATGGACACCATGATTCCCCTGGGAGGAGGACAACAGAACCAAGGTGTGTGTGTATGTGAGAGGGTGCATGTGTGTTAAAGTGGGGTCCAATACCATTACAGTAGTCTATTTACTGTCCAACTGTCTAAACAGTTGTGATAACATACACTGGTGAAGCAACAGACAAGAGCACTCCAGGGACAGGTCGGATGCTGTTCTACATGGAGGAAAAAGGACTGCATCAGATAGTTATTTACATTTTTGCTGAGGTTATTTTGTTTGTTTTTTTAATCAAGTGAAATCTTTTAAATATAGTAATCTTTTAAAAAAATGTTTTAAATAAAGTCTTAATTTAGGCAACTGTAGGCCAGATGAAAATCATCACAAACCTGAATGGCATGTTCTATTGTCTTTCCCGTTTTGAGGAGGCTGCAATACTAATGATCTGACTGCAGGTGGTAATAACGTTAATCAAGTATTTTAAATACAAAAGAGGAAGATCTTCAGCATAAAAGGCAAACATGGCCAAAGATATCCCAACGTTTTCTGACGTTGTTTCTCATTCAGTTCTTCAGCTCGAGTTCTCAGGACAAAGCGAGACAGATGTGGGCAGAAAAATGACTTCATTCTAGCTGTCGGTTTTACCACAGAAAGCAAGATATTCAGGTATACTGTGTACATCAAAGAATTTCTTTAAAAATCTCAACTTTTTTTTTAAATCACAGGTCCACCAAAAACTCAGTTTGTTTTATTGTAATTGTCAGGGGAGCCACTAACTGTGACAACAGCTTAAAATTAACGATTATCACTAATGTGGTTTTGTCAGTGTGAGATTATGATACTCCACTGAGATTTTAACAAACCTTTACCATGGATGCTAATAAATGTGGAAGGTGGTGTTTCTACAAAGCAACAGGGCTTTACAGAGCTCCAATAATGCAATCAGACTTTTGTTTCAAAGTAATTAAAAAAACTAAAAAAACTAAACTCACACTATGATGATGACTAACTTAAAAACAAATAAGGCACTGGCCTAAAACTCATACATTCAACGATTTAAGCAAAAGAAGAATTCCCTGTTAGAAACCATAAATAAGTTAAATAATTCAACCCCTTCTGTCATTGTTTCTAATTTTGTTTTTTTCTGTTTGTAAATGTGTCAATAAAGTGGCTGAATAATGCATTTCCTTCCCATGTCCTGTGCGTATGGGGGCTTGTGTTTATGTGGTCTTTGTCACAATCTTTGCAGGTGCAACACACATCCTATATTCATATCCTCATTCTTTCCTGTTCAGGAGAACTCCCTAAGGAAAGCACCTGCCACAGAAGCATAAGCACACACACACAAAGACACAAATTTGTACCCTCACAATGTTTCTGAGAGTTCCTGCTCACTTCCTTACAGTCCGTTGTTCTCATTTTCTCTCCTTAGTAACTTCACTGACAGCTACAAGATGTTTAATTGAGAGAACAATGGGCACAACATGGTCAGACGAACAGGCAAAAAGCTTATGCAAGAGGAAATATATAGGATTGAGTTTTATATAGTAAGTCAGCTTGCAAAAGCAGCACCAATATTTATAATAATAAATATACAGCACTGTAATATTATAATGGGTATGTCCCTCTGGAATTTTTATTTCCCAGAGTAAACGTTCTCTAGGGATTCATAAAGTCTGTCTGTCTGTCTGTCTGTCTGTCTGTCTGTCTATCTGTCTATCTGTCTATCTATCTATCTATCTATCTATCTATCTATCTATCTATCTATCTATCTATCTATCTATCTATCTATCTATCTATCTATCTATCTATCTATCGGCTGATCAGCTGGCAAATAATACAAAAACAAAATCTATTTTAGGTCATAAACAACCAAGAAGAGTGTTTAAACCTAATTTGGTGTAAAACACATATAATTTAAATTATATAGATAAACTCAGTATGTGTTGACAAAAGGGCTCTGTTCTCCAATGTCTTCTATATGACTATTTAAGGTCATACATTCCAAAATGGTGAGATGGATACAGATAGAGAGACAGGGCCTGGCTGTTGTTGCCGAGTGTATTTATAGGTATTATCATCTGTACTGCCAGACAGTCTGCACTGACAGGCATGATATAAAGTTACACCAGGAGAATGACATCACATCAAAACACGAGTGACAGATGATCAAGATGCTGCGGTTGCTCACAAAATGTGCCCTTTTTGGAGCAAAACATCCTTACTTTCAGGCCTGATGTCAGATCTCCTCTAAAAAACTGAATTTGGGAAGAATGTTATGAGCTCATTGCTACAGATGCTATCCAGTTCCCCCTCAGCTTCCTAAATGCCCATAATTTATTTTATTACAGTTATACAGCTCACTGTCTTCACCCAGTCTCAGCCAAGTACACAATAACAGGCAGAAACATTGGCTGAAAAGACACGGTCTATGATGTCTTCATAAAAAATATTTTTTTGAAAGCTCATATCTTGTGTACTTTAATTATGTTCATAAAATCCTTATATTGTAAATGACTATGCAGATGTGTTCAGCTTGATGTGCAGTGTTAGTTTCCTGCAATACATGGGGCTTGCATGTTGGCCAAAAGGTTACATTGATATCTCATTTGACTTAATCACCTTCTTCTGACTGCGATGGACTGGCGACCTGTCCAGGGTGTACCCCGCCTCTCGCCCATAGACTGCTGGAGATAGGCACCAGCTTCCCTGTGACCCACTATGGAAGAAGCGGTAGAAAATTAATGACTGACTGACTGACCTTCTTCTGTATGTTCACTGTTTCCCCTACATGATTTGTGGTAAACTAAAAACTGTATCAATTGTGGCTTTCCTTCAGCAACACTTTCTTCTTACCATGTTTCTATAAAGGCTGGATTTGCAGAGTACGCGACTAGTTGTCCTGACGACAGATTCTCTCACCTAAGTTTTTAACTTCTGTAGCTCCTCCAGAGTTCTCATGGGCCTCTAGGCTGCTTATCTGTAAAATGCTCTCTTCGCCCGGCCTGAAGTTTAAGTGGACCACAGTGTTTTATTTGGTTTTTAGCTGTGCCATACTCTTTCCATTTTCAGATCATGGATGGAGCAGTGTTCTGTGAGATGTTCAAAGCTTGGGATATTGTTTCAATTACCCAACTCTGCTTTAAACATCTCCACAACGTTCTCCCTGACCTGCCTGCTGCATTCCTTGGTCTTGATGGTGCTGTTTGTTCACTAATGTTCTCTAATAAACCTTTGAGGGCTTCAAAAATGGCTGCGTTTTGAGATTAAATTACACACACATGGACTCTACTTATTCTATTTTGTTTTCTGATGGCCCCATTTTTCTTAGTCTTTTTTGTTTTTACCTAAAACCATGTGTTCTTTTTCTTCCTGTTTACAATTGTACACTACTTGTTGTCGATTTTTACATAAAACTCCAATAAAGCTAATTTAGGCTTGTGTTTTGTAAAGTGACAAAATGTTAAATAGTTGAAGAGGAATTAAAACTTTTTCAAGGTACTTCCAAAAGCTATTTAGCAGGCTACAACCAAACCTTTTGGTTGAAATCTACAAAACTTACTTTTCTGCCATACTTGTCACACATTATGTATTTTTGTTTGTGTTGTATTTTACTTTTCTTTTATTAATTGATAAGCAATGTTAAGTACGTGGGTAGGATATGGCTACAATTTGGATATGGAGGTAGATTTGGTCAAAATGGCAACGACTGGTTGCGGAAGTGGTTTCTAAACTGGTGAATTGCCTGGAATAATGCTAAGATGGATGCTGGTCATTTTGCCTCTTCACTATTTTGTTGCTTTACAGTTTGGTTCGCTTCATAGCCATATTGTGTGGTTTTCTGTAGTGTTTATTTGTACAGAAACAAGGCGGTCTATAAACAGACTGGAAGGTAAGGCTGTAAATGTAACGTGTTTTTTTTACTTTATAGACTTGTGTGAAGAGGGTGCTCTTGTTTCCATCCATTTAGTTCCCTGCTATACATTGCTTCTTTATTGATGGGAAGTTCTGAGATATATTCAAACTAATGTTAAATTCTTAATTTCCATGCATACATTAATAGCAGATTAAAATCATTTGTAGTAAAAATACTTTTTTTTTGCTGCTGGACTGACATTTTTACAGAGCAGACATTTTCGAACTTCTAAACACTGGTAGCCCCACATTTTTTACGGTTGCTGTCACATTATTGCACGTCAACTGTAAACAGCTCCTATGTTTATTACACATGCATTTCTTCAGTTACAGTTCATTCAAATATGACTAAGTTGTACTGTGCTTGTCATCATTCTTTCAGATGCATTTTGAATACTGTGCTCATGTCTATTTTGAAGAAAAGACTCTCTGTATTACTGGAAATACTAACACTGTATGTTTCAGTGCATACTAATTAGCCATCCAACAGTGCAGACTCATGCTGAGACAATCTGTATCACAGCCAAGATAAAAGCATTCATGTTCAAGCAGAAAAGAGCAGCCGAGTGAATGAAAAGTTCAGGTTTCACAACAAAAAGGACCTGTGCTAACAATACAGACGATACAATGAGCCATGTCTCTGCAATGATGGAAACTTCAACAAACACGTGTTTGTATGTGTTCGATTGTTCACGAAAAAAAAAAAAAAAACTCAAGAAACCAAGAATTCATTTACAGGATATAGTAGCTTACTTCAAGACAAAACACAAGTTCCCACTTTTACCTTAACTCTAAAGGTTGTCTGACTTTTCAGCCCAGAGGCCAACAGGTATGTTGTTAATGGCTAAAGTCCCTGTACTCCAATCATGGATGGCAAGCAGAGGAGGTTATCATCTCTGGTGTAGACAGCGACAGCCTAATTCATTCCAGCTGTAAGGCTTTTAGTGTCTGTGTGTGTGTGTGAATGACTGAGTTTTCTATGGTTAAAATGACAGATTTACCTGGCCCCTTAAATGTACCAGACAGGCAAGGCTAAATATATACGGTAAAAGAATCCTTGTTATAAAAAGATGAGGCCCTGCAGACCAGATTGCACTCCTGTGAGTGCGTATGCTTGGGTGCTATTTATTGATTTCAATAAATATACTGACTGATCTTATGTGCAGCTCCATTTGAGAATCCTATTGCTTTTGTGTATTTGCAACATTTTTTCTGTGTGCTCCCCATTTAACTATTGCAATCTCTTAGCTTCATCTAAAGTTTAATGAATTAACTTCCTTCACTTATGTAGTTACAGTAGCAGGACCACCACATCCTTCCCTGAAAAAGTCCACCTTGTGGCAAGAGGCACCAATTCTGAAGCAACACACAAAAACATTAACACACACTAAGTAGGAATGCCAGACCTACACTCACAGAATGAAAGCCAAGCTTGTGGATTGAAAGATAAGGGTGGGGCGATGGAAGATGGAGAGGAACATGGAAAGGTAGTCCATGATGGCCCCAGAAACCAGCCCGTTTAAGATGTCAGCAATTTCAATCTGGTCAGGTTCAGATTACTTTTTATTTTCATTTTTAGTACAAAAGGATTGGCTAAGAGACACTGTTACAAATGACACTAGAGCATTCATAAAAATAAAAATGTTTTCCACACTATAAAAACTCACATAACCTAATCTGACTTCCTAGATTTTGGTGACTTAATGCCTTGGAAACTTGGAAAAGCGCAGTGAAAGAAATTTATGAAGAATCGAAGAAAGAAGACAAAATAAAAACCTTAAATCACTCAAAGCACATGTGGTTTATCAACATATATGCAGACACAACGGAAATAAAAGAAATACAGATGGAAGGTGGAGAATGAAAGAAAAGGGTATAATTTTCCACATCCAGCCACACCTTGAAAATGGGGGGAAGAACTCAGTGCATGCATGTGTGTTTGTTCATGCTTCTATAGACCTTTCAGCTCCTCCTCCTGGCCTTTCTTGTGGTTGTGTGGGGTGGTTCAGGGGCAGCACACAGCAAATTCGATAATTGACCAGGGCATGCCCTCCTGCAGCATCGTTTTACCATTTATCTGTTTTATTCCCTCAAAAACATTCACTCTAACATTGATGATTTGGCGACTTTCTAATGTTGAAAAATGTAAATGAAGTTGTTGACCATTAATGATGCAGCATCATACTCTGATTTCTTGATGATAAGCAGCAACTGTCAAACAGTCAAACAGTGAATGAAGAAACGTACTGTGTACTTTTAAATTTATATTGGAATTGTACAATAGGCTGAGTTGCAAACATTTCACAATCTAAACTGCAAAGGACCGTTTGGATGAGATAATTTGTGGGCCACATATTTACTGAATGCAAATAATACATTGGACCAGCCTTTGACTGCCTTTGATACCCAAGGATCAAAAGCAGATATATATAGTTGCATCTTAATAAGTTAATAAGTTAGAATTTCATTGAAAAAGTAATTGAAGTCAGTAAATTAACTCAAAATGTGAAACTTATAAATTACATAATGTAATTTATATTAAGGCTTTATTTCTGTCAATTTTGATTATTATGTCTTACAGCTAACGAAAACCAAAAACTCTGTTTCTCAGATAATTATATTACATAAAACCAATAAAAAAGGATTTTTAATGTATAAATGTTATAGAATGGCCCACACAAGAATGAGGACAACCCACAACATGTTATTGCTAAATAAGCTGGTTGTTCACAGATTGCTGAATTTAATTATATAAACGGAAAGTTAAGTGGAAGGAAAAAGTGTGTTAGAAAAAAAGGCAGCAACAACAGAATAAACAACATAGGATGCGTTTTGGGAAGAGTCACAAGACTTAATGTCCTTAAGTGCATCTTAAGGTTAGAGCTTCCAGATTCAGCAAACACAAATGTATCCTGCATATGGGCTACAACTGTCACGTGGCTGGTATTATGCCATTCCTGAACCAGAGACAGATTCAAAAGTGTTTTAGCTGGGCTAAGGATAAGGACCATACTGGTGCTCAGTGGTTCAAAGGTTTTGCTTTTTGATGAAAGTAACTTTTTCATTTCAGTTGGAAATTAGGGTCACCAGAGTCTGGATCAAATGTGGAGAGGGACAGAATAGACTTTGCTTGAGGTTTAGTGTGAAGTTTCCACAGTCAGTGACAATGCGAGGAGCCATGTCCTCTGTGGTTTATTAAGTCCATTGTCAGTGCAGCCATCTAAGGAAATGTCACAGTACTTAATGCTTCCATCTGCTGACAAGATTTTATGGAGTATTGTCAAGAGGAAGCTGAGAGACACCAGACTCAACAATGCAAAAGAGCTGAAGGTCAATATCAAACCCTCAGCATCTTCACAGGCTGATTGCTTCCATGTCACGCTGTACTGATAGAGTAATTCATGCAAAAGGTGCCCTGACCAACAACTGAATGTATATAGACAACTCATGCACATGGACATACGTTTTAGTAGGCTGACATTTCTATATTAAGAATGCTTTTTTTGTTGTCTTAGGTAATATTCAGATTTTTAGAGAACCTGAATTTGGGAATCATTACCTGTAAGCTGTAATCATCAAAATAAACAAACTAATTATTGAAATATATCACTTTGTGTGTAATGAATCTATTTAATACATGTGCATCACCTTTTGCATTAACTACTGTAACTTGTTTTTACTTTTTTTGATATTCTAATTTATTGAAATGGACCTATAGAATTAAATTATATAGAAGAGACCAAGACTAAAGCTCACAAAATTGTGGGAATATTATGATGATGGTAAAGAAAAAAAGTGGAAGAAAATGTGAGTTATTCACAATGCATTATCAGTTTCAGACAAAAAAATGTCTAAACATAAACTGAATCTCAACGAGTTTATCTTAAGAGTTTTTTTAAATATTTTTTTTGGTGAAAGAACAAGGTAAAATATTAGAGTGCATGACAAAAAAGAAAAAAAAACAAAAGCAATAATAAAAGATGAGCCAAACAAACATTTATTGTCTGAGACAGTTATAGCAAGTAAGGGAAACACAAGCCTTAATCCCGAAGGTGGAGTTTCCTCCTTCAGGTTCCTTGAAGGAGAAAAAGAACAGAGCACACTCTTTTATCTGTGTGGTCCGCCGGCTCAGCTTTCTTTCTCTGTCTGTCTGCCTCAGTACCCCTTTTCCTCCTTGTTCACAGCTCACAGATGTGAATTGTTCTCCTTCAGGTAGTCTGTGTGTGTGCATGTGAAGTTCGATCTCCCCCCTCGAGATACCCCTTTCATTCCTAAAGTCACTACATGACCTGTCCTTTATTTTAGTGGCAGTTATAGGTTCATGCAAAACCCTAAAAACAGTTGAGAACCTGCTCAAATCTAAAGGTATCACGGTTTATTTTACAATGTGACTTTTACCTCTTCCTCTCACCAACCACTTTCAACAGCCACCTCCTGAAACTGCACATGTGAGGGAACTTCATACTGTATGTGGTCAATGCTATCAGCTTGCATCATACCTTTTGAATTTTTTAACATTTTGTCACATTACAACCAAAAACTTCAGTGCAACGTTATTGGGTTTTTTGGTGATAGGCTACTACAGAGTAGTGCAATGAAAAATATAGTTTTTAACATTTTTGTAAATAAAACGATTACAGAATTATGAACAATTGAACAATAATTCAGCGCTACAGAGTTAATATTTTGCACAACTACCTTTTGTTGCATTTATAGCTGTCTTTTGTGGTGTGTCTCTACCAGCTTTGCATATTTAGAGACTGAAATTTTTGACCATTGTTCTTTGTAAGATAGTTAAAGCTCAGTCAGAGTGGATCTACAGCAATTGGGAACTCCAGTCCTCAAGGGCTGGTATCCTGCTACTTTTAGATGTGCCTGTGGTCCAGCAAACCTGAATCAAATGGCTGAAATACCTCCTCAGTATGTCAAGTTCTCCAGAGTCCTGCTAATGACCTAATTATTGGACTCAGTTGTGTTGAAGCAGAGACACATCAAAAAGTTGCAGGACACCGGCCCTTGAGGCCTGGAGTTTGACACCTGTGATCTAAACCATTCTATTGTAGCTCTGGTTTTATGTTTAGGGTCAATGTTCTTCTGGAAGGTGAATCTCCATCCCATTTTAAGTCTTGTGCAGCCTCCAACAGGTTTTCTTCCAGTATTAATAGTCGTCTTGTTGAGAGATTCTTGCACCTCCCAACCACTTAGGTACATTTTCACATCTCAGAAACATGTGGGCAGAATCTTAAGTTTTTTTAAAAAGCAACATTCTAAGATGGGATTATTTTTCTACAGGTTACTTCTGCCTAACACACGGGCATGTGTTAGTCGAATTACATAGGCCTGCGTGTCCTTAAGAAGAAGCTGGGATGAACCAGAGTGCAGAAGTTGGTTTTCAAGTAAACATACAAGCACAGACAAGATTTTGAAAAAAAGGGGAAGAAGGTGTCATGGGAGATACAGTGAAAACAATCGGAGTTCAGAGGTGGAAAGGAAAAAGCTGAGAGAGGTGAAGAGCAGTGAAAACAACAATGGAGGAAAAATAAACGGCAGGTGTGGGAGATTTAGTGTAGCGCTTGCAAAAATGGGAAAGTGGTTAACTCAGAGAAGAAGGAGGAATTCCACATACTTAGGAAAAGACTGGTGTCAGGGAGTAGCATAGCAGAGACTGGAGAGACTACACATAAACCTCTCTCTATTGTTATACTACGATTCTCCCCTTTGCTCGAAAAACCTCAAAGTAATTCAATAACATTTGCAGGTTGAACAAGAGGAGGCTTGCTCCAACTGTGGTCCACAGACCTGGGGGAGAAGGGCACTCTAAAATGGCAACCAAAATGAGGCCAGGTCTGGGCTCTGCTATGTGGGGTAAGTATTAAAATGAAGTGCTTGTGACTGGTCTGCAGACAGTGAAGCATCTGATATGGGGTCTCCAAATGTGCACCTTAAAGTAGGGGAGACTAATTCCGCCCACTCATTTGGAGGAATTATGGTGACTAAAAGCAGGCCTAGCAGGAGCAAGCAGCACTCTGCATGCACATGCGTGTGCATATTTGCACAAACGTGTGCAAGAATACAGACTCAAAACAGAGGAAATCCCCACCATCTCTGTTTAGGTGTGTCATTCTTTGCCTGCATGCAATATAGTAAATGTGGAAATGTTTTAATAGCACTTCCAAGTAAGAAAAAAAAAAAGATTTAAATAAGCGCAGCTAACGCACCACAAATTTGCTTTCTTGGTGAGAAATTCCCAGAAACTCTCAGAGAGAAAAAAATGGGTCATGCTTTGGAAGTTCTTCCCCCGCCGCCATGGTAGCAGAGGCCGCAAAGCTACAGCCGTACCTGCTTCCCAGGACTGGGAATAAAAGCTCTCCTAAAATAAAACCTTCAGCTCTCGTCATCGGGGAAATAAGTGGGAACTCGTTGTGGTTTTGAAGACATCAGTGGCTAAATATAAATTTTTGGTGGAGCAAGAAAGCAAACAGCTGTGTGTGTGTGCGGGGCAAAAGAGTTGCAGCTGGCATTTCTGTGGCGGGCCCTATAGCATGAGCCAAGGGACCTGATGTAGGCTTGCCGCTGGAATGCTTAGGCCAACCACTGGCTTCCTCGTAACAACTATTGACAAGTTACTGCTGGCACCTGCTAAACGTGCAAGGGACATCCTTTTTCCCTCTTTGAAATAGATAGATAGATAATATAGATAATATTCTATATGTAATAAATAATTAAAAAGATTAACTAGTTTTACTTGGATTTCTTATTGCTGATTGTTAGCTGTATAGTTACATTGTTGGACTGTTACATCTCTTTAGTGATACTACTATAATGCATTGCATTAAACAAGTAAGACATTTCTCTAGAAGATATGATAAAAATACTGTTGTAAGGCCAAAAGAAGGATAACGGGAAACATTTGCTGGATAGTTGGTTAGCAACTGCAACACTGTCAGCACCTGGGATACTATCTTCCCTTGTTTCAGAAACCACTGTGTGTGAGTGTATGTCTGTGTGTGTGTGTGTATGTGCGTGTGTGTGTGCGTATATTTGTGTGTTCTGGGCCTGTCTCCAGAACCAATGTATTACAAGAGTTCCCGCTGTAAGATTATATTTGGATTCTCTGGGCCCGCTTCCAATTATTACTGGCACTTAATACTTTTCACACCATTCACAGATCCCTTTACCCCTACAGCCTCAGCCTTCTCTCTCACTTTTCTCGCTCTTGATTTCTTTCCTTCTGACACACTTATACACACCCTCACAAAGACACACTCACTTCTGCTGGGGTTTTTGCCTTGAATCAGCACTTTTTATTGGTTTATTTGTAGGATGGTACAGAGGCAGGAGACTGATTAAGTGAACAAGGAAGTGATTTAGTGCTTTTATGGAAAATGTTACTGACTCCCCATGTACGACATAAAGCACTAAGACCTGAGAAGAGGACACTTGGTTTGTATGTGACATGGATTTATGTCAAGCTCTGCATCATCTAGCATTCAGGAAGGACAGCAGTGTTTCTCCTTTAAAACTGTTTCCAAGAGCATTCATTTACCTTGAACTTAATCACATTTTGTCATGTTGCAACCACAAGTTTCCGTGGATCTTATTGAGATTTTGTGATGCAGAGGAGGAAAATTGATTTCAAATATTTTTCTAAATAAAGATATGAAAAATATGTATTTGTCTGATCCTTCTCCTGAAGTATGGTGAACCATCTCCCCGGTTTTGACTCTTTAGGAACCTCTAACAGATTTTCTTTTAGGATTGCCCTGTATTCGGCTGCATCCAACCAGCTCTAACCAGCTCTAACCAACTCTAACCACCTTCTTTGTCCCTGCTGAAAAAAACATTACCACAGCATGATGCTGTCACCACGTTCCACCTTGTCGATAAGGTGTTCAGGGTGATGTGCACTGTTGGTTTTCGACCACACATGTTTTGCATGTAGGCGAAAAAGTTAAATTCTGGATTTATCTGGATTACCTTTTTCCACATGCTTGCTGTTTTCCAAATTAGTTGTGGCACTTATTTAGATGTATCAGAGGATGTAAGAGACTAGGTGGGCTATGATAAAGATTCCCCAATATCATATTAAATTCAGCAACAAAATGCAGTATTAATCTGTATATCTAAGTATGTGTTTTCTGTAAAGCATTATATTAATATTTGATATTTAAAACTATTTAAACACTCATTCAGATTTCCTGCTAAAAATCTGTCTGTTTTTGAACTTTGATGATTTACAGGTATGTGTGTAAATGAGTGTTGGGCTAAAAACACAAAACTATTTGATAGCAGTTTGGAAAACATCATAGACTTATAATATATTTATTTGGAGTGTTTTCAACAACAAAAAAAATCAGTTTCTACTGTAGCAGTATGTAAGATACCAAAGCGAATATTGTTTACTGTATTAAGTCTAGTAAGCTGTTTTAAAGAAACAGTACTTATTCATGTGAAACAAATCTTAATATTTTCAGGACCACTTTCTCTTGCAGTGAAAAAATTATGAGCAAATATTAAATTGTGCAGAAATTGATGTGGTAACTTTTTTTAAGGATTTCAATCAGCAAAGATCAAGTTAAGCATTAA
This sequence comes from Crenichthys baileyi, assembly GCA_036173005.1. Lineage (NCBI taxonomy): Eukaryota > Metazoa > Chordata > Actinopteri > Cyprinodontiformes > Goodeidae > Crenichthys > Crenichthys baileyi. The sequence goes on along the minus strand of JAHHUM010000304.1, from coordinate 1,059,041 downwards.
ACATTGCTTCAAATACACTTAAAAATAAAATTAACAGGGTCCTTCTGATGTGTTTGACTTAACCAAACTTCCTTTCTCTAACCGTTTTCTACACGTTGCAGACAAAAAGCAATATAAAAAAGACTTGAGCTTTCGGAAGGTAGTATTTTTGTTTTGCATGCAATACTGTATATTACTAACAGCTACTGCATTTTAGATATGATTAGTGTATCCTTAGTAAATAGATATGTCCCAAAGGGTTTTAAGGTAGCTGTAATTAAACCTTTACTTAAGAAACCTTTGCTTGACCAAGATGACCTAATAATTTACAGACCTATATCCAATCTTCCGTTCTTATCTAAAATTCTTAAATACATAGCTGCTAACCAAGTGTGTGAGCATTTACACAATAATTATGTTTGAAGAGTTTCAGTCAGGTTTCACAGCTCATCATATCACTGAAACAGCACTCGTGACAGTCACTAATGATATTCTACTGGCCTCAGATAATGAGCTGTCTGTTCTTTTTCTGTTGGATCTCAGTGCTTCATATTCTCTTAGAAAGGCTGGAATATGCTGTAGGGCTCAGTGGAACAACACTAGGCTGGTTTTAAATCTTATTTGTCTGACAGATTCCAGTTTGTTCGTGTAAATGATAAATCATCTTCAAACTCCAGGGTTAATTGTGGAGTACCATAGGGTTCAGTGCTTGTGCTAATTCTCTTTACTGTATATTTAATTCCAACAGGTAAAATGATCAGGCAGCATGGGATACATTTTCACTGTTATGCTGATGATACTCAGCTTTATTTGTCCATGAATCCTAATGGGCCCAACCAGTTAGATAGACTACAAGCATGTTTTGAAGACATAAAAACTTGGATGACTTTAAATTTTCTGCTTCTAAATTCAGACAAGACAGAAGTTGTCGTCTTTGGACCGGAGTCTTTGAAAAAGAAACTGGTTAGTCAATCACTTAATTTGGGTGGCATTCAATTGAACTCAGGTAATAAAGTAAATAACCTTGGTGTTATTTTTGACCAGGACATGTCATTTAAATCCCATATTAAACAGCTTTCTAGTATTTCCTTCTTTCACCTTCTTTCAGCGTCACTCCTGGATAGGATAACGTTGAAAAACTAGTCCATGCATTTGTTACTTCAAGGCTGGACTATTGTAATTCTTTACTATCAGGATGTCCACAAAATGCAGTTAAAAGCCTTCAGCTGATTCAAAATGCTGCAGCAAGAGTTCTGATGAAAATTAAAAAGAGAGATCATATTTCTCCTATTTTAGCTGACCTTCATTGGCTCCCTGTTAAATCCAGAATAGAATTTAAAATTCTCCTCCTCACATATAAAGCCCTTAACGATCTAGCTCCATCATACATCAGAGATCTGATTGTTCCATATGTTCCTAACAGGGCACTTCGTTCTCAGACTGCAGGTTTACTGGTGGTTCCTAGAGTCTCTAGAAGTAGAATGGGAGGCAGATCCTTTAGTTATCAGGCTCCTCTCCTGTGGAACCAGCTCCTAGTTTTAGTCCGTGAGGCAGACACCGTCTACTTTTAAGGCTAGGCTTAAAACTTTCCTTTTTGATAAAGCTTATAGTTAGAGTGGCTTAGGTTATCCTGAGCTATTTCTATAGTTATGCTGCTATAGGCTTAGGCTGCTGGAGGACATAATGACCAATTTCACTCTCTCTGCTACATTCTCATAATACTCTCCAGTTTTGCATTATTTGCTGTTATTTCAACTTTTAACTTTATCTTTGTTTTTTCTCTTCCCAGAAGCTACATCTGGCTTGGCTCTGCATTTAGCTGTGGCACCTTCCTAGAGGGGGTCATTGGCTGATGCTGCCAACAACTTAATGCTCACCTTCAGTGTTTAACCCTCTCTCTCCTAAACATAGCTACTGGCTGAGCTTTTTCTGTAACTAACTGTATATGCTCTCCTTCATACTCTAGACTTGAAAACTGGCTCCGAGCTCATCTGCTTAGCTGTTTTTCTCTCCCAGATGAATCCACTAAAGGAGCTATGACCATTAATATTTTACTTTTCTTTCCCATAGAAAGTACTCCTGAATAAGTGCTTCTGTGTTCTTTTTGTGTCTCTGCTCTGTTCTTTCAAACCTGCTCACACTGAGCCTTGTTCTGCTGGAGGTTTCTTCCTGTTAAAGGGAGTTTTCCTCTCCACTGTCGTTACATGCATGCTCAGTATGAGGGATTGCTGCAAAGTCATTGCAAGTGACTGCCCATTGTTGCTACATGCTCATCAAGGAGGAATGAATCTTCTGGGTTTCCTTAGATAGAAGAACTTTTTAACCAGTTTAAATAATAAACTGAATCCGATGCTATATAAAACTGAATTGAATTGCATGTATAATCACGTGAAACAAAGACAAATCCATCATGCTAATATCATTTTTAGCATTCCTCTTTCAGACTAACCATATTAATAATGCTGCTAAACATCTGAGAAGTTAGCCTCTCTTGGCCCTAAGTCATGAGTGGGTATGAAAGGCCTTTGCCCAGTCAAATTAAGTACACTGCTCTCTCACAACATATCTACTTACGAATACTTTTAAATGTTGCTTTTATATCTAGCCATTGCAAAAAAGAATCTTTTTGTATTTTAGGTTGTAAACTGGCGTGTTTTGTGCTTTCAAAGAAGAAAGACATCTACAAATAGATATAAAACAAAAAGTGAATGACGTGATTTCATTATCCACCACTGACCGACCAGCTATCCTGGATAATACAGAGACACCAGGCTTTAAGTTACACATAGTTGTATTTTATGGACCACTGAAGCGCCCTTTGACCTGAATTTCTTCTTAGTGTGCTTGGTAACCAGTGGTCGGCATGAAGGGCTCAAAGTCAGATTTTCTCAAATAGAAATAAATGCGTAATCTAAGAATGTGGCATATATATTAAGGTATGGCTACAAAGACGTATAAGGTACACTTCAGCACACAGATGCTCAAACACTCACAGAACAGTCAATTGGCTCTACCCCCAGGAGAGCTAACATTTCTTGTAAGAAAACGTATTATATTAATTTAATACATAAATAAACCAGTACATTTCCAAGTCAGCAAAAAACAGCATACATGTGGGTAAGATTCCGTTTTTTTGGCTCACAAAAATACAACATCCCACACATCAGACAAACACCCACACTGACACACACACCAACACCCTGCCTGTGTCTCATCATCTGTGAAGAAATAATGGAATTATATATATTTTCTCCCCTGCGCGCGATGAAGCATCAAAGTTCAGTGCTGTGATAAGTTGCCTTTGTGCTTTGCCCCTGGCCATAACGGTGTGTGGTGTTTTCCTATTACTGGCATGTCCTGTTTCATAGATGGATGGACCTCAGGCTGACGTCTGCCACTGCCTCTACTCTGCTCTCCGTGTTATTACCAAAATCGATGTCCATGTCTGCCGCTATTTATTATCCCCCACCACCCAAACATACACACACACACACACACACACACACACACACACCTTCAGAGGGGAAAAATGCACGTACATGCAACTGAAACTAAAGTAAAATGAGATGAGAAGAGCTACCGGGACGTTATATTGCATGGAAATTCTGCTTGGCTTGTGAATCTCTAAGCATTTCTGTGTGTGTGTGCTCAGCAAGGTAAGCCAGGGGTTGCAAATTTTGCAAAGTAATCAGCATTATTTGTCTTCTAACGAGTTTATATTTTCGATGTATTTTCTCAAAATGTATACAGGATAAACTTTTTCTCATAACCCATAATTGTCATTATGAGTTAAAAAAAATGAAACAGAAGTGAACCAGTTAACATGTTTACAAGAAAGCAAATCCTGCTTGAGCAAGATCATTGTAGAGTATACTCTCATTAACAAAAAGACTATTACGTTTGGCGCTACTACAAAAAGAATGACTTCATGGTAAGGAGGTAAACTTCTGATTTGTGACTAAGGTAGAGAAATTTCTTATTCAACAATGTTTTATTCAACAGTATATTTTTATTTTTTTATTTTTTCTGTTTTTGGAAACCAGGGGACTAAGTAGTAATTTGGGGTGATATGAGTCAAATGAAATGAGTTTGTTTAGCAACTTAATTCAAAGCAAGAAAGTGGCCAAAAAAATCAAGAATGTGGGAGAGCAGTTTACTGTTTGGGAGTCTTAAGAAACAAAAAAATGAATGCTATGATTGGACCAGAACTGTATCTTGCAAAGTGCAAAGTTGCAAATTATCAACTTCCTAACAACAGAGAGTAACCAAACTACCCTTAGCCTGGCACTTAAGTAGTACAAAATGACTATACTAATGTTGACTATGTTATACTGTTGAAATGTAATGTTTAGACTTTTAAAGCAAATACTGGATTTTTTTTCTAACTTGGAACCTAATTGGGACTCACTATTGCCAAATCCCTTGTGTTAAAAAATCAATTTCAAGACACATTTAAAGTTGTACCGCACTAAGGTGTGAACTGCTAAAATTATACCAGATTTGAAAGAGAAGGCAGAATGTGGACCAAAATTTCACTTTGTTCATAGAACTCTTTTCAAAATGACAACAATCACCAGATGGTGAAGAGTAACTAGAGACAATAACAACTTGACTTTCAGAAAAAAAGTAACTTTATGTTTCAATAAATAGATATCCTCTGAATTCAGTAATATTTTGATTCAAGCAAATAACGCTGTTTAAAAAAACAAAATCTATGACCAATTTTCCCTTGCAACCTATAGAATCAACAAACAAACTGGACTTTTTAAGCGTCTAGTTTAAGCTAAGTATATTATGATGTGTTCCCAACATAAGACATCTATCATACTCAAAAATTGTAATTCATTATATCAACACTGGATTATGTAAAAAGGTTTTTATTTGCACATCTGCACTAGGGTGTGTTATTCTGTTTATCTAAATTATTGTCGGATTGGATGACCATGTTCAGTTGGATGTGTGTCTGCGTGTTGTGTCAAGGTAGTGTCCCTGCCGAGCCTCCACAGCGCTCTAGGCCTTCTGTCCTCCCCTCATAACCTCACAAAGACGCTAATAAGCCCTCCGATGATGGACGCTTATGGATTTCTGCTCCGCTAATTTCCGTAACTATCACTGTTTGAAAGATAGCTGAGGGATTTAGCAGAAGGGGCCAAGAGAAGGCCCCCTTGTATTCTGTGGGAACACAAGAGCTGTATTATGTGATATAAAAAAGAAAAGGAGAAACGTCCCCCTCTTTTCTCTCCCTCAGGCTAAGTCCGTGATATTTATCTACACATAGTCACATGAGACCATTATGTTTATGGAATATCAAATGCAGGGCCAGCTCTGTCGTATTGGGTTGAACCTTGGAAATTGCCAGGGGTATGCACAGGTTTTCTGCGACAATTCACTCTTTCAGAAGTGACATTTGAACTTTGGTTAATGGTCTGAGATAAATTTGTGTGGCCCAGTAAGTGAAAAGGGAACCAACATACTAGTGTTACAGTTTAACGTACCTGCAGCATATAATTTGATGTAACACCATTTTTTTTCCTGATTAACAAATTAATCAAAAAACATAATCTGAGAAACAAAAAGTACACTGGTGCATTCGTTTTCTGTTTGCAAATGGATTTCATTTCAAATATTCAGCTCTCAAAAGAGGAGAAGATTGTCATTTTGAGGCCACAGGGATGAAAAATCCCTTAATTACATTGTAAAGACAACTGTTGGAGAACTCCTGTAACCCTATCCCATGCAGCTGAAGCACACACTGGCTTGAGAATACAATACCTGATAAAAAATAAAAAATAGTGGGAGAGAATCACTTTCCTATGATGTCTTTAACTCTTTTAGTCCAGAAACTTTGCTGACTCACAGTTTACATGTTTTCATCTATTTGGACCTTTCAATAAGACTTTTAAACGGCAGTTTATTTATTCTGCTTTTTCATCACTAGACATTTTACTGTGTCTCTTTTGTTAAGTGTCCACACAGGGAAACGCCCATGTTGAAGTCTATAAAAAGTGAGTTAGGTGCAGACCCCATCTCAACCCCTTCGCCACTTACTACTGTGTCCAGCGTTAAGCACCATCCATCACTGCCTGTCATAACAGCGCGCTGCACAGCTTACTGGACTTACCAGTAAATGTTAAGGTGGACCACATACAGAGTAGCCACCTTAACTCGAATCTGTTTTGCACACACATTTTCTCCTCTGTTTGCATTAATTAATTTGTCATCACATGGTGTCTGTCTCTCTCCCCCACCTCATCTACCTTCAACACTGTATGAGTTCTTCGGCCGTGCCGTACGAGGGGATTCGCTACCTGGGCCTTTAGTGAGGGTGGTCGGGGGCCAAGTTTCTGTCAGTGAGGAATGTAATTAGGGAGAATTAAGCGGCATGGGGCTACAAGGGAGGTCAGGAAGAGCTGGCAGGTTCGAGGCGGGTCACTACCAAGTATTCTGTCTCTTTCTCTTTTCCTCTGTCTCTTATTCTTTCCTTGTAAGACAGGGCTGGGGTGAAGAGGTGTCATATTTAGCCCTACAATGTGGGAGGCTGTCAGATTCGGCCATGGGTCTTTTCTGTCTCCGATCCCCTCTCTTTTTCTGCTTGACTTTCCCACTCATGTGTCCACTCTGGGATTCTCCTGTTTTACCCGTATCAAAATATCAAAAGTTCATCCACCACTACGGTAAAAGAAGAGAAGCGTGGCTCTAAGGCATATGACAGAGTTCTCAACAAGAAGTAAAGGTTTCTGTAAGCAAAAGATGTCACTTGCTCATCCTAACTCAAATCTCATTTTGTTAAAAATTTAGGATATTCTTAATATTATGTAAGGGGATTAATGGCACTCAGACAATGAAAACACCTTTTAAACCTTTTTTCTCTTAGTTAAATGCTTGTCCCTACTTCTCTTACAGCCAAACTGTTCAAACTGACAACCTCTTCAGTTATCGTTTCTATACAAACAAAGAATTTCTATATTCTTTTCTAAAAGAACATTGAATGGTATGTTCTTACTTTTTGTTTCATTTCATGCATCCCTAAATGATAAAAAAAAAAAAAACAATGTCAAAGAAATATCAATTTTGTGAAAAAATGCGTTTTTACTTTAGTTTTATCAAAAATGAATGGAATGGAAACTTTTTATTTGCATTACAACTTCTTATAATTACTGACCAGCTTTTTGCATGTTTGCACTCGCATTTTGACAATTTATCTCTGGTGATGAGCTCAAGTCTTTGAGGTTGGAAGACCTCTTTGCTATCACCCTAATCTTTAGCTTTCTCCACAGATTATCTGTCAGATTCAAGTTGGGACTCTGTCAGGCACACTCCAAAAGACTTATATTGCTTCTAGTCATAGGAAACATGATGGCAAAATATATATATATTTTACAAGTAGGTTGGAGACTCCCCAAAAACTGGCCTTTCTATGTGAGAAAAAAGTTTGAACTTCAGTGTGCAGTTGGAACATGTAGAAATCCTGACGTGAGTTCTGTTTTATTCTGCTTCATCTGAAGAAGACGGTGGGAGTGTGAGGAGTGTAGGAAGTGTTTGAGACATTAAAGCCACATGTGTATAAAAGACATTGGATACAGAATGATATTAGGACAAAATAATCTAGGAAAATTTAGCTGACAAAAATCTAAGCTAGAAGTGCTCCTGGCTAACTGACAACGTGAGAGGACTATGAGTCTGAATAAATTTGGGGCCATTCATACATGTAAGTGTTTCCCAACAGAGAGTCTTTATAAGTGATTTTGCATGAGATAGCATACACATGTAGTCCTTAGGGTAGAATACACTGCGTAAAGTAAAAACACCCCTCTGAATGTCTCAGTTACATTCTGTGCACGCACACAGACAAATACAGATTGATAGAGAAAAGCACACTGTGCAGCTAGTTGATTTTAGTGCATCTGTGCACAGAGGGAATTTCCCCAATCATCTCCGGTGCAGTCTGTCTGTCAGTGGGCTACTTACTCGCTTACTCGCCCTACCCATCTCCCCCTGGGGACGTCTCCTCTTGCGCTGCCTCTGCATCTCCTCGTTTCCTTCCTTACTTGTTTTTGGCTTTCATTCTTTCCTCTTTGGCTCAGGCTAAGATTTTCCTTCATGTCTGTCTCATGCTTGTCTACTATCTTGACTCTTCATCTGTTGCTTCATCTGTGTTTTATCTTGCAGTTTTTTTTCTGTCATCAACTTTTGTCTCTGTGCCTTTCAAGACTAATCAAGGATGCTTTGTAGTTCTGTGATTTTTTCCCCTAACTGTTGATCAATTAAAAAGTCTTTGAAATATGGCAGATAAGTGGTTTGCCTTCAGTTTAATGGCTAAACATTTTAAAAATCAGATGAGTCTGATAAATAACTATAAGCCTGTTTCCCAATCACAAATTGTTTTTTAGTGGTTCAAACAACCTAATATTTTCACAGAAGACAATTAAACTATAAACGTTGGTCTCTTATTTGTTGATGTAATGATGAATGGAAATTGGCCAGAAAATCGTTGATTGATGGATGTGAGATATTTCCTTTCTTTTTTTATAAAACTAATTTGCATTCAAACACTTCAAAGTGAGACAAAATGGCAGTCTGGAACATACACTTCTGATATCAAAAGGCCAAATTAATGTCCTTAAGCTTAGTTTAATGCTCCTATGCTGAGTCATCAAATGAAGGATTATAGAATTATTGTACTGATAAGTTTTGCCATAGATATTAATTTAGATTAATAACTTTTAATCCCAAAACAAACATGGAGCAACACTTTAATATGTTTCACACACAATTTACTGCATCCAAGATGACACTTAACTGTTGATAAACAAAGAATAAAGCAATGTGTTTTCTGTGACAGAGCAAAAGTTTCTTTGTGATATCGCCATGACTTATGCAGCGAAAGTAAATGTAAAAGTAAAAGTAAATTTTATTCCCCACAAAACCTCTTTCTCTCTGATGCTTAACAAAATGATGAGTTTGACCGATCGCAGTGTGCTCAGCTCTCTTTTCCGGTTTCTGCAGACAGCAAGTAACAAATTCCTCAAGGGAGAGGTGAAGGCCAGAGGATGATCGAAGAAGGAGGAAAGTACCAGAGATTTTGTTATCTGTTAGATCAGCATAGATGAGGAGATGCAAAAACTAGACTAACAATGTGAAAACAAGCAGTAGAAACACTTAAGACTATGTAGAAATAAGGAGAGTAACAATACATCAACTCAGGAGACAACTAGATACATGACACTGAGTTCACAGGAATGAACTGAGACAAGATTTTAACAAGAATCCCTATTTTTTTGTGTTTACACAACCAGTATAAAGGTTTCCTCAGTCTGAAATTATGTTTGTAAGAATCTCTTTTGAATGAAGATTTATTCAGTTTAGGGTTGATTACACTGAATCATTTTAGATTTTAAACTGGAGATGATCACATGCAGTCCAGACTGCCCTTTACTTTAGCAGGATTTGCAACAGATGATAACTTTGCCATCATTAGCGCCGACCGGTTAGCCAGTCCTGGATTTCTCACAATGCATTAAAATCTTTTGTATTTGGTCTGTTTCTTTTTCTTTATTTTTCTACTTGATATACAAAATGCTACCTCATAAATTGTTTCAATGTTATGGGGGCTTCTGCAAGTTTTCATTTGTCAAGTTCCTCAGTTCAACCGGGCAACTCAAGAGCTACTTCCTTTCTTTCTTCAAAATAAGGGTCTCAAGGATTGACACAATGTGCGACAAACTTATAGCACACTCATTAAATCTGGGGCTCATACTAACTAACTTACATTGAATTTACCAAAAAGAAGACGTGCTGATGGATTCTGGATAGAGCTTCGCAAGACACTGCACTTTTACTGCAAATATTATGGCAATTTAACATTGTGGGATCTCTTTCCACAAGATCTCGTTACATCAGTTTATCAGATTTCATTTCAGTCAATGAGCAAATCAATATTAAGAAAAACATAACAGATTGTTAGTTTTAGAATATAATTTCAGATCTAACTAGACATTGTGTTGTAAGGGTTTTTAAACATTTGTACCATGACACATGCATTTTCAAACTTTTTTAACACCTACCTCATTCTGAAAGGTTTATTCTATCTAATGAAGCAACTATCATATTAGCAAACATATAGAATACAACAAGGAACAAAGTATTAAAATCTATTTCAGTTGTCGCATGCAGATCCTCAAACCCCTCTGCAGGTTTTATGCTACAGCTGGAGAGAATTACAGCCCTGTAAGACCTTGGTTTTCACAAGACAAGCCAGATTTAAACTTAACATATAGTGTTTTAGACCATAATTATATATGTATAGTATGACAATCTAAAATAGAAAATGCCTGGTAAAAAGCATAATTAGGACAAAGTGCTGTTGGGTACCCGCATGTAGGGCAGAGAAGGGAACATTTATTTTTAATTGGTTGCAGAAAGTGTGCGATTGATACAGTAATCTACTAGTTTCCTTGTTTTAGAAAATAAAAATCAATATGAATATTTGAAAGTGTTATTTTGGTACTTTGACTTTATTCCTCACCTTGATTACAACTTATATTTGCTTTTCCTATTTTTAATGTGGTTTTGAGCAAAATGAACATGTTCACATCATTCAATTTGAAGACACTTTTACAAGGCATGTTTTGTTTTTTAATGTCCTTTTTTGCAAAAAAACTCAGATATTGTATTGCTATTGTTAAATTTTTTTTGTGAGCCAGTTTCCTGCTGAAATGTAGGTAATGACACACACACACACGAATGCTAACAAGTATCCCTGTGCAGTGGTTGCATGGGATGGTGTTTCCGCCCAAGCAGTGGGGGAATATTGGAGCCAGACGTGCAGAGCTGTCAGAGTATACTGATAGGGATGGGTGTCAGTCACATCCCAGGGGTCCACACACATAAACGAACACACACACACACACACAGACACACACACACACATGAACACACATACTCGTTAACATTAACCCTTTTACTCTCCTTCGCGCACAGATGAGTGTGATTTGATGAGCTGTAGCAAATGTAAGTGGACACCCCTCTCTTTCTCAATGAAGATATATTCCTGGCCAAGGGTGGATGTGGGGGCCTGACTCTGCACCTTTACCATACAGGGCACAGTCCACATCTGTTTTCCATCAGCCACAAGGCTTACCTTTTTAAGGCAGGGGCGGGGAGGGCAGTCGGGGAAACGAAACAAGGGGTTGTGGGTGTGGGTGGGAGGCGGGGTACTTGAGCAAAGTTCGGTTTTGGCTTGATTCAATTACTAGAACCACCCCCGTGAGAGAACATTCCCACTTGGGTGTCTAGCACAGAGTGTGTGTGCATTTGTATGCATGTGTTTGTGCGGCAAAAAGAGACTTTGTATTGTTTTTAGATAAGGTGTGCATGTATTTTTGTGCAGTGCTTAACAACCCAGGATGACTGACATGTTTGCTGGTCACTCAGTGACCCAATAAGGCCCCTTAAAAAGTATTTATTTTACTTCATACCTGCTTAGAAGCTTGTTACATGCTTTCTCCTTTGTACTTGTTGCCACGTCTGTCTTTTTCTCTCAATCAAACTTTAACTAGTATAAAAACTGTGCTTATTAGTGGAATTAGTTGCTTTATCAGTAACCTACTTTAAGGTAAAAAGAAAAACAATGAATCCCAGTTTGCACCACATTAACAATTTCATAACAGTTAAAAGCTGGCAGATGTTTTTAGAGTGCTTTCAGTGCAAAGAACAGTCAGAAAGACATTGTTGGTGTACTGTTAAAGGAAGTAGCTGATGACCACTCATCATGACTGTTTAACATAAAAGTCAGTAAATACGAAGCAGACAGAATTCTGCTTCTGGTTTATGTAAGTTTTATGTAGCTGATGGTTACAATTACAGAGAGCTTCAGTTGGTGAATTAGTGAGGCTCATGTATGACTGTAAAAATTCCTGTCATGAGGAGAACTTTTTAGGGGTGTAACGATGCATGTATTTGGAACCATAATGTTTAGTATGGACCTTTTGGTTTGGCACAGACAACTGAAAGAATGCAGCACTGTTTTAAAATATTACACATGCCGAATGTTTTTTGAGGAACTAAAGTGTGGAGCTCTATGTTGCACTATGTAACTTTTTAAAAGTGGTACATAAAGCAACACTACAACACTACAACAAAGGTTCACAGTCTGCACAGAAAATAAAAGAGTTTGAGGTCACCTACTCACTACAGTTAGTCCTCAGCTCAGGAACATTACAGTTTCTAAGATGACTACAGTGAGAATGGAGAGAGGTGGGTCAAATAAAAGCTTTATGTCGGAATTGGGTTTGCACAGTGGGTGCAGGTGTTAGCACTGTTGCCTTGCAGCAAGAAAGTCTTGGATTAAATTCCCGACCTTGGTCTTTCTACACGGAGTTTGTATATTTTCTCTCATGCATGTTGGGATTCTCTGTGGGTACTACCTTCCATAGTCCAAAATTATAACTGCATGGTTAATTGGTCTCTCTAAATTGCCCTTTGATGTGAGTGAGTGAATGTGTGTGTGCATGGTTGTTTTTTGTGTCAGCCTGTGATGGACTGATGACCTGTCCAGGATGTACCCTCCTGTAGCCCAGTGAATGCTGGAGATAGGCACCAGCCCCCAACGACTCTGCAATGGTAAGCATATATAGATAATGAATTGACGGATAGTATCACTGCTTTGCTCAACAGTTATAACGTATGCAGCTGGCTTTACATCAGAATTAATTACTAACTTTGAACAGTACCACCTGAATGTAAACAAAACTAATACAAAGAAAACCCACGATCTGCAAATTCAGCTGAAAGTAGCATTCACGCAGCTTAGAGTCATTAATCTGACCTGACCAAAGCCTAAAACAAATGGAGTTGAAATTTTTATAGCAGTAAAAATTCGACAAGGCAATGGCTGATTACTGCTGTCAAGACAACGAATTCAAAAAGTTCTGATTTCAAAACTTGTCACAACATTCCAGTTCCTAAAGTCCTTTGAAAACAGGGTTGCCAAACTCCAGTCCTTGAAAGCTACGGTCCTGAATCCCTGATATAACATACCTGAATCAAATGGCTGAATTCCCTCATCAGCATGTCATTCAGCTCTGCAGATGCCTGGTAACCAGCCATTCATTTGGTTCAGAGAATTCATTTCACTTTAAAGAATATTACTTTTAGACAGCTTTTAACTGGTAATTAATTTATCCTGTTAGATATTGCTTCACAGTTAAATATTGTAAAGTCAAACATATTTTGTTTGGTTTAATGTCAAAATCCTGAAGCCAAATCAAACTGGCACATACCAATCCTTAGTTTTTGTGTACTGTTATTCCCATAATGTTCAAACAAATTGTGCAGGTTTGGGAATATTAACAGCTGATTTAATATTTATACCATATGTTGTCCTTTATGACACAGTAATCGACTGAATATAAAAATATATTTAGCTACTTATTGACTATTATTTGATTTCTGTACAGATCACAACAAAATGGGAGAGTTAGAGAACACAGCCACTATTTTGTTTATAACTGAAATTTACCAAAACCTTTTTCAATGGCACATTAACAAAAGTAACATCTTTTCATCAGATTTTGTTCCATGTTTTCTCTAAGATAGACACCTTTCTGTTCCTTTCTGCCTGTACCACATTCTGAGTTTAACTGAGTTCCTGCCTGATGGGTTCTTCACTTTTTGGGGGGGGGGGATTTAAGGGTGCACGCAAGACAGTGAACAATGGGCAAACTGTTGAGCGGCAACTCAACTCTGCCTAGAGGATTTCCTCTTCAACCCTGGACCACCTAACTCTATATGACACACTGCATCAGGACGAGAGGAGGCATTCATAAAAAAAGCAAGAAAAAAAACTCTCAGGAAAAGTGAAAGTGAAATGCACATAAATGCTACTTTCATCCTGGTTCAGAAAATAAGAGATTTGATAGTTATGCAATTACATTTTTTTTCGTTTTTTTCATGATGCAGGCAGTAAAAACATGTCTTAGGTAAGGTCATTTTTTATATTTAGGCCAGACAATCAGGCTGTTTTGAGTAAGAATGTGTGTGATTTAAAGGGGGAGACATGCAGGCAGTCAGTTGTACAATTCATTATAAATACACCCTTCATCTCTGCACACCACCACCTATTTGACTCACACCTCAACTTGACTCATCTTCCATCGCTTCCCCAGCTGAAGTGCTTTTACATCATAAATCTGTAGTAAAAACATCTCTTTGTGCAGCAGTCCCACTCGTCACATGACTAGCTTTGACCTTCTTCATTAGATATCTCTTACCTCAGCCTACTGTAGCCTTTAGAGGAGTTCCAAACCAGCTACAGATGGACATATAAAAGTGACAGCAGATGGAAAAGCCTTGACTCCAAATCTAACTAATATCTTCTGTGGTGCAATGTATCAAACATGGTCTTTTCTCTTAACGCTAAAAAGAGAGTTTTGTGTAAAATTAAATCAACTTGTTGTTAGTCATAATTTAATAAGACTTGCAATTTTGCAACTTGTTACATAAAATGATCATGTTTCTTTCGGATGTCAGAAAAAAGCCCCAACTGGATCTGAGTTCTCATTTCAGAACTAAATCCTGTTTGTCTTTTATGTCCAAAAAGAGGTTTGTTATTGCTACATTTGTGTCTGTATTAGATTATGTGGATGTAATTTATGTGCATGCTTCTTCTTAAAGCTCTGAATGCTGTTTATTGTGGAGCTATTTTAAAACGTTCATAACCTGTTTTCTGTTGCTTGATTGTGTTGAATTGCCTAATTTATCCTCTCACAGACAATATGCACTGTTAGATTTTAATCTGTAAAACTATCATGGGCCCATCAGACAAATATTCATTAAAAAAACATCTGGTGGTTACCATCTTCAGTTCTGATGAAAAACGTGAAAGGCGTCATTCAAAAGAAAATAAAGCAAAAGAAAATGAGCATCAGTTTTCGAAAAAAAACAAAACGTATGTGTTTTAATTTATATTTTAAGAAAGAATGTCATGCGAAAAATGTATTCATACCCTTTTCAACAATCAGTGGATTTATATGGAATTACAATAATAAAACCTTTCTTATAATTGCTGATCAGCTTTTTGCAGGTTTCCAATGGTATTTTGACTATGTACCTATGGCGATGAGCTCCAAGTCTAAAGACCTTGAAAGACCTCCTCAGCATCACCCTAATCATTTAGAATTAGATTCAAGCCAGGACTCTGGCTGGACCACTCCACACTCTTTATATTACTTCCCAGTCAGAAGAAAAATGTTGGTTAAATTAAAACTCTAAATCAAAATCCGGGATATGAATAATTTTGGGCTTTATTATATGTGCTTTTGATTGTCATAAGCTTTTAGCTTCTTGATGAAGGGATAAAGGTTCTCAGATATCGTTACATTTATAGTCCAGCTTTTTTATTTATATTCACTGCTCCCTTGTAGTAACTTCCACAGATTCCCTAAACCCACCCAGGGTTCTCCCACACTGGGCAGACATGGGCTTAGGCAGGGGATAAGCGAAAGTGCTTGGTAGACAACACAGGCTAATTTGTAAAAGATACAGCGACTGCATGGTTTCCAAGGCACCGTGGGGGAACCAAAACATTCAGCAGTTGTGCAAACAGATTCCTCGCTCCTCTCTGCAGCGGGCGACACAGCACTGCTACAACTGCTACAACTGCTGCACAAACACCCACACACATACACAATCTCTCTCTCTATCCTCTGGCGCAGGAATTTTATTTTACTTGCGGTGATTGCTGTGTCTGCAAGTTCTGAAGTCTTGTTAATGAATTTGAAACAGGGTCATGCCGGGATTGATGGGTGAGAATTATGTGTGCGTGTGTGCCATGAAAACAAAGGGAAATGATGTGGGGAGCTATTATGAGATCACACGAGCTAAGCACCTTTGTTTCAGCCAGACCTCATTTGGGTAAAGATTATCTACTGTGAATAATCTGATCAATGGAAAATCTATAATGTGAGTACAGCAACGTGATTGTTGCTACACACATTTGGGTGAGGGCATGTGCATCTGCTCCTGTGTCACCTTAAGAAACTTTCAAAGTGTTTCTGCTCTGTGTGAAGAAATAAGCAACAGGGGGCGCCTGCACACAGCTGGAAATTTAAGTAATACCACTGCAGGCACGCTAAGGTGACACATAAACTTTAAAGAAAATAAGGTATATGACTCATTCATCTCTCCGTGCTGCTGATTTGATCAACTATACAAACATTAATCACAAATATCCTCTACTGCTCTGCTTTCAAGGCAGAAGCGGGATCTGTGCGAGTGTGTGTGTCTACATGTTTGAGAGCGTGACCACCACTGCCCTTCTCATATCTGTCTCCCATCGTCTTGTCTTATCACACCACACACATACCGCGGCGCTGCCTCCTGTGATTGTGTGAAAAAGCCCGGGGCTTTATTTTCCCCACCGCAAAGACAAGGAGAGGAAAAGTGAGTCTAGTTGTTTGTGACAATACCAGGGTGAGCGGGTGAAGCAGTGCTAGGGAGATTCTGTTGTTATAGGGACAAAACAAATAAAGTGTCAGCCATTCAAAAGATGGCTTGGCTCAAGAGGGTCAGGCTGGGCTAATTCCTTTGAAAAACAATCAACTGCCATTTCTCTTCTCTTTCTCTCTCTCTCTGTCTCGGCAGCTGTCTTGCCTTTCCTGACACTGATGGACATTTTGGGAAACTCTCTTGTAGTGGCACCAAGGTCAGGGGTTGCATTACCCTTTGAAATATACAAAACATTACATGTTAAGAGGTTCACTCTTTGAAATAAGAAAAAGAGAAACATATTTTCAGGTTGTGATGTAAAAGATCCTATTTCATTTCATTTTTCTAGATTTCGAGATACTGGTCTGTCAAAGTTATGCAAGTGATTTAGCCCTAATGATCCCAGCTTTTAAACAACAATAACCTCTGTTTTCTGTGGTAACAGAGGGGGAGTTCTTTATTCCAGCTGCATTACTTCTTAAAATGCACCTCTAAAGGCAAAAGTGTTATGCGGAAGGTGCAAAGTTTAATTTCTTTTATTAGGATTGTATGCAATAGCATTGCATAATTGAAAACTGAAAGTAAAATAGCACAGTTGAAAAATATTTATATACCCTGGCTCTTTTCCTCTGATACCCCAAAATAAAATCCAGTTTAATCGAGTCCACCTGTGTGCAGCCTAATCTCATAAATGCAGCTGTTATGTGAAGGCCTCAGACGTTTGTAAGAGAACATAAATGAGCAAACAGCATAAAGGAGACCAAGGAACACTGCAGTCAGGTAAGGGAGAAAGTTGTGGAGAAGTTTAAATCTACCAAGACATGGGTGTCCACCTAAACCGATAGGTGGCAAAGGGAGAGTAGTATTAATTAGTGAGAAAGACTAGAGTCCAATAACTCTACAGCAAGTGCAGTCATCCAGGGGCAGGGAAGTTAGTAGGAGCAAATGGGAGTATAGAGGGCAAAAGTCTGGCTCTTCATTTCCACAAAGCGTTGCAGCTCCATTGTTTCTACAACGCTTTTGAGTCTGATTCAGATTTTAATTTGAAGACATAATGTAACATTATCATTTTTATTTTAGCTCACAATTATGCACTATTCTTTGTTGATACGTCACATAAAATCCCAATAGAATGATTTGACTTTAATGGTTGTAACGTGAACAAAATGTGGAAAATTAGAGTGACAGCAGCCTATGCGATAACGTACCTATACACTACCGTGTAGGTGGAAATCCCAGCGAGCGTTGTGATCCTTACGCGGACATCTGTGAGGCATCTGAATACATCAGGTAAAAAGTTGTATGATTATGATTAGTAGCGCTTTGTCGATAAACTAAATGCGGACCAATTCAATGGCGTCGTATGCAAATTCGACGCTTAAAAGAACCACACAATCTCTCATATATTAAGGCGTTAGAGATGGATGCTTTATTATGCGTGGATACTTGCATCACACAAGAAAATGTGGGCAGCCAACTAAGGTTAAGTTATACGGGGAGAAATCAACTAACTCAGAAATGAAACACCTGAAGGCTTGGATGGTTTGAAAATTAATTGTGAGAAGCGCTTGGCCTCATTAAATGGACATTGTGACATCGGCTTGTAAAACGGCTTTACGTTAGGTAAAAGATGGGGTGTTGAGTGTGGCTTCTTTTCCTGCTTGTTGTTCTTTTACCGGATCATTAACTAGTCATTTTGTTAAGTCGTAGTTCTTACCACATGACTAGAAGGCTACAATTACATGCAACGCACCCCTGATTACTGAGCACATAGTGCGCCCCTCGTTGCAACGCCTCCATGTGCATTGCTATTGTTTTTTAATGTTAGCTGTCCTCAGTGTTCAGACGAGCATATAGACGCAGCGTGTGTTCGCCAGCTGAGGACACGTAGGAACATTATCTACCATACTGTAATTTTCCTCAAATGTAAGTATAGAAGCTATGGCAGCAGCTATTTACAAAACCTCAACTACGAATACCAGAAAGAGGACTATGAAAAATGCTTTGGAACAAAAGTGCCATATTCATGTCAAAAGAGGGAGGGAACACTCGTCCTCAGCGATATATCTAGCAGAGTGTGTGTTTCGCTTTGTAAATCTAATACTCGTTGGAGTCGTGACTTAACAGTATAATATGTCATACGGCAAAGATGAGAGGCTATCCTCTTTTGTATATCGACGCTAACACATTAGTTGACCGGTGTCGTGTGGCCCCGAGAAATGATCGTGCGAGGCAGTGCGAGCCAGTAGCTACATACTTTGCCCGGTCGGCTTATTACCCATTTCTCAAGCTTCAAGAGTATCGGTCAAGGGCAAAAGGACTCAGTGAACCGGAAGGTAACAACTCAAGGCAGGAACACTCTTGTTTATCTAATACCAGTCATGCATACCTGTTAGCCATGTAATGATATGGACACTGAGCTTCGTCTCAAGTTGTCAGATTGCTAGTAAAGGCTCCGGAAGCGTAAGAAGCTGTTCCAACGAAGTGAGCTCAAACACAAGATCGCACTTTAGGCTAGTAGCGCTATTCTGTGCGTGAGGTTAACAAATAAAACTGCGATCGCTGTCCCTCTGTTGCCATTTCTTTTTTTCTTAGACTTCACAAAATGCTGCCAAACAAATAACTGTAAAGGGGCGGAGAGCTTCTTATGAAATACAATGTTGTCAGCCAGCCCAACAACATTCAACACAACAGGGCAATAGAATGAATCCTTCCTTTCTTACTTCGAAGACATGGGTTCCACGACTGTGGGCTCGAAAACAAAATTTATCGTGTCAACGTGTGAAGTTTAGATCACAGCATCGGGCACTCGCACGTTACCAGTTACAACTATCATCCTACGAGAGACATTGTGGGCGACTGGCGATCACGTTGCCACACAACTTAACGATCTATGTACATTGCAATCACACTACATGTTGTAAGATCCGCAAAAAGCAAAATTCAATGTGTATATCCTGATAAATGTCATAAAGGATTTGGTGGAAAGATTTGGAAGTGTGTCTACAGTATCTAATCTTGGGTTGTAATATAACCTGGCACCAAAGCTCGATATGTTTAATAGGGTACTCCCAACTACCCATAGGCGAGACCATTCTGTGCACCTGATACTTAAGAGTAGTCACATTGGTGTCGGGCTCCCCTAGTTTACACGCTATATCTTGAGGAGACTACAATATTTGTCTAAGGTGCTTAGATAAAATCAACTTTTATTTTCAAATCTGGTACATAGGGTAGATATTATTTCCAATTTTTTTTTTTTTTTTT
The DNA here is from genome assembly GCA_036173005.1 of Crenichthys baileyi. Taxonomy (NCBI): domain Eukaryota; kingdom Metazoa; phylum Chordata; class Actinopteri; order Cyprinodontiformes; family Goodeidae; genus Crenichthys; species Crenichthys baileyi. The sequence goes on along the minus strand of JAHHUM010000304.1, from coordinate 1,039,310 downwards.
TTTTCGTGATTAACTTAAGTTGTAATGGAATTTACAGATAGAAACATACCGGTTCCTAATGACACATTTCCTTTATACACTTTTCTGACAGCAGGGGGTAATCAGATCTTGTAGTCACAAAGCTGAGAGGAAAACATGCAAGTTTGCTCTCCACTTTTTAAAACGTGGGAGTAGTTGCTCCACTTACTCTATTGTTCAAACATATATTTGTGTGTGTGTGTGTGTGTGTGTGTGTAAATAGATTTTTAAACATTCTATCATGGGGGAGCTAATTAAAAAAACTGGTGAAAAAGGACAGTGTTACTACATTTTCAACTCCAAGACAGCTTCATAATACAGAATTAAGACAAAGACCTCAGACTATTTCTTTAATGTGAATGTGCGTGTGTGTGTAAATGGGGGCCTTTGAGCGTGCATGTACTGGGGGGGACACTTTGATAAATGGGCAGTTTATGGTGCTGTCACACTGAGTACGTCTATGGGGAAATACTTCCCCACAAGCGCCAGTGTGTGTGTGTGTGTGCATGTGTGTGTGTGTTTGGAGAGGGATACAATGCTCTGGTCATCTGATTGCAAGCCTGTGGCCTGGCACATGATTAATCAAACTGATTGGATGGGGCAAATATGGTTTGTAATAGCTCAAAAAAGGATCAGGTCAGAGGGATTATTCCTTTTGTACCTGAAGATGTGTGCATGGAGGGGTGTGAATGTTTGCACATGTGTGATGTGTTTGTATGTGAAGGTGCAGAGGTGTGTATGCCAGGGTGGGGGAGTGTGTGAAGTGAGGCTGCTGTGTGTTTGAAGGTCACAGGTCAAATAAATGGAACATGAAAGACTAAAAACACAGCACAGCGTTGCTGACACAGCCACAGCTTGGTTAATAACTTACTATGGCTTTACGCTCACTGGGTGTGCGCAGACTCCATCTGGCACACGAGCACGGGCTGCTTCACCTAACTCATGTACCCCATTTTGGTACAAAGTAATGTTTAAGTAGTTGAGCTGTGTCATTGTATCTTTGTAAACACTGACGTGTCTTTACATAGCCTTTGTGGTCAAACAATGGAGTGCCGGGCCTAAGTTGTCGCTGGTCACAAGGAAAGCGGAAGAGAGTGAGGTAGGGTCAGAAGGAAAGGAAGAAAAAAGATGGATGGAGATGGGGGAGGCATGCAAGCAGCTCAGCCTGCATAAATATGGGTGCCACCTGGTTTTAGATCAATGCACAGACAGAGAGGTCACTTTTAATTAGCTTTGATCTGTCGCCTGAACTGTGGTACTCATGAAGATTTAGGGAGGAGCTATCAAGCACATCTGGTTTTACCACGAGGATAAGGTGCACAAACTATCAAATTGTTCCTTTAATAGCCCCATCCTTCTTCCATCATTATCTCTCCAACTGCCTCCCTGGAGACATAGACAATAAGACAAAGATGGACTGGCCAACTGAGACATAAAGGAGATCGAGTATTTTTTTTGCCATCAGTTAAATATGGCTTTCGTCCATTCAAACTACTTTTTTGGGATTTTCTGAAGAACTATTAACTTTTTTGTAATGAGGTAAAGTGGTGCAGTACCCATGCACAGGCAGGAGGTAGGCAGAAGTGTGGTGTAATGAAAAAAACACAGTCCAAAAACATATATAAATGGAAAACCAAGGCAACACATGATATATAGAATATATATATATTGGCCGGAATGATTAGTGGGTAAATGAACAGGTGACTATAATTAACTGAATGAGTTTCAGATGTGGAGGACCATGAATTGAAGCAGTAAGGGAGAACTGCTAGATGAGACAGAGAATATATGAACACTACAAAGGAGCACAGGAGAAAGTAACTGAAGAAGGTGAGCAAACACAGGAATCAGTGAAACTACAACTGAACGCAAGAAAGCACTAATGAAATAGAAATTTGACAAAACTGAACTCAAAGAATCATATTTTCCCATTTTCATCAACTTTTGTACTTTTAGGTAAAATCAGCATACTTCACATACCAAACAAAAAGAGCTCATTCTTCAACATTCTGTGCTTCACCACACTTTTTCAAACACAGTTAATCACAGTCTATCTCACTTCTCCCAGCCTCACATTCTTCACACCTTGCACCACACCGCCCTCGTCAATCATCACGCCCCGAATGAGGGGGGAAAACAACTCCTAATTGTGAGGAAGAGGTTGCGGCACACAAGAGCATCCCAGGGTTTACTGATTCATTGCACCCCAATCAGAAAGACATGAGGATAATAGCCCCCACATTCTCTAGCTTTCTTTCATTTTCTTGTCTCTTTCTCTCCATCCCTTTTCTCTCATTAAATCGGTTCCAGCCTTTAACCCTGTGGGCAGGTGCTACTGTAATTAGCCATTATTTGACTATCAAAAGTCAGGAGTTGATTAAATGGCCGCGAACCTGCACAGCGGAGCACTTTCCCCTCTGAGCCCCAGCCCCATAATTTCAAAAGCTTCTTGCAACCTGCTGAGGGCCTTTCACGTCTGTGAGACGCCGCTTCCGACTGCTGGTAAGAGCCTGTTGCCGGCGGTAATCAAAACTGATAATCTTACAGGAGAGAAAGGGAGGAGGGGATGGTGGTGGTGGGGGGGTTGCAGTGGGCTGTGGGTGGAGGAGAGAAAAGAGAATGAAAGAAAGAAATGGTCGGGGGCTTTCGGGAGGTTGGAGCTCAAGCAGAGAACCTTCCATTAGAAATGTGTTGTGGCTCCAAGGGAGCCTGTGGCCAGCAAGCGGTGAAAAATGCTGCCTTCTTAAGGCAAGTGAATGGCATCTCTTTAGTGATTAGGAGCTGTAATAATGGGCACCCCTGCCTGTTAACCCTAAGTCCATTTTATTGCTAATTCATTTACCTGTTATTTCAGACATACTTGACGGGAGTCACCTGCTAAGAAGTCATGTTTGTCAGGCAGGTATGCCCATTAGCTGGGGATCTTAAATCAGCCTCACAATGGTGCGGGTAGGGGAGCAGAGGCTGGCCTTGTTGTTTGCAGATAACACCACACCGCAGTTATCCTGACTGGCTAGGAAAATCTTTTCTGCTCCAAAAATAATTAGACTTCATCCCTGGAGCGGATTTTAATTAATGCGTACATTTCTTTTTTCCTCTCTCTCCTTTGCCATTGTAAGTGGATTTTAAGCCTAGTTGATCTACTTTTGTGCTCCACAGTGAAAATCCTGTACACACGAAAAAATATTATATCTGACCTGGTGCCTTAAGGAAAAACAGCTGATCAAAAGCAAGTTATGAAAATATGTAATAATCCCCTTTTTTGTGAGTGTAAAAATTAAAGCTGACTTTAGGACTCAAACAGTAGTTTCAGGACTACCTTCCACATCTTCATGACTAAATGTCTTCTCACAGGGCAAAGCCATCAATATCAACATAAATATTTGACTAGATATATTTTACACTGAAATAAATCATGTCTGTTCAATTCCTCAGGGAGAGTCGGGGTAAAATAATCAGTCCCTGGTTAATGTTCTGGATAATTCTCCCTAAAGGTAACACTCTTTGTGATAATATCCTGGTGTATGAGGATTTTTATTTGAAATGTCACAGTGGAGATTAAAGCGAGGCTGACTCCACATCAGACTGCAAAATTGCAACAAAATATGTAAATATATACATGGCTCTGATTAGATTATTGCATTTGGGTACTGAATTTTTCAGCGGAAGTCTAGTGCTTGAGACAGTAATCACCACTGGAATAAAAAGAAAGCATGTGTAATTGCATTTAAATTTAGCATTTTGCCTAGCCTTGCCGGTGTCAAAGCACCGGCTGTAAGGGTTAATGTCAGCTGTGTCGGTCACGCTCCGTGACTGCTTTAAGCAAGTTTTGGTGTTGTTAGCTGAATAAAAGGATTATCCAGTATGAATTAGCGCAAAGACACAGAAAACCTCTCTCGGGATGATGCTCTTTGTGTGTGTATTGTCTGTGTGAGTGTGTGTGTTTGATTCTTTCATATATTGGGCCTCTCCTGGGATCCCCCACTCTGCCTAACCATTGTTTCTCTAACAGATAATTCCCCATGTCCCCACGCGTGTCCCTGTGTGTACTTGTGGACGCGTTAATTAGCACTGTGCCGGCCGAGGGTGCTCTTCCTTGTAATCACTTAATTAGGGGTGACGGTTCCAGCGCTTGTTTACTCAATTAGCTATCCTCTTTAATTATCTAATTCACAGAGAAGGAAATGTCCTTGTTAGCAAGCTCAGCGACAAAGTGATACAGTATGTTTTTATTATTTATTTGAAACAGTATGTCTTCTTTCATTTGATTGATAGGGCATAAATTGTCATTTTTCTGCATGTGGGGAGACAGCATTGACCAGATTAGCTCTTTCTTTTAGAATAAACCTCGTACCTAAAAAGACATATGCTTTATCCAACACTAGGACATGCTCACGGATCATATATGCAAGCTAAGCCACATGCATAAGATTACCATTGCACTGATTCCCTTGTATTTAGTCGTTAATGATAGAATCTTTGAAAAATGGAAAGAACCAAAGAAAGAAAGTGAAATCTCATGGTGAGTATGATTGATGGTTGCTTTAAATGAAGGCGTCCAGGACCGACTCCATTGTTTCTCATGACCAGCCTCACCATCTACTCTACCGCCTCCACCCACCACCCCCGCACTCTCCTTCATGTGGATTAAGGCCCCGTCGTTTTATTTAATAGTTCATTTGAGCGAAGGGGAGACCAAGGTGAAGCCGGTGGGAGGCATGAAGGGTTGGCAGGGTGTCTGTGCTGTGCCGTGGCAGGACGTCCCCTGTGGGACAGTGCCAGGCTGCGCTGCGGGGAGACGAGACAGGGCCTCCCCGGTGGACTAATGCTCCATAATGAAGATTAAGACTTGAGTCAAAGACCGTACTGTTTTCGGCTAAGACTGGGAGGAAGGATTGAGGGATGAAAAGAAGGCGAGAGGGAAGGATGTAAGGATAAAGAATAAATTATGGTTGGAGTGGACTAAAAACCTGTTTTCGTTTAATTTAAGTAAAGGTGAATTATTCAAATTGAACATGTACAAAATTGTATGAAATCCTACAAGAATGAGCTAGGGGGTACAAAACACTAAATTATCCCAATTTTGATAGTATTCAGTTTGACGAAGACGTTTCAAAAACGGGACATGATGCTTTGTACGAAGCAAAACGTATTAAAATTCGGGGGATGATTAACTAAACCTTTGATATTTATTTATCTGTCCGTTTTTAGAAAAAATGAAGTACTTTTGTGAATAATATGGCCACGCTCCAGTGTTAGAGCTCATAAAAAAGTCAATCATGAGTTCTCTGACAAGAATTCAAAGCAGATTAAGTTTTTGTTATATAGAACTTAACCAAAGTAATGAAAGTATTATTCCTCTAACTTTCTAAAACTTGTCATGTAATATCCACAATGTTCAAAGTTTTTTGTTTACATTGAAAAAGAGTAGCACATAATTTTGAGCTAAAAAGAAAATCACACATGAATAGAGGTTTCTGAGAGAATAAAACATTCTCACAAAGTTCAAGAAACACAGGTCAGAAATAAAAGTTGTGGAGAACTTCTAACCCTTAACACCACCTGCATGGTGGAACATGGTGGTGACAGTGTTATACTGTGGGGAGGTTTTTTTCAGCATGGAAAGGGAAACTGGTTAAGGTTAATGGGAAGATGGATGGAGCTAAACACAGGACAGACCTTAAAAACCTTTTAACGGGTACAAAAGACTTGAAACTGGGGTGGAGGTTTACCTTACACTAGGACAAGGACCTTAAATATACAGGCAGAGCTACAATGCAATAGTTTAGATCAAAGCATATCAATCCAGTCAAGTTCAGCCCTAAATTCAATTAAGAATTTGTGGCAAGACTTTGCTGTTCACAAATGCTCTCCATCTGAGTCATTTTGTAAGAGCAAACATATTAGTCTGAATACGTGCAGTACTGGTAGATATGTACCCACAAAGGACTGAAGCTGTAATTGATGCGCAAGGTGTTGACTTTGAATACAAATGCGTGCAAAACTTTTCAGATTTTTATTGGTGAAGAAAAAAATAAATGTTTGAATCACTTTTATTCTACTGCAGATATATGTACTACTTTGTGTTGGTATGTTACATAAAATCCTAAGAAAATACATGGCAAAATACTTGACAAAATGTGAAAAATTCAAGTATAACAATCGGGTAGCATGGTGGAATATATCCAGATATAAAAAAAGGTGAGAAGGTTGCAACCATATCGTTTCTTATTGATCTATATACATTCAAGGACCACTGTTATTTTTGGCAGGATTGTTAGGCATTTTAAAGATACTAAGAACTCCATAGAAACCACAGAGTTACCTCACTGTTTTGTTTTGAATTTCTTCTGGTTTTTGAAAATTGTCCTGGGTGAATTTTGACACCCAACCTAAATGAAGCACTTTCTGCACAACATGGGGCCAATCAAACATATGCTGTGACTCTAAGCCTTCAGAGTGAAGACAGTCAACCAGACCAGCTTGAACACACGGCATATTTCACTTACCACTCTGTTGCTAAGAGCTCCCCCAGGACTTGTTGCTCATAGACACACTCTTACTGTCTCCTACCATGTCCCAGTAATTCCCCTTAAGTTCTACTACTTCATACCATTCTATTTCTATTTTTTTTAGAATTTCTAAAATGTTTTCTTTCTTTCCCATCTATCAAGGGGACTAAGTCAAGTGTGGACATAGGGATGGATGGATGGACGGATAGATGAATAAGATGTAGGGCTAGTGGCTGGAAAGGCAGGGACCTTTTTTTCACATGACCTTGCGTTGACGGGGCCAGCCTCTTTCCCCACACTCACTGTCTCTCCCCCAGACGGGCTGCGTCTGTGACTAGCCTGGCAGCTCTTGCCTCTCTTGGGCATTCTGGCATTCCTCCCTGTCATGCCCCCCCCATCTCCCTGCCTCCGGCTGTCTCTTGCCCTCTGAACAGTTCCATCCTTACTGACCCTTGGTTTGACTCCATCTTTTGCCTGTCCAACTATGGACATTATGCTGTATTTGCACCCTGATCCTGCTCAAAGCATCCTCATGTTTTTTGTTTTTATTTGTGTTGTGGAAAAAAGCAACAGGACAACTACTTCAATTCTTTAGTGGCTTTTCAGAAAGTTGAAATAGAACTATATTACACAACGGTTACCTGTACAATTATTTACATGCCTTGAATTTCTCACAAAACTACATTAAACTTTCATAATTGACAGGAGAAGAGAAAGAAAGCATTTCACACACATGGATCAGATCTTCACCTCTGTTATGTAAAGTATAAAGTCTGCTGGCTGCTCTCATGGGCAAATGAAGCTTCATCTTCTGGAAAATTGTTGAGGAGCAAGACTACATGACTTTTACCCTCACCCTTCTTATTGGGCTTTACATATCTGTGACAACAGCCTAAGAATCATCATCTTATGATCACTAACCCATTCTGTATTTGGTTTTGAATTTATTTGCTCGTTACTGCTGAAAATCCATAGCATGTAGGAGTCCATAGAAGTGTGTTTGCAAACTGAATATTTTTCTGGGGTCTATTTTGAAGAATCCCTGACTCTAAAACAAAGACATTTAGAAAAATATATGTTTTCCACAGTGAGAACATTTGACCTGTTGAGCTACAGAAATGTCAAGTAGTTGCCTTTTCAATTATCCATAACCAAGATTAAGTGCAACAGCATTTAAATATGTATTGAACCTAATTTAAATGAATTGAGCTGAATTGATCTAAACAGATTTTATCTGAAAATGAATAGAGTTGAGCAGGATTAACTTAAACAATAAGTTTAATGAATCGAACTGAAATGAACTCTATGGTTCTGGTGTAATAGCTCCTTCTAGGAATACTGGATTTATGAAAAGTTTAATTTTGCTCACTGCTGACTGCAGATATTGCTGTGGCATTTTAAAGTTTCTGGTGGTGTGTCATGACAACTGATTTGATTGATGAGTAAATTACAAATTCACAAATGAAACACGTCCACATATTTAAAGATGCTACCTTTTTTTATTGATAGTTAAAACCAAATGCATGAAAGTGAATGTGTGCATATACGTGTGAGGAAACTCGTATGACAGCCCCCATGACTGTCAGACTATAACCCGTCTTCTTTTGTTGGGTGACCCCAGAGAATGTGGTGGGAACGGCCACTGAGAGAGAGATTATTTAGAGACAAAGAACGCAAGAGTGAATGAGAGAAGATAGAAGGAGTGAAAGACCGAAGGGAAGAAAGAAAAGGATAGTGCTAGAGGGAGATGGGGGTCAGAGAGCCAGCTGATGTGAAAGTGCCTCTGATCACCTCGTGCTTCTCCTCCGCCCCCTCGCTCTGTCGCTCTCTATCTGTTCCACTCTTTCTTTCTTTCTTTCGTTCCCACTTGAATTCCTCTCCCAGCGCTTCACTGCAACATGACGTTGGTTTTTGAGATGCGTCAGTGAGGGCCCACACACACACACACATACACACACACACGGATGCTGGATGTGCACACAAGTTAAAAGTGCCCAATGCAAGTTAAAAGTGGCACTCAAGAGAGCACATTCACACACACATGGCTGAACACACTTTCAACACAGGGCAGGCCTTTGAGTGAAAGCTACTCAGAAGGCATAATGACAGCATTCTGCAGAAACCATAGTTGGGACAGTTCCCACAGACAAGACAGACAGAGAAAGAAAAAAGACCATTTCTTTCTGTCTTCACCTCTCCTCCTACTCCCCACCTCCTCTTCAACAACCCTGACTTTGTTTGGAGCATGTGACCTGCCACCAATCAACCCTATTGGCTAAAAGAGGCTGGACACAAGAATCATGTATGTTTCTGTGCTAGAAGTTTTTTAAAGATGGCAGAAGCTTGCTCCGTCTTACTAACCATAGAATCCAGCCTCAGGGATAAACTAATCTAGACATATACTAAATGAACTTCAAAAACCCTCAAATATCCCTTTATGTGAAAAATGTAACCTCCAGTGTTATTACACAGTTAGCTTGACAAACGGCATTTATCAGTTCGTGTGGAACTTGCACCCAATTTCTCCATAACCCCCACACAGAAATGAAATCTGAACGTCAATTCCTCCTGCCTTAACTTTGACATCACTTTTTCCCTGCCATCGGACCTGACACAATGCAACATTTCGTGGTGTGTATTTTGAAGGGGAGTAAGGGGGCAACAGTGGGGTGATGGTAGTGGTAGCACTGGGTAAAGGGGGGCAAATGAAAACATGTCACTCAGGAGCCATTAAAATGTAACCCTGCCCAGCAGAAGAAAGAGACCCGTCTCATCATTAAGTTATCTTGGGGCAAAGCAAAAACCACAAATATTATTCCATACATCCCCCCATCTCTCTTCCTCACATATTGATGCCAGCAGTACATAGTTCTTTCTCTTCATTTGCTTTAGATGGAAGGAAAAGACAACATGATTGGAGCTCCAGTGTGTTTGTTCACCATCTGAGAGTGACAAGAAGATGTATGAATACTTCCAGATCACATGTATTTGTTTTTCTAAACATAATTAGCACTCAAATTATACAGATATTGCGTATACTTTTCATGTTTTTTGACAATTGATCGAAAGCCCTCCGAAAAGGCATGATTAGGTGGAGAACTCGCTAAGTTCCTTCAAAGGTTTCTGATCAGCAGGTTTGAACATTAAGCCTTCTTGTAGGAGCTTCTTAAAAAACAAATTACAGAAATGAGCAGTTTGAGAAACATTCATCTAAAGCAACCAAATGTCTTGCTTCTAAGAGAGTTAAAATATCATATCTATTAAAATCATTTGTTTCGGTAGCACAACTATGAAATGATACATGCACCTACAACTTTATTCTAAAAAAAAGGTATCGAACATAACAAAGATCAACATGCATAATAAAAAAAGTGTGTGTACATGTGTGTGTTAGGGGTGTGTGTGTGTAACCAGGGGGTATGCATAAGGTTCACTGTTATTGAAAATGACTTGCCCCTGCTGCACACGGTGGGGTGGCAGTGATTATAATATCCAGATAATCATTTCAAACAAATTATTGTAATTATCAATCAATCATGGCCTATTTAAACAGGGTGAGGGAGAATGGGAGGAGTGTGGTGCTGCTGGCAGAAGGTAAACTATTGCCTGAAGCGCTGGATCACTTCTGTGACCCATGAGCCTCCCTCTGTCCACATAATAGCCCTCATACATTTAGGTCCATTTATGTTGTGCATGCAGAGACTCAGTTCTCCAGGTTAATACTAAGGGGGCGAAGTTGGGAACCTCATGGCTGCATGTACACACACTGATTCACAATTGCAAAAAAAAAAATAAACAATTTTGCTCAGTGTTTATTAACAGACTTTAGTGTATTTCATTTGGATCTGCTCTACCTGTGCATAAATTAATCTCAGTATAAATCCAGTTTTTTTTGTGAAGGCCTCAGAAGTATATTTAAGAACATTTTATGAACAAATAGCATCATGAAAACCAAAAAACACAGCAGACTTGTGAGCTATAAAGTTGTGAATAAATTCAAATATAAATCTTTAAAGATGTAGCAGAACACCACTGAAAACCTACCAAGAGATGACTTTTAACTTAAACTGACAGGATGAACAAGGAGAACATTATTCACAGAAACAAAACAACTTGCGGTAATTATGGTGAAGCTGCAAATATCCAGCAGCTCAGGTTGCAGAATCTGCAGGTTAAAAAAAAAACATTGTCCATGCACTCCACAGATATTGCAGAGTTTACCAAGAAGAACTTGTTGAAAGAAAGGTATAATAAATACTATTTAATGTTTGCAAAAGTGTGGAAAACTGTGCTATGGTCAGAGAAGACAAGAACTGAACATGTTTTATCTATATGGAAATTGCTATGTGTGGCATAATAGAGACACTCCTCACCAACCTGAACACCCCATCACCACAGGAAAGAGGTGGCTGCATCATGCTGAGGGGTTCCTTTTCTTTAGCAGGGACAGGGAAGCTTGTCAGAGTTGATTGAATTATGCATAGAGATAAATACAGGACATTCCTGAAAGAAAACCTGTTATAGTTTAGAACATTAAAGGTTTCTAGACTGGAAGGTTAATCTTCCAGCAGGACTACTTTAAACATACAGGCAGAACTACAATGGAATGGTTTATATCAGTGGTTCTAAACCATGGTCCACAGGACTCACTGTTTTGTATGTTTTAGGTGTTCCCTGTTGCCACACATCTACAGCACTTGATGGCATGCAGTGGAGTAATGCATTCATCTGAATCAGGTGTACTAGAGCGAGGACATAGCCAAAATATGAGGGACAGTGGGCCTTGAGGACCCTTGAGCATGTTCATGTCATAAAATGACCCAGTCAAAGTTTACATCTGAATCTAAGTAGAGAATTTGTGGCATGATTTGAAAATTGTGCACAGACACTCTCCATTCAGTCTGACTGAGCTTGAGCTATTTTACAAAGAGCAATGACCAAAAAAAAAAAAAGTTCCTAGAGGTGCAAAGCCAGTAGAGACATACCCCAAAAGATGCAGCCTTATTTCTGGGGCAACTCCAGTTCTGTTGGTAGACCAGTCATTGTGCAATCGGAAGATTATAGGTTTGATTCCATCTTCCTCATGTTACACGTCGATGTGCCTCTGTGCTAACAACTTAACCCTAAGTTGCCAACTAAGTTGACACTGAAGTCTGTGGTTGTTATGTTAGAATATTTGAACATTTTTAAGGGGTATGAATGTTTTTATTATTATTTAGTATTTATTTACCCACATCATATCAAATGTAAGTATTATCACATTTACAGCATATATGCACTGTGCATTTTGTCAAGTGTTTAATGTTGTGTAAAAGTAGTTTAAACACTACCACATGGAATCAATGAATGGAGAAACAATTTCCCTTTTAAGACAGATCACAGAAGAGGAGCACACTAGACAGGCAGCAGTACCTGATCGTTTCAAAGAGATATTTTCCTGTATCTATTCACGGTAAATCCCTAGTGAAAAGCAGCATGAATTGATTTGATCTCAGTGGTATTGAGAGCAGAATGAATGAAGCTTGAAGGGTAGAGACTGAGAAATTGTGAGAGAAGTAGATATATAAAGAGAGAGAGACAGATAGTAGCCTTTGGGTGAGAGATGATCGTCTTGGGAAAAAAGCAATCAGTGCTCATTGATTTTTCTCAGCTGCTTGAATGGAGGGTGTCTATCTGGAAGTCATTATCTGTCATCTGATCTGCTGGAGTGTTTACACACGTTAGTGTGGACAGCAGCACTCTTCTGAAGATGAGGATTAACACACAGAGAGACAAACACACACACAAACACAGAGCACAGACTGTCCACTTTTTACCTTGCTCTGCAGCCCTAACTTGCACTAAATCCGGGGATTCTTAAACGAAACTTTACGCCTCTGATACCCTGTCAGCTTCTCCATCAGACATAACCTACAGACTTAAGTGAATGCCCTGTGTGTGTGTGTGTGTGTGTGTGTGTAAAAATATACATAAGCAGGGACTAGACAGCTAAACAGAAAGATAGTCTTGTTTTGTATTGCCAAACCAGACTAAATCAAACAATCCCTGATCCTATCACTAATAGCCACCGATAACAATCTTTAGCTACAACAACACCATCCTGTCTGCTGAAAAGCAAGGAGGGATGAAATAAGTGGAAGAAGATGGAGAAAGTAAACAGAGAGAGGATTCAGATAACAGGCATGTTTCATTTTCTGACTGTGTGTGGCATAAAGATGCGTAAAGCTTGATTCTGCATGTGCCAAAGCCAGAAAGGCTCAGAAAGCCCAGGATATGAATCCAGGGCTTTATACACATAAAAAGAGGAAAATCTGCACACACATTAAGCTCTGAGGGCATTTCTGGGCAGCTTTCAGTAAGTGAGGCTAGAAAGGTGAGGTATTATCTATGCTCCATTTATCTGGTGCTACGTGTCAGATACTGCCTCCACTTTGCTTTTATTCCTCTTTCAAACAGACACAGTAAGGCTCTTCAGGCAAGTGACAAAAAACATTGCTGGCTTTATCTGAGTGCTAGGATGATGATATTCAGCCCTTCAGGTACCTATTACCTTTAAAGTGACTTTGTCAGGGCTTCTTACAATAATAACAATAGTGATTAAAAGTGGGTTACATTATTTTGGTATTACACAACCTTTAATTTCTAAATAACATTACATTTAGCCAAGTTGTAAACTGGTTTTAGCCTGCACACACTGGTGGTGGACAGAAATCCTTTCAATATATTTTGTGAACTACTAAATTTGTTATATAAAAGGATGTCAGAAGTTCTCATGCCATGAGGTCTTGCCGTTTTAAAATCCACAACATTTCTTGTTTCACAAAACACTGTCCATTGGCTGTCAGCATGCAGCTGTGTCTGGTGAAGTTTAAGCTATTAAGGTGAGCCCTAGATATGCAAAAATGGCAACAAATAAGAACAAATAACACATTATAACACAAATGCACCTTTAAGCAACTAACTGGTTTATTTACAAGCTACAGCTCAATTAACCTCATGACTTAATCAAGCTCAGGGATGGTAATGACAGTGGAGAGAGATGAAGTCAATGTTTTTTGTGCATGTGGGCAGCCCTTGCCCTGTGTTTGTGAGCGCCTGCATGTGGATGAATGAGTCATGTCATAAGAAATGGCTCATGGATAATTTCATTCATATTCATAACAAGCATGTGGTCTGCCACGCACCCGTCAAGGGCCCACCACAACTCACACTCTGCATAATGAGATGTTGCCAGTGTGTCTTTACTTACGGTAAGCAGGCGTAAAGTAAGTCTATGTTTCGGATGAAGACTGCATGCAGAGTGCAACCTTTTGCTATTGTTATCCTTACTACATTTCAGCTTAGTAAATGAATGTGTGTGTGCTTTAAGGAATCCATGTGGAAAGCGGTCAGGTAGATTATAAAACCAAGTAGGTTTTTCCACATTGTACGAAGATGTGGGGAACCCCAAACGGCCAAAACCAGCTGCGGTCAGCTCTTAAAATAAGCTCATTGACTAATGTAGGACTTCACATCAACCAAGCAGTCCGTGATTTACATGCTGGTCTGCCTGTTCATACAAGGAGCAGCAAGACCCTTGACCTGAAATGCAAATGAACAAATTTAAGTGATTTTGTTTTCCAAAAGCCAGATTGGTCAAAGCTATAAATTACAAGGGGAGTGAGTCTGAGCTTAACATGCTTAGGTCACAAGGCATCTTCACAACCTAACCTGTGTTTGGACTTTCATTTGCTGCCGTTGTCAAATGGAGCAGGCTTTGTACAGATAGACAATTCAACAATAATTAATTTGCAATGCTTTAATCCTTCTATTATGGTGATTTATAGAGCCTTGCAAAAGTATTTGTACCTCTTGAGCTTTTTCCTATTTTATCAGATTTTAATTGCACATTTCAATGTATTTGTCTGAGATTTTAGGTAATACATCAAAACAAAGTAAAGTAAGAAATGGGACAAGTATTTGTTTTTTGCAAATAACATCATGAAAACCATGGCACACATTTTTATATAGCCCCACCTGAATCAATACTCCATTAGCTTTGCACATCTAGAGGCTTAGAGCATCAGTGGGCAGTGATTTTCATATCCTGCCACTAATTTTCTGTTGTATTTAGGTCTAAAATTTGTGTCATCCCATTCTAACACATGAATATGCTTTGATCTAAACCATTGCACTGTCGCTCGGACAGTGTGTTTAGGATCATTTTTATGTTTGAAGGTAAATGTCCACTCCAACATAAACTCTTTTGCAGCCTCTAAAAACCTTCTTTCCAGGGATTACTTTACAATCCATCCATTTTCCTATCAGCTCTGACGAGCTTCTTTGTCCCTGCAAAATAATGCAGCCACCTCTATGTTTCACCAAGGGGATGGAGTGCTCAGAGCGATAAGCAGTGTAAGTTTTCCACAACACATAGGAACTTTCATGTAGTTAAATTCTGGTCACATCTTACCAAAGCATTTTCCTCATTTTTACTGAGTCTCCAACCTTAAACAGGTCTTCCCATGACAGATTTCTGGAGTGCATGACTAATAGTTTTCCTGTTGACAGATTACCCCACCAGAGGTGGGAAGATTTGCACCTCCTCCAGGGTTTCCATAAATCATTTTGGCTACTTATTAGATTAAAGATCTCTTTGCCCATCCTGTCAGTTTAAGTAGACACCCAAGCAATTTTGCTCTGTGACACTTTTAAAACTTGGGACATTGTTTTATAACCTAACCCTGCTTTAAACTTCTCCATAACTTTCTCTCTGACCGTCTGCCGTGTTCCTTGATGTGCATGATGCTGTTTGTCCACTTATGTTCTAATAAACTTCTGAGACCTTCACAAATCAGCTGTCTTAATACTAAGGATAAATTACATACAGATGGACTCAATTTACTATTGAGATGATTTCAGAAGGCAGTTGTATCACTGGATTTTATGTAGGGGTATCAAAGTTAAGGACATTAAGTACAAATGTAAGCCACGTTTTTTTATTTGTAAAATAATTGTCATCCGTGTATAATTTTTTTCCACTTCACACTTAACTTTGTGTTAATCCAGCACAAAACTCACAAGGAAATGCATTAAAATCTATGCTTTTAAAAATTATGAAAAAGACCAAAGGTCATTCAAAGCAGTGCAAGGTCAATATCAGGTTAAGGTCAGTTAACGCATGAATGAATACAAAGGTTTTGGTGTCTCTACCATATAAGTTATTGTTGATGCATTTCATTTAACCTTCAGTTCAAACACCCTCTCCTGTCATTAACTCAAGTTGGAGCTGTGCCTGCATACTTTCAGCATTTCCCAGAAAGTTCCTCCTCGCTGTGCCCTCTGCAGCAGCCATTGTTCTTTCATGGACCATTAGATGGACATGAACTCTCCAGCCGTCGTGTTTTGACCCTGTGACACTGGCCATAAAAACAAACTGTGCTGCCTCTTCAATAAATTCATCACCTCATAAAGTGGTCAGTGACTGGTCAATGAGACGTGTCGGTCACAGCGCCAGCATTAGTAAAGAGAGGACTTACTAGATCGCAGATCACTGCAGGTCTTTTGTGACAAACAAGGCCTGTTAGACACTAAATTGCCCTCTACTGAATAGCACAAAAAAATTGACTACATTCCTAGGGACACTAATGCATGTGATGTATGGAGACATCATAGTTGCAAGGTAAAATGAAGATGTGATCAAAGGGTTTGTAAAACAGTAAAAAAAAGATATTGTTTTTCTACCTTTTTGATGCAGCTGTCTGGGGAGTCATCTTCGTGGTCATTTATCATCTGCTGTAAAAAAGAAAAAAAAGCAGAATTACAGTTTTGATACAAAAACTACAAATTATCAAAAAATGGCTTGCAACAACATTTAATTTCACTGAAAAGAAATCTGCTTAAAGACCCATTCTGCTTAAAGACCTATTAACTTTTGATTGATTCCAGCTTTTCAAAGGCCTTCAGCCTTCTGTTGTGACCAACGGCGTCTGATGAAGAGAGTGAGGCGTGTTCATAGTTCATCCTGCGGGTACCAAATATCACTGAAGGGACGTCATAATGGGCCAAGAGGTCACCAAAACACAACCAGAAGCGAAACATAACATAAAGCACATTTGAATGAATGGGCTCCCCACATTTGATGGTAATTCCGTGCTTCAGCATCGCAGGAAAGTTCACTGAGAATGTGTTTATTCGTTGGTGAGAGTGTGCATAATTAAGCCTTCAAGCAATATTTACAAGGGGGCAGATGGGTGGCAGAATGCTCCCAGTGTCTGCCAGAGGAAATGAAGGCATGATGAAAAGATGGGGCAGGCCCCACTGCAATGAGTGGGTGTTTCATGCAGAGTCTCCCCTCCTCTGCTCATCTATGGATCAAGAAAGGATAAAAAAAGAGATGCGGACTGTTCAGGCCAGTCCTAGGTGGGGTATCGGTGTACTGAGTTTAAGAAAAATTATGTCTAAACCTTCCTTTTCCTGCACCATATCCTCCCCATTTGCCCTTTAACAGTAGGCTTGTTGTATGTGCGTTGTGACAGAACTGTTAGCCTTTATATTAAAGCTAACATATTAGGTTTGTATTTCCTTTACCAGTGTGGTCCACCATGATTGGGAAAGAGACATTTATCTGTTGTGGAATCTCCCATGGAGACTGTAGGGCTATTCTTTAAATTCTGCCATACAGTAACTTCTTTTATGCAAGTGCAAAGACTCAATTTAAAGAAAATTATTAAGATCTGCGAGTATGATCTCAAAGTGGTGCACACCCCATTGGAACTTTAGAAAAAAGTGTTTGTGAGTTTGTTCATCAGACCATCCAGCAAAAAGTAGTTTATTCTATCCTCTTGCCTATGACTGAACCAGATGGACTGCATGTGTTCAGCCTTACCAGATAGTTATAATTGCGTTGCAAATACATAAAACCAGGTTCTCCACCTACGTACTGTACATCTAAAACATTACAGATGCACCTTTCTTCATGAAATCTCAGTGTTTTACAAAATATCAACATAGATTGTTTAAGATGCATTATCTGAAAGACGTTTCTGGCCATGTTTTAAGGAAACAACACTCTGTAATTAGGATTGTTTAAAGAAACTCTAAACTTTACCGATGCCAAATATCTATGCAAATTAAAACACCCACCCACAGTTACTGGTCCCCCATGTTAAGGTTTGTAGAAAAGACTTAAAATGAATTAATCTTCCAAAGATGTTGTAAAGTTTTGCACTACTTCTTTTGTAATGAAACCTTTCATCTACGTACATTTTATTGTAGAAACTATCCCACATTAGGAAATATTAGTTCATATTAAAAAAGCGCAAATCTAGCGGCGCCGGTGGTGTAGGGGTTTAGCGCATGACCACATATAGCGGCTATAGTCCTCAAAGCAGCTGTCCTGGGTTCGAGTCCTGGACCCGGCAACCTTTGCCGAATGTCTCCCCCTCTCTTTGCCCCTCCTTCCTGTCTGCCTACTATCAAAAATAAAAGCCTCTAGTGCTGAAAAAATTCAAAAAAAAAAAAAGAGCTAATCTATGTGGAAATAGAGGATGCCATTTAGGTAAGGCAGATGTGTGTTAAAAATATTGTCATCGTTGCATTTACAATACCATACACATTAATAATTTTTTCCCCTGTTGAAAATGTGTGTAAAAAGCCTTACAATAAATGCATTCATCATTAAAATACCATAATCTGATATTGAATCTTTTTTAAATTCAACTTTTAATTTGAGTACAGTCATTCAGTGTAGCACAGCAAAATATATGAAATTGCAAGCATCATTGCAATTAAAAAATGTGCAATATCGCAATCACAAATGACTGCTTGCATGTAATATTTGCAAGGCAATGATACTTCAAAAGTCATGAATTCACACTCTGCATACCATTGATATATCTGAACAGCTGTTTCACAACCTTTTATACTCACAACCCACATAGATATCAGTGACTGAGATGCTAAGGCTCAACGAGAGTAGCGCGGACATTGTGATAATGGGGAATAAAAGAGTAGTGAGGAAAATGAGGGTAATCTGAATCAATATCATAACTGGAATAGCCATATTCAACAATAATATCACAATTTCATATTTTCCTAATATCAAGAAGCCCTAAATCAGTGAGGGAAATTTTTTTAGAATTTTATTTACAAACTCACCAGTGTCACAGGTAGTAATCACTGAGTTGGTGACCACCACCAACTATTCCTAAGCAGACTTCATAAATTGATCAGTGTCTTGGAATGTTTAATTAGTAACCCATGACACCTTTTGTCCCTGGGGAAAAATATTATGTGACACAGAGGCCCATTTCTCTTAGCCACTTCTCAAAATAGAAAAGATGAAAGAACTTCAAAACTATGCAAGTGAGTTGTATGTCATTCTTCATAAGTCAATTTATGGCTAGAAGAAGCTACTTGTCTAAATTTGCCTACAGTCAGAGCAGCTGGAAACAGCTGGAAAACAAAACTGAACAAGGACCCAAGTTTATCTTACCACCAATGCATAGTAAGGAGGTAAGCAATCAAAGTAAATCAA
This sequence comes from Crenichthys baileyi, assembly GCA_036173005.1. Taxonomy (NCBI): domain Eukaryota; kingdom Metazoa; phylum Chordata; class Actinopteri; order Cyprinodontiformes; family Goodeidae; genus Crenichthys; species Crenichthys baileyi. Next base: position 1,020,263 of record JAHHUM010000304.1, on the reverse strand, counting down.
AAACCTTCAAAGGAGGTCTGCACTACCAGGAAAACTGGTAACTGCTATACTTCGCAGAACTTTGCGATTAACCCACATTTTCCTAACTGTTTTCCTATGTCATATTCCCTCCACTATTCTGTAAACCTTAGCATGTCTGCCACTTAATATATACACCTATTGAGGGCAGTGAAAGTTTTTCCAGAAGGCCAAAAATAATATTGTCATGCTGGAATTTGCATTCAAAACACTGAAAATACAATATCCTACCAAATATTGCTTCCCAGCAGTCCTTTGCAACTGTGATTTTGCACACATAGAAAATTCAGCATTGATTAAAATTCAATACACACAAATACAACTTTACTCCAAAGTTAGTCAGTCAGTCATTTTCTACCGCTTATTCCATAGTGGGTCGTGGGGGAGCTGGTGCCTATCTCCAGCAGTCTATGGGCGAGAGGCGGGGTACACCCTGGACAGGTCGCCAGTCCATCGCAGGGCAACACACAAGCAACCATGCACACACTCATTCATACACCTAAGGGCAATTTAGAGTGACCAATCAACCTAACAGGCATGGCTTTGGACTGTGGGAGGAAGCCGGAGTACCCGGTGAGAACCCACGCATGCACGGGGAGAACATGCAAACTCCATGCAGAAAGACCCCTGGCCGGGAATCAAACCCAAGACCTTCTTGCTGCAAGGCAACAGTGCTACCAACTGCACCAACGTGCAGCCCACTCCAAAGTTACCATTAGAAAACTGCAGCAAACAGTGCCACCAACCCTAACCCACCCCCAGGTGAATTGTTATTAGATAGACATAGAAAAGATGATATTGGCTTACGTTTAAACATTGTAAAATTGTGGTTGAAAAGATGTGCACTACAAATAATCTATTGAGTTCGTAATGTGGTAGGAAGTTGGTTGGAACTGATTTAAGTGGGCTAATTAAATCTGACTTTCAGTGCCTTTTTCATAACTAACTTTGTTGGACATGACCTAGAACATTTTCTTTTTGGCCAACCTTAAATAGCCTTAAACATTATGTGCATGTACGCCAACTGTTTACAGGGTTTTGCAAGCATCTTTACCAATAATTTCAGAGGGTACTGCAGGTTGAAGACATTTTGACATGACATCTAGAAAGAAAATATAAATTAGATTAGTGTGTGTAGTCTGGAAACCAAAAAATGAAGAAGAATGGGAAACATGGGAACCCCATTGACAGTAACATGGAGACAGTACGTAGGAAATAGAGGGGTTGACTCCTGTTTGTTGTAATGCACCAAGCCAGCTGCAACAGTTTACAAAACGAACAGCTTAGCTGGGTCATCTAAAATGCTACCAGGCGTTCAACAACTACTCAACAATTTCTGCCCCCCATGCACAAGTGTATTCCAAGTTTAAATATGTATGTGTGTATCAAATTCTCCAAGAGTAACATAAAACTCCAAAATACATGCAAGCAGGCATGAGTTGTTAAATTGATGCCTTAATGTGTTTCAGCTTTAGGTGGTCCAGTGAAGACTGTGTGGGCATTCTATCCTCCAAACCTCGGTTTCTGTCCGGAAACACTGAGCTCATTGCGACATTTGACTATGACATGAATGAAGTTTTGATCTACACTGTTTAACTACTGAGAAATGACCAAATGCAAAGCAAAAAATGAGTAATTATTTTGATAACATTAACACAAAGCCAGGTTGAGGTTTGGTCTTATTTGATTGGAGATACACACAGACCCACAAACAACACAAGCATCAATAATGAATCTTCTGGCCTTACAGCACAATCTGTTAATTTGGAATGGAAACTCTGGTTGGCCACGAAAGACAGAGCAATGATTTATGGCACGTGTCACCATTTTCTCAAAGTGACTTTTCCTCTGGGGTGGCAAGACAGGTCCAAATACAGACTGGCCTATGTTGAGAAGGATATATTTTCCACTAGACAGAGGAAGGGTAAATTGTCCATTTGTTCTGTATCTAGCTGTCTGAATGCTGACATGTAAATATTTCTTATGGAAAAGAGAAAACACTGAAGTGAGGGTAATTAGAATGAGTGTATAAAAGTGTGTCTGGGCACACAGCTTCTCTCTCTGGCCCACATGACCTCAAATGTAAACAAATCTAGACGTGGCTCGATGAAAGTGCAGCCACCTGCAGAATCCTTCCACCAAGAGTCGTCCAGACCCTCTTTAGGAACCCATTTTAACCAGCTTGTGTTTTTGTATCTCATCATGTCTGCGGTCTGAGCTTACACCATGGGCATTAGAGATGGAAAACCCCACCATTTCTAGTGCTTCATAGGATAGCCTTTGTTGTTGGACATGGTCAGGAGTTTTACAGCACCACTTTGGGACCATTCCTGTTGCAGATGACTAAGCAGACAAATTGAAACACGATGTGCAGATAGACATCCAATGAGAGGACTGAACTCATTGTTTTTACAACAGATGTCAGAACCTAAAACACATGAGAAAACTAAATAGGTCACAATCTTCTATGCAGAAAAACAAAACTACCCTCAGCGAAGTCTCTTTTTAGGGCCCACTAAAAAGTGCATTGCATAGTTTTGCACACTCAGCTAAACTCAATCCTTGAGAGCATAGCAACCAATGAACAGAAGGAGGATGGAGATTGCTCATCAACAGCCAGACAGGAGTGAGAAGAAGAAGAGGGCCCCACTTGGAGGCTTGTAGTGTAGGAAAATGTTAGCGTTCTGTTGCCAAAAACAATTCTGCTCGACTCCGGATAATGTGAGGCAATACAGCAGCATGGCCCAATAGATGATTGTGGATGTCACACGGCCGCAAGTTTCCAAAAAGAACCAGCAGCAAACAAACCTCAAGTCTTGAATCGGGGGCCTGACTGACAAATCATTGGCTGCAAGAGCCACACCAAGCAAGCCACAAATTGAAAGTTTTGCTACACATTTATTGGGAACTTTTGCAGCTTCTTGGCCTGTTGACAGACTTTCATTGTCTTGGCAATGCCTTGGATGGGTCATTGATCTTTTTGACATATGGATGGGAGAGGAAGCGGTCTTTCACAATGGACTGTGTTAAATAATAAACTGCACACAAAGTCAGTTTGTGTCAAAAGAGAAATATGTGAAAAAATTAAAGGGAAGAATTTAGTTTCTCACTGCTGAAGGCCTTTAAAATAGGAGGCAACCAATATGTCGAACATAATCACAACAAATGGATCTGACTTCTCTGACTCCTAAATACTGGCAAGATCAGAGCACTTCCAATCAATGAAACAATGCCAATGACCCCAAAAAAGGAAGAAAAAGGAAAAGGAAAACAAGTCTCCAGTGTGTTTTGAATTTTCTCTCTTGCTATCACATGAAGTCCCCCTGATAACAAACCTTTTACGCTTACTTGCCAGAGACTGTTTGACTGGGGATACATCTGATTCAGTGTGCTTTTTAGCATCAAGTCAGATAGAGTCTGCTCGTGGCTCCACGTCTTTTCTCAGGCATGTCCTTTAAAAAGGGTGTAAAACACAACTATTTTTGGACTTCCCTGAGATAGGGCGTTTGCCAGCTAACCCAAAACAAGACCAGGACTATGACTGCTTAAAAACATACCACTACAATGAGGTTTCTCACAGAGATTAAGAAGCGAAAAAAGAAGACTAAGGCATGATTAGATAAAGAAAAGAGTTGAAATTTTTCTCCACTAAATAGTAGGAAGTTGGACGTCCCTCAAACCTAATATATTTATGATTACTTTAACAAGTGGGTTAGATGGAGACTCGCTGTGGCAACCCCTTAAAGGGAATAGCAGAAAGAAGAAGACTTGAATAGGTGGAAAGCTTATAGAGGTTTTTACCAAGACAGACATTAAAAGTTTTGCTGATAGGAATTCTTTACACTCCGCCTCCTGATAATTATCTTAGGAATAATAATTTTCCTGATTGATATTAACATAATCACTACTAACTTTCTGTTTTTCAGTATTCCTAGGAAGAGTACCCAAGATTGTTCACTGGAAGCAAAATGATTTTTTGCACAATTTCACAATCCAAAAAGACATAAAGAAGATCTGATTTGTGTCACATGTAATACATTGAAAAAAGGTAACTCTGTTATTCAACCTTACACCCCGATGGGTCTGGGTGCGGCCTGTGACGGAGCTGAGCAATGTCGATGAGATAGAGCTTGGTGCACAAAGGTTAGATTTGGAAAGCAAACATTCAGAACTATTGTGCGACTCTGGAAAGTCATGGCCACTTGTCAAATACAAGTGGCTAATATTTACAGAACGAGCTTTGACCCCATACATCCCCGGAGTCTTTGTGTGATTTATTAAGAAAATGCCATAGTGAAATATCCTGGCAGGGTTTGCATTGACCGTAAACCAGCTTGTCTCATCATTTTAGTTCTCTGCATGATTCACAGGTCTTGCACAGATATGCACAGTTGTGTACTCATGTACAAAATCAAATATTTGCATTCATACACCTGACAGTTGAAGAGTTGGATTTTTTTTTTTTTTTCAGATGAATGTAATGTTGCAAACTGAAGCTTGGACTTACTCAGCAAACAAACCTTGAGAAAGAAGTTTATTTTCATGAGAAGAGATAGAGAGGAATGTAGAAAGCTGAGATGGAGAGAGGATGAGAGAAAAAAGAATATTGCAAATTTATTAAAAGGGTCATATTTTCATGGGAGCCGTGTACAACCATCCATCACCAGACGTCCTTATCCTTTTAAGGTAGCTGATTCAGAGCCTGATATTGACAGAACCATGTAGATAAATTATCTGCTTGGCCTCTGCTTTATTGATAAGTCATTTGGAGAGATGATCAGTAATAATCATAAGTGAATAAGGGTGGGCTTATAGATCTTCTGCTAGCAGATGCTATGACAGCTGCAAGGTTGAAGTCTAATAAATAATCCTACTTTTGGATTAAGAGGATTGCCTAAGCAGCATCGACAGTGGCTGTAGTGTGGCGTCCAAGCGATGATATATCACATCTTACCTCTTAATTTTGATAAAAGTTGCCATTTATTGACACGAGGAAGCAGAGAAAAAAATAATAATGTTTTATTTCTCATGACCTCTATTCTTTCCATGACACATATTGGCTTTTAGCAAGCAGGATGTTATTGCTCTGAGATTTAAGGTCTTGACTTAAGGGCAAATAGATCCAATCAAAGGTCGCACAGCATCAGCCTTATATTTCACATACCTCAGCTAAGCAAGATGTTTATGCATCCATTGCATAAATGAATGTTTGAATTTATGAATTACATAAATCTGATCTTTCCTCCTCTGCACCACATTGTCAAGGCCAAAGTGTCTGTCCTTCAATATTGTCAACACAAATCTCAAGTTTAAATCGGGAATATAATTTAGTCCACAGAATGGACACAGAGAAACAGAGAGGGTAGGTGTCTTATTGCATTAGAATTATTCTGGACACCAACTACTGAGATGTTGTTCTGTAATACTTAACAACTGGCAGATAAATTGCAAACTGTTCATCAAAGTTTTTCAGAATATATAATTTCCAAAGACAAAAAGAGGTTGGGCAGGTTTTCATCTCTTGATAGATATACAAAATCTTGAAAGACAGAAATTAAGAAAAATATTTTATTTAAATTTCTTTTTGCCTCAGAGTATCCATTTTTCACTGCCTGCATGCTATAAATCTGTATTGCGTGTGTTTCTTGGTCAGGCAGCCTCCTAAAAATCCATGCTGTGGTTTTTGTTGCATTTTTGGTATCACATACAGTTATTCACACATAAACAGAAGGGGTTTGGGCGCAGGGCCAAACATAGGAGTAAAAAGTCTCAAGTGACTTCAAGGCTAAGTGCAGGCATATATGTGTTAGTGGATAGGACAACCAGGGTCTTTCTTCAAGACTTTGAGGGGTTTACACCGAGGTCAGTCTCTGCACTGTGATTATGATGATGCCTGAGAAGGCCAAAGCTAAGCAGAGTGACTGAACTATGAGATTTCTCCAGCAAATGCACAAACAAGACTGACCTGGACTGGATTTTCAAACCCCTTGAACTTTTAAAATAACCCCAAACTTTAATGTATTTTATTGGGATGTAATAACTGTAGACAAGACTGTGAGCTGGAAAATAAAGAAGATATAATTTCTACATTTTTACAAATATACATTTAAAAATTGTGGTGGCCAATTGTTTCGTTACAAAAATGTCTAGAGACATTTTACATTTTTGTCCATTGTTTTTTTTTAAGAGATCCCTAACTGGATGTAGATAGCCTGTGAACATATTATTTCAACAATGACTTTCTTCTTGCCACTCTTCTATACTCTTCCAACTGTCAACAGATTTTCCCAGCTAAGCTGTGGACCTCTGCAGCTCTTAAAAAAAAAATATATATATTAAAAAAATGAAAAATCAAGTATTCTTTTTTACAGCTATGTGCTTCCTTGTGTTGGTTGGTAACATAAAATACCAGTAAAAGGCACTGAAGTTTTCGAGATTGTTACAAGACAAAATCTCTACAAGTTCAAGGAGTATTAAAACTTTTACAAGGCACTGCACATGTACTTCAAATAGTTACATCAGTTTTCAACCATCGCCCATTTGAAATTCTTATTTGTACTTTTTGGTATCAGTTCTTTATCCTAAAGTCATTCCTAGATAGTCTTTTTGTAACCTGCCCTCTCTGTGTTTAGAGGAGAGACATGGATCTCAGACGTCGGGTCACATGTGGGGCAGAAGCAAACGATGTAGCTTTTACAGTGTGAGGGAACAGCAAACACACCATACTGTTCATAAAAACCTTTTTTAGACAATATGAATGTTTTCAATAGCTGTTTCAGCATATCATTAAATGCAATGTCTTTTAAACCTGGTTGCATCTTTTTTATTATAAAAATGAATGCACAGTTGTAAACAAGAATGTATTTTTGCCATACAGTGTCACAAGCAAGTAAAGAGCCTAAACCCTTTTTCTATAAAGATAATATCAAAAGCTCTTACAACTCACGTCCACAATATAAAAAAACAAAAAATAATGATGTTGGCCTAATTGTCCTGATGGGTGCTATTAGCCTGTGCATTATTTTGAGAATTACTTGCTGTTATAGCACAGAAAGCGTTTGTGTAAAACAAATGGACCGTAACCAGTGCACTTTTTATCCCTGTGATTTTCTTTGGTGGCCCATCAGATTATTTGCATGGTGGAAACATAAAGACCAGAGCAGTTAAGCCAGCTGCTACTGCCAACAGATATTGTCTGGTGATACTGGCCCTAAATGGGTTTCTTTAGCTGTTATGGCCATGGGTTTTGCAGTGGTCTTTTACGAAGTTAAAAAAAAACAACAACAAAAAAAAACAAAAGAAGAAAGAAAACAAACCTGATTACCAAATCCATATAATCACCTTTGAATTATGATGATTGTTCGTTTTTTAGATTTGTTAAATCCAACAGTCATTAAGCGCTTACACTTTTGAATTTATTCCAAACAATTGCACAAAAGCTTGTACTGTTTCCCTTAGACAATGACCAAATAATGAGGAATAGAGCCCTCTTTGCTAAAATAATTTTGTTAATGGACACAAAATTCATGAAGAAAATTTGACCTGAGAAAAAGAGTAAAACTGGTGAAAAAGACATCTAAAGAGGGTAAAAAAAGATATAAAACACAAGAGATGATAAAACCTAGCTAAACATAACTATTTTATGGATTTATCATTATAATCCCACTCTATGCCTTTTCCATAAAAGGTTCAATCATTTTCAGGCATTAAAAACATCATTTTCAAAGAGTTTTTCACATGTCGACTTGGGTGGACAACATACGGCACCCGGGAACTGACATGACGGAAAAATATGTACAGCGTGAGCATGACATACTAATTTGTTCCCACGAAATATTAATTTGTGCGCATGAAATACTAATTTTAGGCCCCTGTCTAAAACAAAACTCGATCAGACTACCCCTGTCCATCCAGTTGTTTTTTTCCTGTTTGAGAAAGTTTGCTGTTTTAGTATTTTGTGCGCATGTTATATATCTTTTGTGGCCACAAATTTATATTTTGTGAGGACAAATTAGTATTTCGTGCGCACGCTAGATATTTTTTTCCCCCTATGTCAGTTCCCGGGCGCCGTAACAACATGCTTTAATTAATAAAAAAAAATCATGGTGAAACAAAATATAAAAAAAAATGTAAAATAAATATGGCAACACATTTAATTATTTGAAACACTAAACAGTGCAAAGAAGAAAATAATTACTCCTTAGCCTTTCTTCTCTACTCCTGTCTCATCCGATGCAGGTCTTCATTTTGACTTTATATCTTAGCTCCAGCTTCTATCCTTCCTGCACATGCAGCACATGACTAACACACAATTAAAACAATTGTTTTGGCATCAGAAACTCTAAGTTACAGTCCAATAACAAAAATTTGTTTGTGTTTCTGTTCAGAAACAGTTAGTACTGCAGTATTTTTTAGGAACATCATAGTCAGAGTAGTAATCAGAATTTCTGGTAAAACATAGCCAGATATGCATGATGTCCACCTAAATTTACAGATCATTAAATGCAAATTCCTTCCTACATAAAATCTTTAATTAAAAATTTAAAGGCTTCAATGAAGTAGCTTGTATGTAAACATACCATCAACACCACATACACAAGAAAACAACCTGAGTTGATTTCCACTTTAGTGATCACTATGCCTCAAGGGTTAAAAAACATAAATAAATTAAACAATTATCGAGAATGGGGATCTGAGGAAACATATATAATATATACATTTAATCTAAAAATTTTACAAAAACCCTAAATAGTACAGTGTGGAGATTGGTTAAAAAAAAAGAAGAAAATCAGATGATAGGTGAGAATGTAGTCTCAGATCTTTATATCAGAACTTCCAACACACACTGAGCAAAACAGCCAAAACCATGTCCAGAAACAATACCTACCTAACTCCTCCCTCCAAACTTTTCTATTTTAGCATGAGATGCTCCTCTTTAATGCCATAACACAGCCCGTTTAAGAGGTCTGATAACATGGCCACCGGACTGTGCCTGCCTGCTGTGGGTAAAGGTAAGGAAGGGGCAGGAGGGTGGTACGTCGGCAAACTTGTTGGCCTGGAATGGGGGATGAAACTATCACAGGGGCAGAAACTGGGTATGTAACGGGGTCTGCTTTAGCTTAAGGGCGGGAGGGCTGGCCTTGATGTGGGGTTGAACCACTTCAACTGGCTCATTTGGGACTTGGGGGTTTGAGGCAATCCACTGATACCAGCTCACTGACACTCCCTATATCCACAAAAGGTTTTTAGGGTCAGTTTCCAGGATAAGGAAAGGCCCGTCATATGGAGGCTGAAGATGAGAACCGTGTGCATCTTAAATTAATGAATGAAGACAGATCTGGCAGACATAAAGGCCTGTGGAACATGACCCTGGGGCAGGCAGTGTTGGACTATGAAGCTAAGTTGGCAACAGGGAATGCACACTATATTGGTGGGATGCCAGGTATTAGGCCATAGTAATCCTAAGAACGTGAAATTTGTGAGCAGGCCAGGAGCCTCATGTACGAAGCAATAACAAAACACCACTTGGATTCAGATCGGGGAGGCCGTTCCTCCCGATCACGCCTCTCCAGGTGTCACTGTCGTTTCCCACGTGGGCGTTGAAGTCCCCCAGCAGAATAAGGGAGTCCCCGGGAGGGGCACTATCCAGCACCCCCGACAGGGACACCAAGAAGGCCGGGTACTCCAGACTACCGCTCGGCCCGTAGGCCGAAACGACAGTCAGAGACCTATCCCCAACCCGAAGGCGCAGGGATGCGACCCTCTCATCCACCGGGGTAAACCCCAACACTAGACGGCTGAGCTGGGGGGCAACAAGCAAACCCACCCTAGCCCGCCGCCTCACCCCGTGGGCCACTCCAGAGTAGAAGAGAGTCCAGCCCCTCTCAAGGAGATGGGTTCCAGAGCCCACGCTGTGCGTGGAGGCGAGCCCAACTATTTCTAGTCGATATCTCTCGACCTCCCGCACAAGCTCAGGCTCCTTCCCCCCCAGTGAGGTAACATTCCACGTCCCTAGAGCCAGCCTAAGCATCCGGGGATCGGGCCGCTGAGGTCTCCACCTACGTCCGCCACCCAATCAAATATGACTCCATTTAGCTTTATTTAATTCATGGAGCATCAAACCTGATGCTTTTTTCATGAGTTTGAGCTTTTATGGTTTAAACTTGATCAATGAAACTGAATCACATTTAGCCTCATACAATACCGTAAAACACCTCTCAAACGAATGGAAACAACCTCATTCTGATGTAAGCTGTAAAATTTCCTCTGTTTATGTCACCTGTAGATGTAAATGCTCATCGGTCTGTGCGCTGAGGAGCACAAAATGCATGTAAATCAGCTAAGGGGCACTTTCATTCTCACTAAAAAAGAAAACTGTGTCAGCTCAGCAGATTAATTCCAAACAAGTCAAGTTTGATGATTCCTAAGGTGGACAAGCTGGAGACAATCACAAATGTCCATAAATAGCTGTGTAATGTTGCATGTAATTGTGGAACGATGGCAGCTTTTGCACAGCTGGAGGATGGAAGACGTCAGAGGCACCGCTTTACTCAGAGAACGTACTAACCTGGCACATGGTGATGCATGGCTTAATAGCCAGTTTAGATTGCCCAAGACAATTATTTTGGAGTTCTGCACGGAGCTGCCTTCAGTGTTACAGAGGGAAACTAGGAGGAACCGTGCGTCTCCGGTGCCAGTTCAAGTTCTGACTATGCTGCGGTCCTTTCAACTGCAGGTTTTCAGAAGAAATTGACTGACAGGTCGGGTATTTAACAGTCATCCCTGAACCTGGCTATGCCAACCATATGGGTTGGCCCCATTTGTACTGCTCACCTATAAAAAAGTTCCCCTAAACAGTGGCCCTCATTTGCAGCGATGAGCTGATTTCTGAATATAATCAGAGCTATGACTGCACTCATACTGCTATAAGGGCCCATCTGTAAGTGAATATGAATTTATGAACAGCAGGCATTTTGATTTGATGCAGCCATTGTAGAAGTAAACAGGTTTGAGCCAACAACCTTTTAATTTCAAGTCAAGTTTGAGTCACTGATGTTATTCAAGTAGTTGTTGGTTTGTTGTAATTCACTACAAAACTCCCTCATGGAGACAGTCCCTCTCAGCGTTTTTCCGCCGACGGGAACCGGTTCTTTGACTGTCACAGCACTGTTGCCATGGTTATTTGTACAGGTGGTGGGTGACTTCTGGCTATTTATACTACCTTGCATATGTATTTAGGGGCAGGAACAGGGTGGTTCAAGCACCAAGTGCAGCTAAATCAAATCCACCACAAATTAGGATGTATGACGGCTACGTATGCGGTGACATGTCTACGCAGTTTCGTACATCGGAATTTTTGTGTGCGCCGCAAATTTCCGAATTTCTTCCTACCGCAAACTTTTAGCATGAAAGCTGGGTACTCTTTCGTACATGAGGCCCCAGGGCTATGGGAGTTGATGCAGGAAAAGTTAAACAAAAAAAAAAAAAAACGAGACATAAGCCGAGCCGAGTAGCATTATCATGTTCTTTAAAGCCATTAAGAGACAGAAGCCGCTCTGCATCAGATAGCTGGAATAAGCGAAGGAGTTGTTTCTTGAGAACATAAAAAAATATATCAATATGAGGTACATTGTTTGGCTGTAAATAATCCTAATTGAAACCAGTTCAAACCAGTTCAAGAACAATGGGTTAATTTTAAAACCCAGAAGTCAAAGACTTCGCAGGCAAATAAGAAACTGTGAAATCCCCCCCTTGTTTTTAGAACGAGTGTGTGTTTATTTTTAATGGAAAATATAAAATGGTCAGTTAGTTTTATACAAACCCAAGATGTCCCAGTGTCAATTCAAATGTGTGTCAAAAGTCCAATATTTTCAGAAATTCACTGTTTTATCGTATAGACAATGGAACAGGATCTATAGTCTGGCAACTCAAACTTTTTTCCATACCTTATTTTATTGTTTATATACTTTTTAGACTTGCAAAGTGATCAAATTTAAATCTATACTATGCGCAGAAACTGTGTTGCAAAAAGAAATAAAAATTTCAGGATAAAATGTAAACACTATCAACAAAAGTAATGTAAGACTATAACATGAATAAATAATATGTTCAACTAAAAGCTTAACTAAATAGATATGTTGTTCTATTTTCCACTCACAGATTAACATTTTTACTATTTATTGTTTATGTATTTATTTAGCTGTACAACAACCTCTATGGATCTCATATTTCCATTTTTTCCCCCTCTGTCTTTCTGTACTCTGTGCCCACTCCCAAAAGATAGCAACATTTATCAGCAAAGGAGCTGTCTCCAAGTCCATAGGATAAACCCATCACCTGCACAATAAATGTCAAGCTGTTATGATTTATATGGCTAATGAAATTGATTGTGGCTACACTGTCTCAGACCATTGTAATAGCATGATTCAGTACTTTCCTGTTTCAACAGTTGTAAACTGTGCAAGTCTGGTGGGTAAACTGACTTCAGGTTGTTAGTTTCTTAAAAATGATACAGTAACGTCTTTGGCCTTGGAGAGTCTTTTAAAAAGATAAAGTAGCAATTCCAGTCTGAATCCTGTGGTACTGGCTTTGATCATTTGAAGGGACCGTTTCAGTCTTCAAAGGAATGAAAAATAATTAATGATGTTGCACAAGTGATGAAGAGACATTACTGATTTTTCTGAGGCACTGAATAGACAAATTCTGTCTAACAATTGCCTTTGCAGTACAAGACACCGCCTAGTATTTCAGTTACTGACAGATACCTCATATAATTTCAAAGTGCAGTTATTGGGCCCTTTAAAAACTGTAACAGAAATGTTTCTTTTTGCCAAGGCAAAAGCCCACCTCTCAACATGCCCCGGAATATAAATTTCCATTAAGTTGGAATTCTGGTTCGTCACAAAATACTTTTTTAGGCGGCCACATAAGGCGAGGGCTGTTTACAACGCTGTTAGTGTGAAGTCCCATCTATCTTTGTCTCTGGGACTGATGTCCTGTGGCTTATCGAGCTCCTCCATTATCAGTTACCACGTCCCATTTATACACAGAAGACTCACCGGTCCTCATAAAGTTATTGTCTTATCACTGGCATCATCAGCTGTGAGCAACTGTTATCATAGTCTTCAATGGTGTTTTATTCTTTAATATGCAGTTATCGCTATTTTCCAGGCCGTTAGAGAAACAAAGGTTTGATATGTACAGATAGGATGCGCTTTCTAAGCCTCTGAACCCAAGTTTATAGCTGTCTGTCTGTCTAGCTTGTCCATGGAATAATGACAGATGACTTTATGGGGGTGGTGCTGCATGGTCACAGCTTGAAGCTGGGACTTTCCATTAGCCATCTAACAAGAGTAATCAGTAAGGAAAATGTTTGCAAATACCCTCTTGTCTCCTTTTTTGTTATTATATCTGCAAAGATAAAATGTGTACTAGGATTTATCATTTCCTTTTTTTCTCCTAACAACAACAACAACAAAAAAAAAAAAATAACAGGGAAGATTTGGGTTTTAGACTGACTTAATAAATCTAATTCCCAGTTAGACTGCTATTCAAAGAAATGACTTAGTGGGAGAGTTATCAGACAAAGGAGGAGGGAGAGCTCTGGTGAGCTTAGCAAGAGGAGACTTATCTGTCCTTGGGCTGAGCAGCAGAACACAGTGTTGGCTTTATGCAGCGTCTTGGACCTGTCGTTAAGGAATGATGACACACTCCTCCAGGCTCACATTAATCTTTAACAGTGTGATTTTTAAAATAACACCAGCATTTTCTCTCAGGCATAGGGGTGTTGGCGGGGGAGGCACTGTTCAGACCGTCCCAACAAGGTTATTTTTTTTTCCTCCTCACTATTAATGTTGGAAAGCAGAGGACTAAGAGAAAATGTGTTTGAAACCTAAAAGATGGACTGAACATATAACAGAGAAATGAGGAGACACATTGCACTAGAGAGGGTGCATTTGGTGCAACGTCACCAGGTGATAAAAGTCCTTGACCTTACTTACTTACCCTGACAGGGGCAGCACCAGTGGCTCCTTTACGCTGCACATTATTGTTGTTAACAGTATGTTATCACAGAGCTGCCCTGGGGAAGATAAAGTCAGTGGCCGCTGATGGGCCTTAAGTGAATGAGGGTTACAGATGCACATCAGTGGGTTTTGTCAGTCAAACTGGCCTCTGGTTTATGCCAGTGGACAGATAAAAGCAAAATCAACAATATTTTGACAGGGAAATATGCATGTTTAATAGCAGCCTGGGAAAGTAAGCACAGAAGAGCCAGGACACTGCAGCTAATGTTGTTTGGGTTTTAGGAGACATGCGAGACATGTCTTTCCCTCTTCTTTTCATGCAGCTCTGCTATTTGCATGTAACCATTACTCAATATGATAGCACTAAACTTTCTAGGTCTTCCATCAAGATATGTTGAAAGACACAAAATTCAGCCAGCTGATTTTTGGAGACAGCTAAAACCAAAGTTCACAAACATCGGTGTAAGGGTATTTGTAGTTAAAGTTAAGGCTTTTTGTGTTTGACATGCACATACACCAAAAGTACTCAGCATTGCATGAAACGTGTACACAAGCAGACAATTTATATGCAGAACTGCAGCGCAGAACTCTACATTCCACAAAGGGAGCACAGGACGTGACAGCAAAACAAGAAAATAGCATAAAACGCCCTCAGCTATAGACCTTAAGGACTCTCCAATTTTATTAAACTCTACTGCTTGGTAGCATTACAGTTTCTCAGCCTAATAAAAGTGGAAAAAACAGTAAAGAAAATGTGGATTGAATGAAAGCTGTAATACAGCCACATTTTAAAGTTAGCTCCTAATATCAGTATTTTAGCCTGAAAGTTATACCAACTTCATTCACAAACAATTTATAGTTGTTCACAGCTTGTCAAAACCTTCTGCTATCCCTCCGTTATTAATGGTTAAAGATTATCTTAATACAGTGCTAGAAAGGGACGGTTTATATTCTAAATGTGTATTTTAACAGTTAGCGTAGTAAGATGGACATCATATGGCTTAGGAAACAAGAACAAACCTAAACAGACTGTTGTGGAAGACCAGAAGGTCAACATCTACTATGATAGCATTTTCTCCCATTGATAGAAACCGTTTTGTTTTGAACATCTAAAATCAGCTGACGTCTGACTAGCTGTTTGCCTTCAACTAAAGTAAAGATTTATCATTTTATCTGTAAACTCACAGCAATATGACACCTTTCTGCTACAGATAAAGTAACTATTACTGACAATACCTTCAAAATATCAGAGTTATGCCTTCATTATAAATGAGTGGAAAAAAAAGAACTGTGACTTTAAAACGGAGGTACATACAGAGCCATGACTTTTATGTACTATTACCTGCTTGATATAAAGTTTCTGAGCTGGATATTAACAGTAGAGAGCGGTTAGAACCTTGTCAGTCTGGAGAAACGTGAAAGATTTCTCATAGACAAATATAGCTTACCACTAAGCTTAAATGGATATCAAAAAAGCTAAATTTTTGCAAGCTAAAACAAATCAAACCACAAAAATGTTTTTTTTTATTTTTGTGGTTGGACCAAATGGTATATTGTTGATTTTTGAACACAGTGTGACTTTTGCACTGACAGCTTACACAGACTGATCTGTGCAACACAATTCAATTTGCCATGCTGTGTTACAAGGAGACTGTGTTACACAGATCATAGACCATGTTGCAGCACAGAGTTCTTCCAGGTTAATAACTGCCTAAAACATGATGCTCTTTAAAACTACACATCACACCGTTATCAAGCCACTATGACATTCTTGCGGTCTGATATATATTTTAGTTGTTTTACATTTTATCTTCTTGGTGCCCCATTGTGAACAATGGTTAACTTACCTGCGTCTCCAAATTGGTCTGATTCGTGTCTGCTGGAGGTTATATGATAACTACCACAATTCCAGCCTTCACTGTTTTCAGAGGCTGGCGGAAAGGCCTATCTGTTCTGTGGCTTCCAATACCTTCCATATGCATTTCATTTCTCATCTGCCCCCCTGCTTCCTCGGTCTGCCTTCTGCTTCATCCCCTATACACAGTATACAGAATATCGAGCCAAGGCTAACCTGTATCCACAATATGTATGTCTCTGTGCAGCTCCCTCAGGAACAGAGCTCTGCTCTGGCTCACTGAGGCAGCGGACAATGTGGTTGTTGTGTGGGGAAGCTGGCTGGCTGTCCACTCTGAGACAAGTCAATCTGGGGACACAAAAGAGGTGCTGTCTGTTCTGCTGCTCTTCAGTAAGATTCCTCTTCCCATTTTGTTTTTTAAGTGTGCTTCACTCATTTGTTCAGTTCATTAAAACTCTTACTTGCAGTCCTCATACTATTATATTTCAACCTTTAGGCATAGCTTCCTTTCTCTATGGGATTCCGTGTCTCTGTATGTGTGTGAGTGTGTGTCTGGGCCTGATATGGGTACAGAGTACTACTTTTCACAGTGCTGACACTGGGCAGATTGAAACGTCAGGCGCCTGCATGCTGTGGTAAATTAGCTTTTCTTTTCTGTGGCTAATTGGAAATCTAAATGTTTTGAGGGGCAGAGAAGAACTGTGATGGAATGCAGTTTGCTTTGAAGCGGAAAATTTGATTAAAGATCATTGGTTCATTAAAGAAGATGTTATTAAATAGTATTTCTTGATATCAGATTATAAAATGTATGTTTAGACAAAATAGGAACAGAATAAAAACATTTTTCAGAGATGTTTTGCCATCGTAATGTGCCACTTATAATGAGCCAATATTCAAAACTCTAAAACAGACGCAAATATATTTCCATGCATAATGATCTCAACAAACACAAGCACAAAACATTAATCAAGGTGCCTCCACCTACATAATTCACAATAAAATATTAAACAAAAAACGCCACAAACACTAATTGACTAATTCATCATAAAACCTTGTGGGTAAATGTTCTTCAATGCCTGAGCAGTTTCAGTAAAATGAAAACATTTGCATAAAGTTATGGTTTGAAGTTTGTGGTACACCAGTGAATATGCTAAAATAAGAAAAAAACATGATCAAAAATAAGAAATTTATGCAGCAGGTAGACTTCACACGATTAGAAAAAACATGCAATCCTGTTATTATTGTAACTATAACAATGACAGTATCTGTTATGAGTAACTTTTAGTTCTCGTTTTGTCATATAGATGTCCCTGATAAACATTTCCATGGGTTTTAACATTTGATTATGAAATTCTGTATTAGTTGTGGCCATTAAGGATAGTCAAAGTCCAATCAGATGACATGGTATAGTATATTATTGGCCTGGAGCAAAATGATGTCTTGTTCTTAAAACATTTGTATCTATCAAAGACTGCATCCAAGCAGCTGATGTCATTTGCGATATTGCACATATTAATATGTGACAGAGATTGTTACAGGTAATCTTTTACTTGTGGGGTCTGGGTATTGCTAATGTCCAGCTGTCAATGAGTAAGAGCCAGGGTACCATGTAAAGGCCACAAGTCCATCACAGGGTAACACAGAGATATACAGGAAAAACAACCATTCACACATTTACTCATTCTATCTAAGGGACGTTAAGAGAGAAAAATGAACCCAACAAGCATGTTGTTAAACTGTGGGAGGAGGCCAGAGTACCGGAAGAGAGTGAACGCATGCATAAATGAGGGAGAACATGCAAAGTTTTCAGAAAGACCCCAGCCGGGACTCAAACCCAGGACCTTCTTGATGAAGGATACTTTTATTTTGAAGAACATGAGGTGTATATTTGTAATGACTTTAGCTTAACTGTTAAAGAAAAGGATGCCAATAGTAAGACACCTTTATTTTGTTCTGAAACAACTCCAAGTCAATTAATGTAGAGAGGTTTTCATGTACCATTAATTTTTAACCTGTGCTGCACGGTGGCGCAGTTGGTAGCACTGTTGCCTTGCAGCAAGAAGGTCCTGGGTTCGATTCCCAGGCGGGGGTCTTTCTGCATGGAGTTTGCATGTTCTCCCCGTGCATGCGTGGGTTCCTCCCACAGTCCAAAGACACGCCTGTTAGGTTGATTGGTCACTCTAAATTGCCCTTAGGTGTATGAATGAGTGTGTGCTTTGTTGTTTGTGTGTTGCCCTGCGATGGACTGGTGACCTGTCCAGGGTGTACCCCGCCTCTCGCCCATAGACTGCTGGAGATAGGCACCAGCTTCCCCGTGACCCACTATGGAACAAGCGGTAGAAAATGACTGACTGACTGATTTTTAACCATCAAATGCACCCTTTAACAGGAGGATATGAGCATCACAGCAATCTGTGGCTTACTTACTGTAAATGCTTCCTTCATGTTAGCATTATATGAAAACAGATGAACTTAAACGCTTCTGTGAAGTGCTTTTACTGGCATGTATTGTGTAGAAACATTAAATAGAGCTCTTATGTACTGTGTGTAACATTACCATAAGAAACAATTGTATACATTGTGGTAACTCAGAGCAGCGACGTCAATCTACAACACTTACAACAACAACACTTACTTTCACTTTTGATTACCTGAAATCGTTCATGTGATTCTAGTCTCAGACCTCAAATCTGATTCAAGTCTGAAGTCTAAGTCAAGTCGGAAGTCTTTGTTTCAAGAATTGATTGTGACTCCAGTTTAAGTTGCAGACTTGGAACACTGTATGACATGCAATGTCAACTGAGATTTAATATAATGTACAGACTTGTCTATTATATGTGATAGTCATACAGTAGATAGCTTGCTTTGCATCTACTGAACAAAATCACTTTGGATTCCACACCTGCAATGCACAGCTAAAAAAGCCATTTCTGAGATGCGTTTGCAACGTCGTTCATCTGTTAACATTCCCCCTAAAACGCCTAACAATGCCTGAAAAATGCAAACCCAAGTTAAAATAGGCAGTTTTTTACCCTTTAGAGCACTTGGTCTCTTTGTAAATGTAACTGTCAAGGGGTAGATGTTGGACTAAAATGCAGACAATGGCCAAGGAGCCACAAGTGAATAATATAGTCTCAAGACTTACAAAAATGTGCGACAGGATCGACAACATGCAATGTGCAGGCAGAAAAACAGGGTAAATTACAGGAGGAACCAGTGGAGAGTAATGATAACCAGAGAGAATAAATACTGCGGGAGGGTAGAGAATGAACCAATGAACCAATGGACCTAATCAGAATGGAATCAGAAGCAGCTGGTGGATGAGAGACTTAAAACTGAATTAACACAAATGAGCAGAATGCAGGGATGTAACAGAAAACATCTAAGTGAGCAGAAACAAGTAAACAATGAGACTGCCAAAATAACATGAACAGGGAGGAATAAGAAAATAATCTAAATACAGATAGTGTTTAGAATGATGAATCTAATAAGAACTAAAATAACAGCAAACCTAAGAATGTAAGAGAAAACAAACTAGGAACTCAAACTCAAAACCAAATACCAGCAGATCACGACAGTAAGACTCTGAATGTTCAACCTGAGCAGTCAAACCTATTGTGACTATAACCAGTTTGTAGTTATTGAAGTTGGATTACACTGAAATGTAACTTTTTGCTCTCTTCTGGATTTTTGTTTTTGTGTGTTTTTATGTAGATGGCTAAAGATATGGACTCATAAATCAAAGAAGGCATTAGATACAAGTCCAACCTACAACAAGTTCAAATTTAATAACAATAACAAAAAAGACTATTATGGAGAGATTTTTCTCTAGCTATGCCCCTGTGTTTTCCAAAGTGGCCATATAGAAATCACTTCTGTATATGAAATTCAAAAGGCTGTAATTCCTGAATCCTTCAACATACAGTCATAAAGTAACATAAAAGTCCAAAAAGTGGTAAAAGAAGGTCTTGTACAACTTCACACAGGTAAGCAAAGCACGTTTTCCATCTCTTATTCAGACATAAATGAACATTAAACATGTAAACACAAAAACTCCCTACAGTTTGCCATGATTTGTTTGGTAAAACACTCCGAAAGTCAACTGGTGCTATGCTATATATGCTATATGCACAATTACACACCGATGTCGCATAAACAAAACGAAGTGTATGCTCATGTTTTTTAAAGTCATTGGCTTCACGCCTGTAGCATTAGAATCAGCATCAGAATTGATAGGCAAGAGCTGTATGCATATCCACCGTACATCATCCCATGACTGGATATTATTGGATGAGGAGAGACCAGAGGTTAACACAATTGGTTGAAATAGCTCTCAACCAAAAGAAGAGCAGCTGTCAACCTGGAAGGGGATGAGGCTGGAGGTCTAGCCTTTGCCCTGTTACTACTGTTGATCTCTGTTGTTGGCATAACTTAGGGGTGCTGGGAAAAACTCCTGCGCATTCAGGACAAATAAAGCCATGTAAGTAAGAATGGAGAAAGAGCTTTCTAACTGATGAGCCCAGAGACAATTTCCCAAAATATTCTTACGCCTTTTGAAGACAGCCAAATGCACAAGGTCTCTGACTTTTTTAGAGGAAACCACAGAAAGCCATTGAATAGGTTAGCTTTATCATAAGTCATCAAAACAAATCAAAACACCAAGAATTCAGTTTTGTTTTATTCTCCTTAATTAGCATCAGCAGTTTTTTCCCTCTTTGTCTTTTAAGTTCAATATGAATAAATTCAACACGCTTCTGATCCCTGCTTTTCAGCCCATGACTGTTTATCTATTTCAACTACATCCAAGGGAAGAAAAGGCATGCAGAATGGCCACTGACAGCCATGTCGAATATCTCTTTCTGCCAAATCTGGCTGTTTTCTCTCACTGCTGTCACTTGATGTCTTTATGCAAGCCTGAGAGTTCAGCACTATGAAAAGCATGGGGTGTGAGCTGAGCGAGTGACCCCTCAGGAGGGGAGTATTAAAAGTATAAAAAGAGAGCGAGAGCAAGGGAAGGATGAAACAGAGGGCGGGAGAAAAGTGGAAAGGGGCTAGGGGGCACCCCTGCCGGGTCCCAGGCATCTCGGCTGGCAGCCCCATCTTGGCTTCAGACGTCTTTTGTCAATGAGGGGAAAAGAGGGTCTCTTCTTCACTTGGGCATGGGACAATAGATGTTTTGTCAGTCTGAAAAGGGGTGTCTCTGGGGAGTATGGATGGATGCCGAAAGAAGAATAAAGCCAAGGACCCATCTTCACAAGGGATGGGGTGGCGGCTGTGGGCAGCCAATTGGGGCTGGACAGATGTTGAAACGAGGATGATTTATTAGCCTCGGTGGCACTTGGCCACCATCCCAGATTTAGTAGTGAGAGGGAGGGTGACTGAGGAGGGCAGACATGTATTAGAGACATCTTAATACCATCTTTGGGCATGGGGTCTTTATTGCTGCCTGATTCTGTCAAAGGAAAATAACTTTGTTGGAAGTCATCTGCATCACTAAGCTGGACATTGTCTCCCAGAGTTACACACCCACTCTTCCACAAGTTCCCCTTGGCATTCAAACACACTATGTGTGCAGCCTTCACTATGCCTCCCTTGCTTATATAAAACAACAAATTACCAAATTAACATTCCCAACAGCCCTCACTCTCCCTTCACTGTTCTCGGCAGAGACTTTTGAAAATAGCCAGAAAGCAAAGAAGCTCAATGGGTGCATTTGGTTGTTTGTATGCATGTTTGCATACTTTTGTTTGTAAAGATTCAACACCCATTGCTTGTGTTGCTACAAAATAAAACATAACATTTTCTAAAAGTGTTTCTGTTTATTTTAAGCAGCTTCAGATCAATTCACTGTGGTACAGTCACATGCTTGTGTCACAGCACATCAACCTTTCATACCACCTCTAAGCTAAGGTGTGTATGGGAAGCCGAGTGTGCCTGGTGAGATGTGGAGTTTGAGAGTAGGTTTGTGAGGTTTGAAAACAGGAAGCGTTCTACATTTGGGGTGCCTGACAACTTTAAACTGACTAGAAATGATCAATATAAATGTTTAAAACATTGTTTGAGAGAAGAAATATGTTTACTGCCTTGGGGTCAGGCATGAAATTGTGATGGTTTAAAGATGTGTGCCTGAAGTGTGTGCCTCTGAAACCACTGAGCCTAAACTGACAAGGAATAAGATGCATTCCTAAGAGCAAATCTTCCTTAACAGCATTGTTTCTCAACTTTCCATACCCACTGCGCATCTCTCTTTTTTCTGTAACTGAAGTTTTGTTTTTTAAATCCTGATCTTGACCTCTGTGTTTCTCTTTCATTCTCCTTTCCTTTCTTCTCACAGCAAAATTTAATCTTGCCACTTGTTTGTCAATCCATTTTACTCAGCTCCCCACTGACAAATTGTAGGGGGGGTTACTTAGTACTTGGGGAAAGTTTAGACAGCTTTCATCAAGGGTACCTGGGGGGAAGATTGATTGGCAAAGTAATTTACTGCTCAGTGTCTGTTCTCAACTTCTTGTTCTCTACCTCTTTCTGTGCCCTTTTCTTAATCTATCTATCCATTCATTCTTTCCACTTCAGCAAATCCATACTTGCTGCCTGGAGGTAAAGGGTCTCAGTGGGAGTGACAGTCAGTGTGTCTGTTTGTATATATGTGATTATGACATGGTCAGCAGGTATGGTGGACAGGTTAAAGTCGTAGCAACCACCAGCAAAGAGTAAAAAGGAATGGTTGTTTCTGGGTTTAGTAGACATATAGTATTTATGTGAAACTGTGTTTATGACATTCAAGCCTTCATTACTCTGATTTTATTTTCTTCTTTACAGCATCCGACCACTAAAAGCATGAATCCTCTCTCTCACAGACCATTCATCCATTTGACAGGCCTCCTAAAACTCAGGTTCAATTCATTATTGCAAAGATTCCTGGTTTAACTGAAGCCACAAACAGATTTCTCAGCACACTTTCTAAAATATCTCTGCTGATTTTGAGGTTACACGTTTCTTTCTAAACAAACTGGATGCTTATAAGCTGAAGAAGGACATTTCACCCATTAGTCATTTCATATTTTGAAGTTTTGGTCTATTTGTTCCTGCCTTTTTCAAAGGGGCCCATGCATAATTTTGAGCCCACCATTAAGTACGCTTTTTGGCAACCTATGGTTAAAAGTCATGTTGTAAAATCTACCATAAGGAAACATAGTCATAGCATAGTTACTCCAAAAATAATATCTACCATCAGTAGGTCACAGATTTATTTTCGGTCTGATCAGGGGTCATAATCTCCATTGTTTCACATAAATTGACAAGCCCACACAATGATTAAGACCACAAAAAATAAAATAATTTGGGTGTAATATAAAATCTTCAGGGCAAGATACATAATCTCATCAAATTTTAACTGAAATTTGGATTATTTGATGATAGTTAATCTACATGATTCATCAAATTCATCAACATCCCGACGAAAAATACACTGGTTTGTTTAGGGGTACACTGGAAGTAAAGGTAGTAGATATGGATGAAATGACAAAGAGGCAAATTGACCTGAAGCTTTTTATGCTACATGTGTCTCATTACGTAATGTAATCATGGTCAATTGTTTAAGATGACATGTGAGCTGCTTGCCTTGTTTTTGAGATAAACAAAAACAGCAAAAGAGAAAATGTAACCTATGACAAAGAAATAGGAAAGTAGGAAATGCAACTGGTGCATGGGTCCTATTAGACTGTATGTATAGATCTATTAATTGTTTATAAGGGAACATTTTGTAAACACATTTGTGAGTGTGACTAGTATCTCTTTTTCTTTGCTTTATTAAGAAAGTATGATTTTCTTTTCTGCCGACAAAAGAAGCACTGGTGATTGATTAAAAAAAAAGATGGACAATGGACATCGACTGGGTGTGGTTCCATCTAAACTTTTTTCTTCTCTCCATAAACCACGTAAACATCCTTTATTGCCCTGAACCTGACAAACACGAACATTTTTTTTTCTATTGCTGAAGAAACTTTAACATAGACAAAGCGGGCCTGCGTTTCAACTAGATGGCCATGTGAAAGGATGAATGTGGGCGCTAAGTTGGTGGAGGGGCAGGACCACAATGAGATACACAGGAAACTGAAGGAGCCAGCCACAGAAAAGAATGATAGCCTTGTTGTTTGGCAGCTTGACATTGATTAATGAGAAAGAGTGACACACACAGAGAGAAGAGCAAAATTAAGAAAGGAAAGGGGTGGCATTGGTATAGTAATCCACATAGGGGAGGGTGTAGCTGGACTCTTGTTAGGGTGAGGGACTCCGGAAGAGCTTGAGGCTGTAGAGTTGATGCATTGCCAATGTCTGCATTTATGTGTCTGGTGATATGCTTACCATCTGGCCTGTTTAGTTGTTTTCTCTTAGATAATACAGTGCATGTTCAAATCAAATCAGGTCACAACAGTCCCCATTAACTTGTTTTTATTTTCTTATTCAACATCAAATGGACTTTGACTTTAACAGAAAATGAGAACAGTGCATGAATACATTTCACTGCCAGGATTTTGATGACATTCAATTAGAATAAGCACACAAGTCAAACAACAGCTAAAGGAAAATGAGAGATTTCAGATTGAGAAAGTACAGCGTTCTATTCAAAGATGATGGGAGGATTTCTGTGAACAACTGACCTATGACATTTTAAAAGCCAGCAATCTGATATTTTATAGTACAAATAAAACTGTCCAGGGTTGCTACAACCTCAGTATTAAATGTAAAATTACATTTAGGTTCCTTTTACATAAAAATGTGCTTTTCTTGGCAAAACTTTACTAATATATATTTTATATATATATATACTATATATATATATATATATATATATATATATATATATATATATATTATATATATATATAATATATATATATATTTCCCATTCTTACAAAGCAAAGTTTAAATCTCTATTTCCATTTGGTTTTGAACACTGACTGAACACGGCTGACCATTGCTGTCATCACCAGGAGCTACTCCAAGCTGCCTACGTCTCTAGCCGAGAGTGATTTCAAAGCCTCTTCTGGATGTCCTGGGACCCTTTGTCTCCACTCTCATCTGTAGGTAAGCACAGTGTGAAGCCCCCTCCTCACCAGCAGCCTCTTCAAAACTCTGCACAATAGCTAGATTTCCTCCCAATTTGCTGGCAGAGAATAGGAGACTCTGGAACTCCTTTCAGTTGCTTTGAATAGTGAGGCTAATTCAAACTCAATCCTTGAGTTTGACAGGCCTCACCCCAACCAAGTTTGGCTCACTTAGGGCCGCCTGACAGTGGTTAATGCTAAGCCAATATGTAAATGGACTTTCCTTTTTTCACATCTAAAAAACAATTTTGCCTGCTTTAATATATCGTATATATCACCACAGCACACACACACACACGCGCACACACATAAATATACAGGGGTTGGACAATGAAACTGAAACACCTGTCATTTAAATGTGGGACGTTTCATGGCTAAATTGGACCAGCCTGGTAGCCAGTCTTCATTGATTGTACATTGCAGAGTGAGATGGTTCAATTAGCAGGGTAAGAGCACAGTTTTGCTCAAAATATTCAAATGCACACAACATTATGGGTGACATACCAGAGTTCAAAAGAGGACAAATTGTTGTTGCACGTCTTGCTGGCGCATCTGTGACCAAGACAGCAAGTCTTTGTGATGTATCAAGAGCCACGGTATCCAGGGTAATGTCAGCATACCACCAAGAAGGACGAACCACATCCAACAGGATTAACTGTGGACGCAACAGGAAGCCGTCTGAAAGGGATGTTCGGGTGCTAACCCAGATGGTATCCAAAAACATAAAACCACGGCTGCCCAAATCACGGCAGAATTAAATGTGCACCCCCAACTCTCCTGTTTCCACCAGAACTGTCCGTCGGAAGCTCCACAGGGTCAATATACACGGCCGGGCTGCTATAGCCAAACCTTTGGTCACTCATGCCAATGCCAAACGTCGGTTCCAATGGTGCAAGAAGTGCAAATCTTAGGCTGTGGACAATGTGAAACACGTATTGTTCTCTGATGAGTCCACCTTTACTGTTTTCCCCACATCCGGGAGAGTTACGGGGTGGAGAAGCCCCAAAGAAGCGTACCACCCAGACTGTTGCATGCCCAGAGTGAAGCATGGGGGTGGATCAGTGATGGTTTGGGCTGGCATATCATGGCATTCCCTTGGCCCAATACTTGTGCTAGATGGGCGCGTCACTGCCAAGGACTACCGAACCATTCTTGAGGACCATGTGCATCCAATGGTTCAAACATTGTATCCTGAAGGCGGTCCCATGTATCAGGATGACAATGCACCAATACACACAGCAAGACTGGTGAAAGATTGGTTTGATGAACATGAAAGTGAAGTTGAACATCTCCCATGGCCTGCACAGTCACCAGATCTAAATATTATTGAGCCACTTTGGGGTGTTTTGGAGAAGCGAGTCAGGAAACGTTTTCCTCCACCAGTATCACGTAGTGACCTGGCCACTATCCTGCAAGAAGAATGGCTGAAAATCCCTCTGACCACTGTGGAGGACTTGTATATGTCATTCCTAAGATGAATTGACGCTGTATTGGCTGCAAAAGGAGGCCCTACACCATACTAATAAATTATTGTGGTCTAAAACCAGGTGTTTCAGTTTCATTGTCCAACCCCTGTATATGTATACATAGACAGGAGCTGAATACACACTATATTCATAAACTAAGATCTCCAACCTCAAAGTGACCAGTGCACCTCAAGCATGCAAGTGGACATGATGACTCTTCTTTCTGCATTTTTATACACTAACAAAGCTTGTTCCACTGACCATTTGTTTTACTTGACCTTCCTGCACTCCTCTCTACCCTAATTATGCAAGCACACATGCTCACTTTACATTTTTGTACTTATTTTCCTCCTGACACTCTTGAGGTCAGTTCTAATCAACCACCTCCGGTAGTACACAGTGTTCAGACACCATTTTCACTAGAGTTCCTTAAAGACGCCCACCTTCTAGGTCCAAGGACTGCTATTAAAGCAATCAGGAGCTTTCTAAGCTAGGTCAAGAGCAAGGTACTCACATGGGAATTCTGATTTAAATTATGCAAAAGGGGAACAGCAAAGGAGGGAAGAAAATAGCAAAAGAGGAAGATGGGAAAGAAAACAAGCAAACCCCCTGTTGTCACACAGAAGTGAAATGTTACTTCTGTGAAACTTCAGACTAGAATGTGAAAATGCAGGGGACTTGATGAGATAACAGAGATTTAAGCATCTTTCATAAATGACGAGCTTCTATACAAGCAGCCTGTGGTCATTCATAAATCACCAACCAAGCCAACCATGATCAGTAGATGTGAGATTAAATATATGAAGTTTTCACCACGAAACCTCAGGAAGTGTGGAGTGGAACTCAACTGGGTCAGTCCTGAGCAGTATGTACAAAATGTGTGTCATTTCCATATTCTAATGGGTGAAACATCAGGAAACCTGCAACATGCATAAAAAAATATGCCTATATTTTTTAATTTATAAAATCCGACACTGCAGGCTGGTAACCACTGCTAACTACCATGGCTCAAGTCCACATATCTGTTATGTCTCGGCAAACTTTATCACGACACATTCAGTCTGTGTTAATTTGGAGAAATAAGAAGCATAAAATGACACACTGCACTATACATGTTTTTTTAGCTCAAGTCTCTCAGCTGAATGGTCTCATAAAGAATCTGTCATCCCACCTTTGAGCCACAAAGCTGGCTTACCCTTACAGATGTCTACCTATATGGTGCTGGCAGTAACTCGCTTGGCGAGGTGGTAGTTTTATTTTTACCACCCTTGCCGCCTTACTCCATTTAGAAATCACACATGCAGACAGAGACAAGCAGAAAATCTCCAAGACCCAACTTGAAGTATTTTTTGAAAGCAGCTTAGAACAATTTGGAAATGCAGATTAGTCCAGAGACCAAAATCCTCACGATGGAACCTGATGAAACATCAGGAAACAAGGTGAATACTTAGATACTGGGATGACAAAGACCAATATTGTAAGTGTGTCTGTGTATATATATGAGTGTATTTGTTCTATATGAATGATTGTCTTTATGATGAGATTTTCTTGTTGTAAATCAATATCTGTTGACAAGTGAAGTCAGAACACAAGAAATTATCAAGAAATAGTGGAACTTATGTGTGGTAGAGGTAATGAATATTGTAACTTTAGACTTGCACACAAAAAATTTGGGGGTAGAGGTGGGATGGCGACAAGTATATTATGTATGTCAATCTTTTTTTGCTGTTTCTGTAAGCTGGTATAATAACAGCATTGCAAAAAACAAGTAAAATTGCCAAAGAGAGACTCAAAAACAGTTATCATCCAGTGTTGAAACAACAGCTAAACCAATGCAGTAAAATGTAAAGGCACCTGTAAAAAGAAAATAGGCCAAAAAAAAAGATGTGGTACAGGAGTAAGGGCAGCCATTTGAAAATGTTAGCTGTTTGATTATTGCTTCTGCACAAGAGCAGAAAACTGATGCCTAGATTCTCATCTGTTAATTGGGAAAAGTATTTTGGTGGCAAGAGGGACTTAGTATAAGGTAGGTTGTCATAATAATACGACCGATTGGTATAAGGAGCACATCAATGGGCAGCATGATTTTGGCAAAATTTAAAACATTTTGTTAGCATTCCTGCACATTGTTATGTGTGCATACCAAATGTAATTAGAGTATAAGAGAAAGTACTTAGCAACTCTAAATAATGACTCCCACTTACAATTATAGAGGAAAATCAATTGTTCATTTAAATAATTTATTAGAGTAGAATCGTCGGACTCAATTTAGACATGATGTTTTTTTTACTAAAGATTT
Source organism: Crenichthys baileyi (assembly GCA_036173005.1). NCBI lineage: Eukaryota > Metazoa > Chordata > Actinopteri > Cyprinodontiformes > Goodeidae > Crenichthys > Crenichthys baileyi. The sequence goes on along the minus strand of JAHHUM010000304.1, from coordinate 991,494 downwards.
AATCTCAAGCCATCTTATATAGAAAAACTACAGGTATAACTGACTTTGAGAAATGTACGTTGACAAATACCCTGAGATCTGCATATATCATTTTATGCGTGGCCCTTTGTGTGCATAGCTGAGTATCCTCTGGACAAGTCTACCCTGCAGAGAACATAATCATGGTCCTGTCGTCTTCAGGTTAAAGGCTCACCGCTGGGTCTTTTGGCACTAATGTGGTTCCAAACTATAGGGGTCGCATTGCCTCAGCTACCTCTCCATGCATTACAGTAGAAAAAATTCCATTCCCCATTAAAAGCCACCAGCGGGCTATCATGTGGGCCTACCTACGATGGCATAAATGAGTCACTTAATGATAGCCATACTGCAGGGAAGCAGTACTCAGACAAAGAAAAACTGATTGTATACTGATTTAGTGTGAGGGTCATAAGAATATAAATCAGTGTATCATATCTGAAACTTATCATGTGGACAATGGGCGATAGACGGGGAACACACTGCACAGGTCGCCAGTCAATCACATAGACACAAAAAAGCCTTCGCACTCAAATTCACACCCACGCCATTTGGAGTCACCAATTAGCCCCACATGCTTGTCTTAGGGCTGGTGGCAGAAACCAGAAAGTGTTGCACTGACTTCTTGTTCATTCCAAATGATTGACTGACTGATGTTATTTTAAAGGTAAAAAACAAAACAACAAAAAAAACACCCATTGATCATAAGATCCTTGAGGACTACAACATCCTTGAGGAAAGAACTCATTTCCCCTGGCTACCAAAGCAAGGTCAAGAGCACACAAAACAGGTTCAGGTTCTTTTTGGAGTTTGGGTCCATAAGGCTTGTAAGGTGCATGATTAATGACAAACCTGTGCTATTATTAGGGCTCATTTGCTGCGCTACTCACTTCTTCATTGTGGTCTTTTACTCTTTGCTATAGTATTGCTGAGAATTTGTTGATTTCATTTAAAGTATGGCCTTTTAAAATTACTGATTAGGAATTCTGCCTTATTTACCCATTTCATTCTTTATGTTGCTTTTGTTGTATACCTCATGACATCTTGTAACCTAAAAAAATACCATACACACAACACGATTAGTGGTTTTACTAAGATGTAAAAAATAGAAAACAAATGAGATTTAGTACTCGTCTCCACAGATCTTTAGATAAATGCCTCTTAGCCTTAAATGACTTTTTCTAAATATCCTATTACCATTATTACAGACTTTTTAAAACATCAATGCAAGAGGATCTTTTGGGTTTGTTGTGTTATGCCATTAAAAAAAATTTATTCACTCGCACTGCATAATTATGTACAGGATGATGTTAAATTATTGATTGCATTTTCACTGTTTCACATGTTTGAAGTTGGATAAATTAACAGAAATGTCCAAGAACGTCACCAACCATGGCCTTAAAATTCAGTATGGCCACCATTCATTTGAAACAATTATGGTTAAAGGTACTTTTAACCTGACTAATGAGCCTCCATGGAACACATATTCTAATTTATTAAATATGACTCTATACAATCTCCTTAACTGAACATATTGCTACAGCGTCTGAAAGTGCAAAATGCAGAGAAATACATTGCTATTAGAGTGCATTGCTAATAGCAGTTAGCCAGATCACTGAACACATCGGCTGGTAAATCTCCCTGGTTTTCAGACTTGGAAATGAAACAAACTTTGTTTTAATAAGATTCTCAATTTTAATTTTGGACTACAGAGATATATGTGACACAGTCAGCATCGCTTGTTCCTGGTTCACCATTTTCTTCTACATCGCACTTATTTTGCTTTATTCACCCTGCAAATAACTGACACCAAAATGTTTTCAGAATAACACTTACCAGAACCCAAGTTCCACTGGTGGTACTTGTATCAAAGTTACAGAACCATAGCTTTAAAAGATGCATTGTTTAAACTCTTCATGAAAACTTTCTCAATGAATGTTTGTACCCTGCTGTTTTGGGGTGGGAAGACAGGACGAGTGTATCTTAGCCATGGAGATGAGAAGAGGGTAAGTTAGCGATGTGGGGGAACACAGAGGGTGAGTGGTGATCTGAAAACTGACACCCTGCTACCTTCCTTGACCTCCCTGTTGGGCCACTCTGTTACCTGGACAAGATGGGAGGTATTAAGTGGCTCGCTGTCCCGCTAGGTTGAGTTGCTGATCCGTTAGCCAGAGAGGAAAGCCAACCCGACTTCCATCTTCACTTCAGTGGGAGCATTTGTTTTGATTTTTGTCCTCTCTTTCTCACAGACAAACCTGAGATGCCCAATTTATCTGGGATAGAATGAAAGGAAATAGGGCGCCTTGCCTCTTAAACACTAGAACTTTAAGTCGGCAATGGTTTGACGGCTCTCTGCTGAAGTCTTCCTTGATAACACAATGCTGAAATATTTAAAATAACTGATTAATCAAGGTATTGCATTAGTGATCAACAATAAACTGTTATTATGTTTTACTACGATCATCAATATAGGTAACTTGAAGTAAAGATTTTTTTTATGCTGATGTTTATTACATTTTATTCTGGAGGAAAAAAAAAAATTCTATTAATACTCTTAGGGAAATCTTCAGGTTTCTTGTATGGAGTCAATATTGTGTGCAGGTGCCCACCCACATCTTCAAGCTAAGCACGACAAGGACTGGTGAGAGAACAGGAGGAACAATTTGCTCATTCTCAACCAAGACATGGGGGCTTTAGACGAAGAAAAAAAAGACACCCAATATCCAAAATCCCTCTCTCAGGGCCATCATGTGAAGAATTCCCCCTCCTCTCCTCCAACTATACCCTTTCACCCACCCTTTCCTCCTCTCTTCTTTGCTTTTTTAATCAAGCCGTCTGGGGTTGTCAGGTCTTTTGAGACGAGGACTCCCAACCATGTGAAAAGTTAATCCCTTGTGGGCCTTCTTCTCCGTGGCGCTCATCTCCCTGGGAACACTGGTGGTGGCTTTCAGGCAGGTGGCAGTGGGTGATGGGGGGAGGAAAAAGGGAAGAGGCATACATGGAGGGATAGAAAGTGAGTTGCATTCTGGGCTACCCCTTGACCAGCAGATCAAGACAGAGAAAGGTACGGATTGTCTCCAGTCCTCAATCACTAACACTAAACCCCACACCTGTGCTGGTGGCCCTGTCTCTGCCAACAGCACACCCTTAGTGTATCTACCACAGTAACTAGACCGTACACACTTCCTTTTTCCCTTCTCCTCCACAGCCCTGCCTATCTCCGCACTCCGTTACAATCCTCAGCTTCAAGACCTTTCAATGAGCCTCCTTACCTCAGACACAGACAGCGGGAACAGAGAGCAGGGAGGATTTGCGATCTGAAGAGCAAGTAGAGTGGCTTCTGAATGATGACAGTGTTTCACAATGAAGAGTGTACTTTTGCGGCATTGTGCCCAAAACCTCTTTGCTGCAAAACTGACCCCACCCCCAAGCCACTCAGCTTTAACCGTTATGCTCCAGTCATTTTGCTGTGGGTTACAGCAAAAATCTCCACAGTATCCTCTTTGGCATGCTATCCAGACATGGAAGACACAATAAATAACAAATCATGTAAGACAAGAGGTTCAGGGATTAATTTGAAGCAACTCTCCCAATCAGCTGTTTCAGAGACATCAACAAGCACAAGTAGAGACAGACTTAAACATTTGCATCAATACATTGTTCTTTTTGAACCAAACAATGCAAGATGAACAGAGAATATGGTTCCCCCAAGCCTCCTTTGGCAGTCTGAAGGAGACGGAATAATGCACCCTTGAATGTTTTGTTTGCAGTGCACTTTTTCCTCTCTGCATCCCTCTTAGAGCAAAGTGCCATTGGAAATATAGACAGACTTGGTCAGCCATCTTAATCCCTCTCTCTTGTCCATCTCGCGCCCACCCAATCCACCGTGACCCCACACACTCTCAGTCTTTCACACACATACACTCGTTTCCCGTCTTCCTCTCATTGGATAGGCTCAGAGCCTCACCACCCAAAGAAAAGAGCTTGAGGCAGAGAGAATCTCAGTCGGAGGGGGTGTGCACGGTAAGATTTGGGAGTTTGTAAAGGTCAGCGCGGACTTTGTTCAATCTGAGGGTTTATCTCAGCAACAGCAAGGGCCGGACAATGGGGCCACTCGCCGCGCGACAGAAACCCAAGCTGCGGCAGCTAAATTACTTCACTGATAAGACCAAATTAGAAGCGCTGGGACCCCGGAGGCCAGGAAAAGAGGAGGACAGAGCAAAAAAGAAAGGAAGGAGAGCAGAAAAAGAGGGAGAGGCCACATAAGGTTGAGTGAGGGGGTTGAAAAATCAATGACTAACAAAAGAAAAGATTTAAGTGTGTGATCTTGGTCGAATTAAAGCTCATGTTGTGTATTTTGTCACGGAGGCACATAAAGGCTCACCGATGAACACTTGACAGTACATGGCATTTAAAAAGAGTCTGTTAAAAGGTAAAAGGGTGACAGCATTTTTAAACTGTTGTAGGTAAAGAAAAAACACATAGAGCTTGTTATAGAGCATAGTTATTTTAATACTTTCAAGAACAAATTTGTAAGAGAAACATACAAAACAGTCACAAATTGAATGTAATATTATTTCTTTATTTATTTTGCAAGGTCCTAAACTGCTTCATTCGTCTGAGAGCAATACATATTATTTAATAACAATAATAATGACAATAATAATGATACTTTATCATATTGATTATTTTATTGTAATTCTGAATTGTCCTAAGATGTCATTGTGTACAGAAATAGACAGAAGGAGGGAAAATCGACAATGTGATGGAAAAGTAATACACAGAACAGACTCACTTCTGTTCCCAACAGAGACTCCACAGGGTAGGAATATGAAAAGTTGCAAAAATATTGACATGTTTTTCTTGAGTACCTTGTCAGGCATTGTGTTTCAAAGTGAACGTGAAACACCACACAAGTCCTTTGTGTACTTCCTGATGTGCAATTGCATGTTTTCATATAGCTGCAAGTCTTTAAAAGCACTTTGCAGCATTGTGAGCTCTTGGCCAGCAGAGGGGAGCACGCTTTGTTCCAAGAATAGCTTAGACTCCATAAAATGGCATCAAACAAAGCATCATATAAATGGTTAATAATGAACAAGGTTTATAGTTTTAATAAGTTTAATATTTATTACTTTAGATTAGGTAAATAGTTACTATACCTCATTACAGAAGTGGTGAAAAAGGAGTCAGTTCAGAGATGCAGATGCTTTTAATATACTGAGAAGTAACTATCCTATAATTTAATAATAAAAAAAAATATCTATACATCAAACTCAGGCTCATTAGTCCCTGTAGATATACAGTACAGCACTTCCTCCACAGAATAATACTTTTGTTCTGTTATTTGGCATAACTTCTGCATCAAATGGCTCCAAGCAAACTGCTTCATACTGGCAGAGCTCTTTTTTTCTATCAGAGGTGCCATGCTGGGTACCACTGTGTACCAGTTTCCTTGACATCAGGTCACCTCTTCTCTGGAAAGAGTGGCAGAGAGCAGAATCATATGGCATTCGCTGAAGACAGATTGACGTAGAGAATTGTGATTCACTGCTGCAGGTTTTTGGAAGATTCGCCCAGGTGAAGTGGGTTCCACTAACTTCTGCTTTCTGTAATACACTTTGCAGAAATTGACACAACTGCAAACCTGACAGGAATGGTCGTCTACCTAAACAGACAGGACAGGGGCCTGTCTTTTTAGGTCAGCTGTAGAGGTTTATTGTAATTATTTGACCCACTAACCTGGAGAGGTTCAATATACCTCTGCAGGAGCTACAGAGATCTACAACTCAGGTGGAAGGAGGTGACATTTGCACTTTCCTTCAAGTCATCTCTGGGATACACATTGTATATGGTACTCTGATCAGAGGAGACCAAAACTGACCTTTTCGGCCTTCATATAAAACACTGTGTGGTGGAAACTAACTATGCATGTCACCCTGAAACACCATTCAGGATGATTTTCTCCAGGAGGGACAGGGAAGCTGGTCATAGCTCATGGTAAGATGAATGAAGCTATAATTGCAGGTAAAAAGCTGGTTGAAACATACCTAAAAACCTAACAGGTTAATCCAAATGGAACCCCACTTTTCAGATTTTAATTTCAAAATGTCTTCCATTTCACACTTATGCAATACATTGTTTTGGTCTGTTACAAAAAAAGTTAATAAAATACATTAAAGTTTGTGGTTTTAAGATGCTAAAATCTGAAACAGTTCAAAGGGTTTTGCAAGGCACTGTACATGTCGGACATTCACACACACACACACACACACACACACCACACACACACACACACACTCACACACACACGCACACATAGTGAAGCACACACACACCTACAATCCATACTGTGTCTAAATCTACCTTGTTCTCTCATGTGGACAAAATGCCAGGTGTTGCCCTAAGTGACAGTGGTGGAGAATATGAGTGAAAATCACTCAAGCGATTCCGGAGACTTTCCAAAGCAAAGACATCGCTGGCATGTTTGACACTTTAACAGTTCAACACTGTTTTTAGATCTGATGTCATCATTGTGCTTAGGTTCTCACTCTACCTTGTTTTTCTAAATGACCAGTTGGGGAAAGAAAAACATGGGAAAAGTCTCTCTCCTGCATGCCTGTCTCTGTCTTGCGTAGGCTTTAGTGAATGTTACTGAATCAGTTACAAGCCTGCATATCTTTAAGCTGAATCCCATCTTTATATTTATAAATGCACACATGTACGGTATTAATATACTTTCTCAAGGTCTTAAATGGCTGTACGTGAAAAACAACATCAGTACAAGCCCTTCCTCCCATTCTGCAACCACATGCATGTGGAGCCTTCTTTTTCTCTCCCCCATTTCCCTCAGACAAAGACCCACTCTGTGCCAGAGCGCAAGGTTTTGCACCTTATAAAATGTAATTAAAAGGCACAGCCATGAGCCTTGCTTTCCTCCTGCTTCACTGCTCACACACTGAGTTCTACAGTATGATGCAGGAATTACAAGAAATTTAGGAAAATAAGAATTTCTACAGCTGAGGCTTTTCGGCCACATTGTGTACCTGATTATGGAAAATGGCAACTAAAGGATCCTACTAAATAGGTCACCACCTCATGGTAAGTCAAGGATAAATTAAGTAGTACAAGGGATTAGGACTTTAAAGGGAGGAAGGTGTAAGAAATTATGCCTGTGCACATGTATTTGGGTAACATAGACATAAAATGGGGAAGATTGAGGAAGGATGCTTGTTCATAAGTTCATAAATCTATGAAGCAGTAAAAACAACACTTGACAGATGTCATCATCTTCCACAGCAGCAAAGAGCAATGTCATTGTCTGCTGCTGCCTTAAGGCACTCAATGATGGAACCCTTCATCAGGGCTATGATGAACGATGAGGTTTCACTACACATACACACACACAGGAAGATTGGGCTCAAGCAAGACTGGACACAAGTTACCTAGGCTTCACCACAGAGGACTGATGGGCTGACATAAGGCTTTTTTAACTTAATGTTTAAAGTATGTCTGCAGAAGGGAAACCTCATGCTAATAAAGGGTAGCATTGTGGCAGGGATGCGTGAGGAGACTGTGGAGGTGCCATTCGGGGCAAACAAGAGGTTTCATTCAGAATGGTTGGCTAGAGTGGCCGAGGTCTTAAACCAGTGACCAAGCAATAACAGCCCAAATCCCTGGGACAATATTTGTTGAGTTCTACTCCCTTCAAAGATGGATGACTTTACCTCCGTGTGCTTCCTCAAAAGCCCAGACCTTTCATCTGCCCTGCAGATTAATTTATTAACTAATTAACAGATGCTGCTAACGAGTTATGAACAAATGATAAGGCATCAGGGTACTAATCAAACCTGACATTTAATTTGCTGCCCTGCACACTCGTTATCAATTACAATGTTCATTGGAAATACTTGACAATGGTTTTCACAGGGACACAGGAGGCCTGTCTTTAAGGTTAATAAAAAGCATTGCACTGCTGCGCTGTTACCAGGGGCAACGCCGACCATATGTTTAATATTAGAGGGAATCTGTTCCACTGGAGTGCACCAAAAGCTGGGAAAATTGGATTAAATTGGCTAATGGCATGTTCAAAACCGACATAAAATGAACGTGAATGGAAGATATTACAGCGCCCAGGCCCAGGACTTGTGGTGATATAAACTTTCTCTGGTATTTTTACTCTGTGTGTAAACTTGGGGTTTCTGTCAAAGTCAAATAATGATGACAGAAAACCACATATTGTTGGTCAATACTGTTATTAGCAACCACAGGTTCAATGTCTCTTTCATTACCATTTGGGACTAGGCAAATGTCCCAAAGCAACTGCGTATGTTTAACAAATAGTTTCTCATATGGTGCCCTCCACATGTATTGGCAACCCTAGTAAAGATGTGTAACAATTCTTAAAATAAATCCTTCTATTATTGCAGCAGCACAATGACACTGAATACTTTGGAAAACTCCAACCTTTAATTTGAGAATATTTATTCTGTGGGGAAGAACCTAAATGTAATGAAATGATGGTTTTTACAACAATCACTAGTGCCACTCACATTGGTACCCCTAACAATACCTTTAAAATTAATATAAAAAAAAACCTATTTAGAATTAAAATTTCTTTTTATTTTGAATTTATATATTGGATTCTGTTCACTCTAAATGTTCTGTAAAAGAAAGAATATCTATTTAAAAAAGGTTTTTTTTGGAAAAAAATCATTACAAAACAAATCAATCATGCTTCTCAAACAATCTTAATTCTTCGTAGAAGCAAATATAAAAATAAATAAATAAATAAAAATCCAAAAGCTCACTTTTTTACAAAAAAATCCCATTAGATGAACCTGTATCTGCTAATGATAGTTTATATGTAATTACAGTGCTACAGAAAGGATTGTCCACTTATAGATTTCTCATGGTTTTCCCTTACACATTTTAGATTACTAGACACATTTTATTAGACAAAGATTACCTGAGTAAAAGTATCTACACCAACCGGGTTATGTGTGACAAAGTAATTGGCCCCTAAACCTAATAGCTGGTTGTGCCGTATTTGACAGTAACAGCAGCTGGGTATTCTTGTTCTTACTTTTTGGCTGGGTTTCCATCAATAGTGCCATTTCATCCAGGCCCTAAAGAAGCCAAGCAGTCCAAGGCCATCACACCATCATTACCATATCTTACAGTCTGTGTGGCATTCTTTTTTTGAAATGCTCTGTTAGTTTTATATCAGTTAAATGGAACCCACTTTTGTCTTGTCAGTCCACAGAATATTACTGAAATGTCTCAGGCACCAGCAACATATTTTGGCCAAATTGGGGACAGTCACTTGTCTTCTTTTTGGTCAGCAGCTCTCCCATGGATGCAAATTTTACGCAATTGCCTTCTTGTTGTAGAATCATTAAGACTGGCCTTAACTAAGGCAACTCAAGGTCTGTAGTGGTAAAAATTTGGTCTGGGTTCTTTTGTGTCCTCCTAGATTAGTCGTTGACGTGCTCTTGGAGCAAGTTTGAAATGTGACTCCTGAGAAGGTTCAACACTGATCAATGTTTTCTTCATCTGTGGAAGAAGGCTCTCACTGTTGTTTGCTAGAGTCTTTCCACTAAATTTTGCTAATTGCAATAATTTCATGGTAAAATAGTGAATGGAGTAAATTTACATAGCTGTTTTCCAGTTCTACTGAATGCTCAAGGCGCTTTTGACTAGATCCACATTAACCCATTTGTACTAACAAACACCGAAACATTTAAGCACAATACACAACTTGGAGTTAAGTGCCTTGCCCAGGGACACATCAACATGTTATATGGAGAGGGTGATATTTTTTTTTTTCATACAGGGGCAGGTTGTTTTGAAAAGCTTTTTCTGACATTTAAAAACGGCATTTGGTATTTACTCAAGGTATCCTTGATGATCTGACACATTTAAGTATGTAAAAACATAAAACAATCTGGGAGAGGGCAAATAGTTCTTTACAGCTTTGTAGGCTGAAGTGGTCATCTAATATACTGTGATTCTTTCTCTATTCAGCTAAACTGGTTTCAAATGGTTAAAACTAAAAGAACCTGCTGTTGTTCATTCTGATTGCGTTTTAAATAAAGGACTCTCAGCTAAGGTGAAAGCACACCAGAGCAGTGTCTTGATTTGATTACTAAAATACTTAATATTGTTTTTCATATTAACCCTGTTTATATGAAAAAGACCCCCCACCCTCACTGATACTATACAACAATACTATACAAGTACATGGTATGGGCTTCAGTTAGCTACAAACAATATGATGTATAATCAAGTCATGAACTGATATTAGAATGAGACATTAGAATAACTCTGATCTACCATCATTGTCATGACTAAAACATGTCATCAATCAAATCATGCTAGAATAATGTCTGCCCTTTTTTTTTCCCATGAACACCTTTCTAAAATTTGACATTACTGCTGTCTACTGGCTAGCCCAAAATCAGCTTGGTATTAGTCACCTTAAGGGTCAAACCTTAAGAAAAATAACACCTTTTGTGAGGGCAAACAGATCATACACGATGCAAGCGGAATATTTGAATGGCCTGTGTGAATATCTTGCAGCATAGGAACTTGGCCATCTGCCCTCCTCAGTCAGAACACAAAAGCTGAACAAACACTTCAGGACGCATGAGGTGGGTCAGGACAGATACGTGTCAGGGTGTGCCAGGGCTTCTTTACTCAAATGCATAAAAACCTGAGCCCAGCTCAGTCATTAAGACATGAACAAAGGCAACAGGCAATCTGTTTGAAAAGAGAGCTGTCAAGGCAGAGATTTAGTGTCTAACAGAGAGTAAAGGAGGTACATCATGCCATGTCTGGATGGGTATCTGTCACGTAGAAACATGGCGACATAAGAGTGCCCGCTAGACGTCTTGGCCAATCATTAAGTCAACAACTGGGCAAATAGAAAAGCTAGCATTCTTTTCCACTCTTTCCACACATCACAGAATGAATGATACTGATATGGAAAATCACCCCACAAAAAGTAAACAGAGAAGGAATAAGGGGACAGTGTGAAAGAGGTTCGCCTGGAAACAAAGTCATCCCAAGGTGTTCAAGTGCATACTTCAGGGCTGACATGGACGCTTTGATACATATTTCCTGGTGACCTATGGTGACCTTGTCCAAACGATCTATATCAATGGACATCTCTAAATAAAGCTCTATGATATGCCCTTGTTCTTGCCAAACTAACACAATACCCTTAAGGCATGTTACTATGGACATAAACAGAAAAATGCCACGATTACAGGATGGGTAGTCAAAGGTTTAACATTTGTTTATAACAGCCAAGCAAGTGACTTTATCTTCCACAGTTGGCAAAACCAAATGTGTGACCTTCATTGAAATAATTGGTGAGACAAAAAGCAATCACAGTGATGAAGCCAGACAGTGGTAAAGCTGATAGATGTTGGAGATGTTTCAAAAGCCATGATTCAGAAATAAAAGGAAACGTCCAGCTGTCACCATGCAGGTATATATACAATCAGGTACACATCAAGAAAACCTGTCCAAACTGTTGATTTCCTTGATACCGTGTACATAATTTTATTTACATTTTTTACCCTTATATCTGAATGAATGTACCTAAGCTGTTCTTATTCCATGTACAACATCTACCAGACATCCACATATATCTTCCTCCAACATGGATTGCTATGTAAATACCCAAGGAACACCACACCAGTGAATCTACTGAGATAGTCAGTGAAGACCACAATACCTCAAGCCACTGTACAGTGTCATGCCTCTATCAATAGACAAGTCAGGTCAATCTACCAGCCAGATAATAGCAGCAGTCACTCTTACACTTAAATCCCTTTGCTGTGCTCTGTGTTGGTTGTGTCTCTCCCGGCCTGCTCAGGCCTTCCTATCCGCAGGGGTAAGCAGTCCTACACACACAGCTAGAAAGAGACAGAGAAACACAAACATACACACACTGAAGACTGGGGGCCTGGCGTTCTATCATGTTGTGCTAAAGGGGGGGCATAATGGTTTTTAAATGGATGACTCAGTGCGAGCCTAGAGAGGGCGTCTGAGACAGAAGAGAATGGCCATAGCCTGCAGCAAAGCAGCTCCCAGATTGAGCTGTCCGTCTTGCTAAAATGAGCCTGAGTTAACACCTCAGCCAGTTCCCTAAGCCGCGGGACAGACAATAGTCGACTTCCTCTCTGCCTCTATCCTTTCTCTGTCACTTATACTCTTTTACACTCTCTTTGTATTATTCAGTGTTTCTCTTCACCAGTCTGTACTTCAACTCAGGTTTCCAGAAAGCCTCAAAGCAACCAACATATTGTTCAGCTTCTCGGATTCATCCAGAGTGCCTAAAAAAGCAATATGGGTTACTGCAAACATGTACTGTAAGTGGTTTATATAAACTATAACCTATCTCTTTGAGTCACCAGCCACCTTATTTGTTGCTCATTGCTGGTACTGTGTTGGACCCATTTTGCCTTCAGATATGCCTCAATTCTCTGTGGCATAGATTTAACAACAATCCCTTCCATGATGCAAATATCCCTTTCCACCAAATGCCTAATGTCCTATATTAGAGTGTATTTTCAACATCAACATCAGCAATGTCCAGGTGTTTAAACATTGCTCAGTTGGTACTTAGGGATTCAAAGTGCGCCAAGAAAGTATTCGCCACAACATTACAACACCATGATCAGCCTGATCAGTTTGGATCCATGCTTTCATGCTGTTTATGCCACATTCTGAACCTACCATCTGAATGTCATAATATACATAGGGAGTTTTTCCAGTGTGTTAGTGTCCAATTTTAGCCAGTCTGTGTAAACTGTAACCTTAGTTTCCTGTTCTTAGCTGACAGGAGTGGAACTGAGTGTGCTGTTCTGCTGCTGTAGCCCATCTGCTTCAAGATTCATATTATGCATATCTTGGTTATACCAAGTGGTTATTTGCCTTTCACTCAATTCAACCCAGTCTACCCATTCTTTTCTAACATGAACAGGGCATAACCATCCACAGGTCTGCCGCTCACTGGATCATTTCTCTTTTTTCAGACCATTTTCTGAAAATTCAAGCGATGGTTGTGTCAAAATCCAAGCAAATAAGCAGTTATTGAACTACTCCATACTACGTTCAGTCACTTAAATCCCTTTTATTTCCAATTCTGACACAGGAATGACGATTAACTTTGAACTTCAACTAGTCTTCACAAGATCTAGACACCTGAATGCATGCTGTACCTCTCATGTGATTGGATAATTTGCTCTTTGTGTTAGCAGGAAATATAACATGTTTAGTTAACAAAATGTCCTGTGACAATGTCAGGTTATTCAACATAATCCAGTTAACCCCGAATTAAGTCATCAGTTAGAAATCAAAGCTACTTAAAGGTATAACATTTGGAAGGGACATGTTTTCATTTAATTTAAGTAATAAGTAATACTTATACTAATTATCACATGGAAGCTAATTGCTTTATTTCAGTATTTCTTCACTGAGCAAATGCGTTGTAAAGTATGAAGTTCGTTGTACGAGACCTTCGTATTTACACCACAGAAATCCCAGGTGACTTCATTTATTATCTCTCATAACACATTTGTAGATTTTGGCCAAGGCAGAAAAACACACAATTTCTAACATTGTTATGTTTTTTTATATCATCTTTTCATCTTCTGTTTTGCTCTCACCTTGCACTTCATTCTCTACTTAACCAGAATTCACAAGTCGCCCCTCGTTTGTCTATTTATCTAAGCCTAGAAGCAGTAGATGAGTAGAGGAGCTGATGGTGAAAGGGAAGAGAAAAGGGGTTTAAGGGACTCCTGAGGGAGTCTCTTGATGACTATCAACAGGCTCACTGTTATGACTGTCTGTGATAAGAGTCTGGAGGACAGCCTCTAAAGGTTTCCAGCCCCAAACCAGACAGGACATTTAAAGAAATAGAACCTTAGCCAGGGTCAGTCCTTCTATGATCATTTACAAAGGAAAACACACATAAATTCCTTTTTACTGATAGGTTTGAAAGGAAAGACCAAATGCATTACACTGAAAGGAAAAAAAAATCACCCCTAATGTATGTTTGTATTAATCTGAAAAGAGTATATACACAAAGAGCCCTTAAAATCTGCAAACATCAGTAGCCAATTTTTTGGAATCTTTGGACATTCAAATGCTTTTCTCATTGGCTTATGATACTAAGGGTGAAAAACACACAACTGTCTTTTAGATTAGGAATATCCCGATCCAATCCTGGGTATTGGATCAGCGTCCTAAACATGACATTTTTAAATAATCGGTATCAACAGGCCCGTAAGAAACACAGCTCAAGTTCATATGTTATTATGTCAGCCATACTCCCAGTGAGTCATGCAGGCATGTTTTGTGTGGCCCATTTCTGACAATCATCACCTATTTTCTTCTGTGCAGCCCCATAACCCATACACAATATTTGTTTTCTAATCGTAGACCACAGAGAGAAAGATAGAAGCTGCAGCAGCTTCCTGTCTGTCTGTGTCATGTGATCTCCTCTGAACAGACAGCTCTCTGTGAAGAAGAGAGAACTGTGCGTATCGCAACTTAAATCCAAGTCATTTTTACGACTTTAAAGACAAACTGAAAACTTTACAAAACAGGAGAAAACCTTTTTCTATAGGTTCTGTCTGCACATAAATAGCTGGAAGCACAAGGAAACTTTAAGAGCTGAACTGCCACCAAGTTCAATCAAAGCACAGTAATGATGCTAACATATTTATTGAGTCAGAAAAATCTTCAGAAGTAAAAGATACAGCTATTTGCAATTTAGATGATTTGTTGGTAGAACATTGCAGCATCCGTTTACCCTGTGATGGAGCAGCATATTGAGAACGTGTAGTCCAATAGCGAGTTAATTCAAGAGGAACCAACAGAAGATACTCTAGCACACTGAAAGTCTTTGGTGTCTAAGTCAAAGTAATACTAGTTCAATGTTGTGGGTTATATTTCTGCCATCTAATACTGCTGAGTTTTCAAGCATGTATATGGGATTGGTTTTATGAACCTTAACAAGGTCTCAGACTCCATACGTATTCTCGAATTCCTGAAGAACTAGCTGTATAAGGGCCAGGTTTGAATAAATTTGTCCCTTTGTTGAAATATGTACGTTTTTATGCCCACATTCATGTATTATTGGATCTTCGAAGCTCAAGGTGGCCTTTTCCTGCAAGCCAAAGAGTTAGAGTGGAGCTGATGAATATGCATTAGTCAGATGTCTGGAGAGAGATGGAAAGGAGAAAGAAAACTGAGAGAAAACATGAGAGCTACAGAGAGGGTGTAGCTTTTGGAAGAAAGCCCTGTGCACCCCAAATGGCTAACCATGATGTGAACTTTAAAAAGCAAAATGTTGCACCAGGCATGCTGCCACTTAGCGTGTGCCTGTGTACTTTAATTGCCTGCATACCGCTACAACTGGTGGGAAGAAAAGAGTGTAAAAAGGGGAAGAAAGTTATTGGAACTGAAACTATGAAAATCACCCTCTTTGGTTTTCTTTAACCCTGTCAACTAGAGATTTGTGAAAATTGTTTAAAACTATAATACTATTATGACCTGTAAAGGGAAATTAATTCTAGTTTCACTTAAAGTTACATTTCATAGATATACTGAAGTAGTAATGTTAAAGGATTTATGGCATTTTATTTAGAGTAAATGTGTGCCATTCCGTATTATAATTTAATCGAAATTAATTGCACCCTTCACATCTATTGGCACATGGTAAAGATGAACCAAAATCTTAAAATAAAAAAAAGTTCACCTTCAATTTGAGTGCATTTATTTAGTGGGGGAAAATCCAAAGGTCAGAAATGAAATCACAATTCTAGCACAGCACATAGTCTTCTTGTTTAACATTTAACAATGTTGTAACACAGATAAAAAGGGATTTCTTTCATGTGCTCTCTTTCAATTTAGGTCTAAGGACTGAAATCTGCCATGGATAAAGGATGATTTTTGTCCCCGGCGAAATGTTTTTGCGTTGATTTGGCCATATATTTTGGATCATTATTGTGTTAAAATATCTATATTTAGTTTTGTTAGCAGTGCCAACCAGATTTTTTATTAAAATATTCTGGTATTTTAAGGAGGAAAAGGCCAGAACATGTGCCTGGTTCTGCTGGGTGTTTTATGATGCCATAGACTCTAACAAGCTTCCCAGGAGCTTTTGGAAGAAAAACGGGCCCACATAATCACAGATTTACCATGCTTAACCTTTTCCCACATATTTATCTTTGTTTCAACTCAATCTTATTCTCACCTGATCAAAGAACACAGTTCCAGTTAAGTCTCAGTAATGTTTAGAAAACTTCACATGTTTTTGCTTTTGATGGTAGGACATAAAATGCCTTATCCCATTACTCCTTAACAACCATTCAGGTTGTTGGCAGCATTTAATGGATGGCTGCTTTGACTTTGATGTGTTGAGCCTATCTCTTTGTTGAAGTTCTCTAACAGTGATCTTTAAGGGCTTTTTAAAAACCTCCCTTACCATCCTGCTCACTGTACATGAAGGGGAGATAAATATATCGTCACAATTATTGACTTTCTTAGCCATTTCCAGACTATTCAGATCAACATAAAATTTGAGTGTGAGGTAACACAACTGCAATAAGAGAGGAATTTATTTTCAAAGCATTCAATCATCTTTACCAGGCATATCAATTAATGTCAATGGTGCTGAATGATATGTTGTTCATCAGCCTAATATTTAGTATACATTTTTAACGTTTTGAAGGTCAATGGAAAATTGGTAAAACATTTATGAGACAATGTGTACATCTCATCAAAACTGTCAGTTGTATATTAGCTGTCTAATTCTGGCGCATCAATTGCTATCACGAACTGTGATCAGCTCATCTAAGTCTGGGTTCCTTGTTACTCGCCAATGTAATATAAGACTATGTAACACTATGGCCTCCTAAAAGCGAACAGTGATGGAGTAGGTAAAAATGAAAAGCAGACCAGTAGATTTCATCTCTGATTAGGCTCATGAGAAAGAGGGACAGAGACCAGGAGTTCTGTCTCGCCCCCATTAAGCTTACTGAAGCAACTTCAATATCCTCTAATGTCATGTTGAAATGAAAATTAATAGTTCAATATGCTGCCACCGCACTGGACCACGATTCTTCCATTTCCATATCAGATGGCGTGACCAAATGAGCGCGCTTGCTTCAGACCGACACCCATAAAAGCTGATACCTTCACTAATCAGCCAGATTTTTCCATCTGACATCGCATTGCTGCTGCAGATGACTGTATTATGTGTATGTAGACGTGTGGGAGTGTCTTTGTGCGTGGGGACCAAAAATGAGGTCAGATAATAAAAGGAATGCAAATGGAATGATCATCGAGCTTCTATACTCATGATAAGATGTATGCTGTTGAGAACTAAGAGTGATAGCTGAAAATGTGAATAGAGAGCTGCTTGCATATTCAACAAATCTCTTCAGTGCGGCTTCATTTAATGTCTTTCTGTATTTGTTCCACAGCATACATGTATGGCAAAAGCAGAAATGCAAAAAAGTGAACAGAAATAAACAATAAACATTAAATCCTACATTGACTCCTACCTCCCATCCAAAGGAGTTGTCTTTGCCTGTGGACCCATGATGCTTTGAGCTGTGCAGGCCAAACCTCTCACCAGCACATATGCGAGTCTTAGCCCATATGCCTAGGCCAGCACCAGGCACAGAAGACTCTCGCAGCTCCAGCTCACCGGGAATGGGAATGTCATCAGGAATGTAGACGGGTGCCTCATAGGGCGAGCCTTCCTTAGGTGTGGTGAAGTCCTGGTCATTGCTGCTGCTGCTGTTGTTGTGGAGGTGGTGTGACTTGTAGATGTGGGGGTGCAGCAGGTGATGGTGGTGGTTGTTTTGATGGGAAGGAGTTGGTGAGGGCAGAGGAGTCATGTTGATAATGGCGTCTTCTGCATCTTCTTCTGGGCTGTCAGCGCTGCCAGTTGCTAAACCCTGGAGGTCAGCTTCTGTGTCAAACATGCTGTCAACTGGCTCACTGTCATCTAGGTGAAAAAGAGAGAAAACATGTGAAGGAAATGGTTATTCAGAGAGTTCATGCTATTAAAAACTGAAACCGCAAAACTGTAGATTTCAATCCAAGCTAAGTGGGATTCATCATTTAATACAGAACAGCAAGAACATTTTAAAGTTTTCTTTTATCCAAAATTGCCAGCAGTCAAAAATGAAGCCCTGTGCTGGCTATTACTTTATTACTTTACGGGAACAGATCTCCATTTTATCACAGCCACCGTGTCCCGCCAGGACTCATCTTACACATATGAATCTATCTATCACTGACTTGGTTAGTCTCCTCACCTATTATTATTGTCACAGCCAAGAACTGACAACATGATTGTGCCTGCAGCCAAGTGGAAATGATGACGAGTATTATGTGCACATGGATGCACTTAACTTTTGGCTTTAAGTTCTAGTCCCGTTTCCTTGGCCTGTTATTAAGGAAATTACTGTGGACAGTGAAAGTTTGTAAATGTGTTGAAGCAAAGGCATTTAGGTGAGTGATATGTGGCATCTGGCACACTGTTGCATTCTAATAACCTTGTATGAATGTTAAAGTTGAAATTTTTCTGGGGTTTTTGTTCTTAAACCGTACCAACATGATAGCTTCTTAAAGGCCTTGACTTGAAGAGGAAATAATTTTACATCACCAAAAGAAGACAATCATCGAACACATCGATCTCCTTGGTTTCTATCCTAAAGAAAGTACTCCTGGCTAAGTGCGTCTGTGTTTAGCTGTTTCCTATACAGAACAATTGATGGAGCTAATACTGCCATAAACACTGTGTATGCTCTTCAAACTATTTCCCCTAAAAATGCTCCAGACCCAGTGACTTTGTGATTAGCTGTGTCTCTGCCATAATTTACTATGAGTATTCTCTATATGTTTTTTTTTTCATTGAAAGTTCCCCTAACTCGATGCTTCTGTGCTTAGCTGTGTCTAATTAGAGGTCTGAAATACGACCATTTTCTGGTATTAACACAATGTCCTTTTATATTTTCTTTCCCACGGAAAGTAATCCAGGCAAGAGATTCTATGTGTGTCTTCAATGGATTAAGATATTGACAGAGATGTTGCTGTCATTAACTGTGTACTATTTTAGTTTTTCTTTCCTAGAAAAAGTACTCGTAGCCCAGTGAATCTGTGTTTGCGGTGTCTCCTTCCTGGATGGAGTCATTCACAGAACTGTTACAGATATCAATGCTGTGTTCTCTCTTGGTTTTTTTCTAGTGAAGGAACTCCTGACTCAGTGATTCTGTGTTAAGCAGTGTCTCATCACTGGTCAATGCCATTAACAGCTTGCATTACATGATTAAGTGAATCTGACTGTCTTGCAATATATTTAACTGGACAGTATGTAATTAGATCTGAATCTGATGTACGTATTTTTCTCAACACCACAAATGTAGAGATTTTCTTTGATTCCAAACTTTTCCATGCATATGTACTTGTTTGAGCATATAGACATGTTTCTTTGGTCCTCTTTAGACATATTGTGGTATGTTTAGTTAAACGATCACTAGACATTTGCTATCTCAACACATGGTCTGCAAATCCGCAAACAAACTAGCCCAATACTTGCAGCAGGAAGAGTTCTCTAGCCTTTTAGATTTACTATTGGAAACCCTGGTGCTGTTCAGATTTTAACTGTGGCAAAATGAAGTCTTTAAAATATTATTAAATACTATATTTTTTAAATGTTGGGAGAAGAAAGAGCATTTAAAGAAAGTTGAGTGAGTTAGTTAGGATTACTTATCCATGACAAAGGAAAGCGCAGTTTTTTCTTTGACATATAGGAGAGTTTCCTGCTTCATGTTAACAGTTAAAGTGTTAAATTGACATTTTAGTTTCAAATGTGAAATGTTCAGCTTTGGAAGCATGCATCATGGCTCTTCAGCACCTGGAAAACATGCAGCAAGTCCACATAAAAACTGGGAATCTTATCATATAAATCTGAGGCTGTTAAAACCAACCGTTTATGACTGATTCTGCGTCATCCAGCAATTTTGAATGGAAAAGAAACACAGTTTTGTTAATGATCACCACCACAGAGGGGTTCAGAGGGGGCAGGCAACTAAGCACTGGAACAGCAGTAGCTTCCACACTTTACCCAGATCAATTAAAGTTTTATAACTCAGCCCTATCTGCTGCTCTCCCTTTACACAATCAAAAGTGTTCTCAGGCTGTTAAACACTTCTTTCACTCACCCTCTCTCTCTCTCCCCACTTCATTCCCAAAACTCTCACTGGCACTTGACCCATTGAGAGCAATTTTGACAAGCACAGAGAAAGCCTTGGGAAATCTATTAAATACCATTTGGCTTTTAGAGTCCCTTTGCACAAAAATGCACAGATTGCTGCAACAAAATTGCAACAAGTAGAATGAAAAAAGTGGCCTTAGTTTATTTGAGTGTATCTTTTGTAAGATGTATCTTTGTAAGACCTAGAGTAGTAAAAGAAGAAGATGTAATAATTGAACTTTTAGGTGTAATTTTTAAAATTTCTGATATTGACAGGTTTTAGATTATTTATTAGTCTCTGTTCTCTACTTTTACACACAGAAGATAGAAGTAAAGAAAAAAGAAAGCAGGGACATGATTAAAGTGTCCAGAAAAAAAGACAGAGACAAAAAGGTAAAGAAAGTAACCAGTGATGATAGAACTGCTTTTAAAAAGCTGTGTTATTTCTGAGTCTCCGAAGACCCAGAAAGAGATGTGAGGTTCACCTCCCTGTGGGTTTTTTAAAAAACACCCAGGGCAGATAGTGCCTTCCTCTCCCTGGCTTCTCATGTTGTTCTTTCTCTTGCCGTTCCTCTGGCCCATATCCTTCTTTTTTACGGGGAGCTATTTATCCTGATTACATCAGGGGTCAATCATTAATTCGCACCTTGGGGGTCCCTGTGCTGGCTGTGGCTACAATAGTCTGCTTGTTTGAGCGACTGTTATTCCAGTGGAAAACTACTCCGCTCTGCCTGAGAGGCAGGCCCAGGCCACATAAAGGCATCCCATTTATTTGATAAATTGTAAATGCGTGCCATAAGAGCCGCTCTTTGCTTTGTTGCATCACTTGCAATAACCAAGATCTTGGGGCACGTACGAATGCAGATGCTGGTCGTTACACAAACACACATCTGTTTGCAACTGAAGGAGCTGTTACCGTACTCTAAACACATGGGCAATGATCAGATGGTGTTAATGATAAAGATTATATCTTATAACTACTGTATGTCTCAGGGAGACAGGATAGGACATAATGTAATATTTAGAGACAACAATGTAAAAATGTTTTTTAAGAATATGCAAACAACTAAATAAATTCCTTCTTTCATCATTTTTTTTTCAATAACCTGCATTTAAAAAAAATCATATGCAGATCACAATGTAATCATCGTTGCCATGGCAAAATAACTTGACTTAGCACTGGAAATCAGCGGTTTAATCGAAGGTCTTACAACAGGAGAATTATTATGTGGTTGTGTTTAATCAGAGCATTCTAGACTTAAACGCTGAAAGATAAAATCTGGAGTCATTTTCTGCCGTCTGCCTGGACGCACACAAACACATGTGCCTTGTGGTGCACAGACTAAGCTGTATTGTTGCTATTCTCTGTGTGTACAGAAACAGCACAGACTGCATGCAAAAAATCTGAGGTAGAGATCTATAAATGATGCCTCAAATATGGGCCAAACTAAAGTCTTGCAGAGTAAACATCAATGGAAAATGGCACAAAGAAGGATTCTTTTCAGGTTTTTAGTAAAGAGATGTATGATAGTCATCGCTTCATAAATCTGGCCTTTATGGAGGAGTGGCAAAAAGAAACCATTCTAAATGAAAGAAATAAGAAGTCACTCAAAGACGTGTAGGGTACACAACAAGCAGAAGCAAGAGGGTTCTATTATATGAAATACTGCAAATAGCATCCGCAATGAAGAAGGTGGTGGCAGCATCATGCTGTATTGCTGCTTTTCTTCAGCAGGGGAAGGGAAGCTGGTGAAAGTTAACAGGAAGACAGGAAGATGAACAGAGCAAAAACAGAAAATCCGGGAAGAAAAGCCATTAGAGGCTGTGAAAGGCTTGAGGCAGAGGTTCATCTTCCAGCAAGACAACAAGCCTAAACATACCTAGACATACAAACCTATGGTTTAGATCATGGGTCTTAGACTCCAATCACAGAGGGCCAGCATCATGCAACTTTATTAATTACCATGCCCAACACACTTAAATCAAATGGCTGAATTGCCTCCTCAGCATTCTGTCAAGTTCTGCAAATCATTCAGCTGTGTTGAAGGAGAAACGCTTCTAAAAGTTGCAGGACACCAACCCTGAAGGACTAAGGCATGGTTATGTGATAAATCACAGACTTAAAAACTGATGCTCAGATATACTAGTCTGGCTGAATTTGAGCAGTTTTTCTAAGAAAGAAAATAGCTATAGTGAAAGATGGTTCAAGGATTGAGTAAGGGGGGCTGAGTGTAAATGCTCGCCAAAAGAATTTTTCCACATCACACACACAACTACTTTATGTTAGTTTAACATATATAATTGCAATTAAACAAAATTGATTTTATGGTTGTAATGATAAAAAATGCCAAAAAAAGGCAACAAATGCAATAATTTTCCCAGGCACTGTAATTAACATGAAGGAGTACAGCCACAATGATGTATTGATGAGTAACTTGTGATTTTGGACCAAGGTGCATCTGAGCAGGCATGGTCATCACTGTAATAACTTTAATAGAGAGCTGGAAATGGGACGTATGTGCCAGTGATGGCAATCATGAAGGACACACACACACACACACACACACACACATATCTTTTTCTTCTCTCCAACATACAAGGAGAGAGACTGTATCTTTGTAAACTGATACGGTTCAATTCAAAACGAAATCCAGGCACTGATGAAAAGACAGTATCCAGGGAAAAAGGCAAAACTATGCAAAATTCAGCACATGCTCCAAATATGGGTGGAAAAAAATCATTTGGTAAAAGAAAAAAAACAGAGACAGAAGGAGAGTCTGTGGATAATGACAGATATGAAAAATGGGTAGCTGGCTGTGCAATAAATGACCAAACATTTTGATGTGGGAGCTCTGTGCATGCATGTGTGCAAAACCTGCAAAGTCAAACCCTAATCAGCTGTTGGTGCCACTATATTTATCAATATGGCCCCACTTTGCAGTTTTACTGGACCACTGGATACCTGTTCCCGCTTTAGTAAGCAGGCCTTTGATCATTCGGTCTCGAACAGCCCAAACCCCCACACGATATAAACCAGGAGGGATGCAGCTGTAAAAATCAAATGAGGCCAAATCAAAAGCACAGAACTGTACAATAGTTCATTTTTCCACAGTAGCACTTGGGTACCATATAGCCAAAATGACGCCCAGATGTAAGGATTGTGGAGGAGCTGCCAGGGGAGGGCATGGAGGGTGCAGGTGTGTGGTGTTGGAAGTGGTGAGTGAGCAAGGGGAGCGTGGTCAGCTGCAATACCAGAAAGCCTCTCCGAGCGAGAAACACTGCACTGTTTCCCTGTGAAAAGGCACCGCAGAGGATTTCTAAGCAACACTTCAAACTGCAATACAACTTCGACTGAGTGAAAAAAGACAGAGAGCAAGAAAGGAAGAATGCAAGAAGGCAAGAAAGAAAGAAACCACAGTTGCATAAGCACAGCTGCTTTACATAATAATTCCACAATAGCCATGACATGTTCTAATTGTAGTTATGCTTATGTTGTGTTACAAACTACCATGAGTCACTTTCTGCACTGAGTGAGGGGGATGCTTTCTTTCAGAAGGGACAGAAAAGCTGGTTGATGTATGGCTGAATAGAGCTTAATACCGGGCAATCCTGGAAAAATAAAACCTGTTCGACTGCAAAAGAACAGTGACCAGGCCAGAGGTCCGTCTTCCAACAGCATAACAACCCTAAACATACAGCTAGAGCTACACTTCAATGGCTTAGCTCAAAGCATATTCATCCATATTAAAATGACCCAGTCAAAGTCCAGATCTACATTTTATTGTTTAGATTGCTGATTTAATATGAAAATGAGAACTCAGCAATGTTTTAGCAAAATAAAATAAACTTAACCCAACACACAATCTAGTAAAATTTCTTCACTGTAGCTAAGAGCATAGTGACTGTGCAGTTTCTGTTTGTGTTGGGTGTCAATCTAACATACCCAATTTATTGATGTGTCATTTGCGTCGAGCAGCCTGGAGCCATTCCATCCTCCGATATACTGTGTGTGTCAGTGTGTATGCTAAGTTCAAGGCTCCAGGCAAGCAGAGGACAGCAGGCAGCCTCCTCCAGCTGAGAGCAGGTGTTTACTTGTGTATGAGAGTGTGTGTGTCTTGGGCCTATAGTCCCACAGGGCCTCTGGCACCAGGCTGCAGCAGACATTTATTAACAGGGCAGATTAATAGCACTGGAGGAAAACATGATAAATATTAATAATAATCAATACTGAGTTACATTTGCCAAATTGAGTTCCAAACATCACCCATGGGGAAGAGGGGAAGCAGAGGGGAGGGAGTCAGGGTTGAAAGGAGCTGATTAAAAATGGAAGAATTTTAAGAGGAATGAAGACAGAGACAGAAAATGAAAAGAAAAGAAAAGAAAAAAATAATACAGGAGGAGAGTAAAGGGAACAAACATAATTATGTCATAACAGAGAAGTAAACCATTACTAGGGGGAGCTAAGATATTTTTTTCGCAATTTTCACATTTTAGGTTTTATTTAAACTTTTTTTAACCAGGTAAAACAAACAAAAATCATTGAGAATAAAATATCTTATTCAAGCCAAGCTAAAAAGGCAGCAGCTCTATAGTTACAACAAAAACAAATTCATTCATACTTGTATGTTCTTTCCTGTCCCTGGTCTTTTGACAGTGTTTTGAATTCCCCAACAGGCACAAGTTCAGTCAGTTTTAAATCTGTTTTGAGAATATGTTTAAAAGCCCTCTTACCCAGTTGTGTTCTCACTCTTGGAACAGACAAATGATAAAAAGCCTGAGAATGCAGTCCATAATGATTGTGGTACCTCATCATTAAGGTTGTCAGAAAGAAAAGAAAGTAGCTCAAATATACATTTATAAATGAAGAGCTGCCAGTGTGAACGTCTGTGGACAGAGAATGAAGGACAGCCAGCAGCAACGTAAGAGACAATGGTGGACAAGGTGACCACAGCCAGTGATATTTCCTCCCAATGAGCTACATTGCCTTGGAAACATAATCAAACCCCATTAACTGTTTTTTTTTTTTTATTTTCAACCCTCAACTTCATTGTATTCTATTGGGATTTTGTATTATAAACTGAGAAATGGCAGCACTTAACTAGGGGGCCTTATTTTCAGCTCCATCCATTTTCCCATTAAATCTGACCAGCTTCCCTGATCAAACTTGTATCCCAGCATTGCGATGCCTGCACCACCAAGTTCCACTGTGTGATTGGGGAGCTTGGAAGGATTGCCCTATATTTAGTTTCATTTATCTTTCCGTCAAGTCTGACGAGCTTTGATCTCTTTGCTAATGAAACCATCCCTAAGCATGATGCTGCCACCACCATGTTTTACTAGGGGGATGGAGAGATTGAAAGAATGCCCTTTATGAAGCTACATCCGCCTTTCCTTCAACTTATACCAGCTTCCATGTCCCTGCTAAAGGGAAACATCCCCACAGCTGTCACAAGTGTAAAATTTATGAGAATCACATTTATTTTCCTTTTTTGTATAAATCAAAACATAATAAAAATATAGGAAATGTTTAATGATAGAAGGTTTAATGAAATCTACCAAATCTCTGAAACAAGAGGATTTTGAAAGATCTCACCTCATCTTTACTGTTTCGGCGTGCACTGAGGTTTATCCAAATCATTTTTAAAAAGCAAAACAAATTTCCGTGTAGTATTACCCCTGTATTGTATCTATATCTCTGTCACTAAATTATGTGGGTGTGTGTTCATCAGGGCATTTCTGTGTGAGGGTGTAACTGGAAGCAACGTTCACCACATCAGTCTCTTACACTCCATACCTTGCTTCTGCTTCTCTCCTCCTCTCCCCTACTCCCTTTAGTCATTAGCCAGTGAATTAACAACAAACGGGCATGCTATTAATCACCCTGACAAAAGTGTTAGCTTTGCCTGGGTAGGCCAGCACGAGACTGTGGAAGAGCAGAATGGCGGTGGGGGAGGAGGGGGAGAGAAAGAATGAGATGACTTGACCGGTCGTAGAAGATTGTGAATTTGTGGGTAAAGGAAAGAGCTACAGCTGTGAGAACAAAAATTATGGGGAATATGTTAAAATTTATGCTAGAGTGCACAAAAATTTAAAACTTACCTTACAACTAATTGTCCTTTAGTGGTAAAGTGATAAAACTGATTCAAAAGTGTCAAAAAGCAGAAATTTATATATATTTTTTTTTTATTTGAATTGAACTGAATGTAACTGAGGTTGTGTTTCATAAGTGATCTCTATCATATACAACTGCACCAAAACATGGTTCAGTCCTATCAATCACAACAAAGACTGTAGAACTGTAATTTTAAGGGTGTAGAAACATCTCTAGATGATGAGCAGATTACTTTTGAGCAAAAGTTTTACCAATGATATGTTTCAATCAAATACCTCATTTTTATGTGTTCAGAATGGATTTGCACAAGACTCGCTGTTCTACGCCTTCTGATTGCGATGTATAATGTGAGAACGGCCCCAAGACCGAAAGTAACAGCAGGATTCTGCAATACATTTTGTTTAATTTGGTCAATAAGAGTCAAGGTAGGGCAAATGTTTATGGTATACCATTGGCCATGATTAGGATGTTTATAATAATCTATATCAATTTCTGCAGAAATCCAGACACATCAAACGGTCCAGGTAATTTCACCCCTTTTAGATATTCCAATATAGCAGTTTTGGTTCTATTGAACCTGGCTTCAACACATACAAAAAGGAGTTCTGATCTGATTATAATCCTCTGTAGGGAAATGTGGTTATGTGAATGTGATACATATTATCTATTATGAGGAGGCTGCTCAGAGTTGTTTTAGGTTGATCAGGGGTCCTAATCTCTTATATTTCAAAAGAGTCAACTTGGACCTAGAGGCATCGGAACCATCAATGGAAACAGGGTTTGATATAAAGTCGTATGTAACCTACAATTAAATTATATATAATAAGTTATTTCACTCTGTCATTTACAAAATATAACTAACTACCAGGAGGAATAACTGAATTACAGTACATAAAATGCCTTGTTTACAAGCATGAGTAAAAAAGATTCTTTTAACACTTTCGTACAGTTGAGTTGTTACTACATTTAATTTTGGGGTAAATGAACTACTTTAGAGTTTAACTTCAATTACATAAACTACAAGTAGGGTCAGAGAAAATAGGAACCAAATGAGGGTATGGTATTGGTGGAGGGTAGAATTAATACATAGTGCATCACACTAAAAAGTGTTTGTTGTTGCTTTGTTCCATTTTTTTTTGTTTGTTTTGTTTTTTGTCTTGCTGCAGTCCCAAGTCTTTTTTCTGACAGCACTGGTTCCCAAAAATAGCAGGTCTTATGAGACAGAGTGGTAAGACTTAAAGAAAGGCAAACATCTACCCTTGCCTTTTTCTGTGAGTGCTTCCATTGTGGAGCCACTACGAACTCCACTGATGGCTGTAACTGTAACACATTTGAAGGTGACACAAATTTCCATGTTCTGTCACTTCTGAGGTAAGCTGGGAGGTGAGCCAGCTCCAGTCGGGATTAAATCGTAGTGTTCTAGCAATGAAACTGTAGTAATCATTTCAAAGTCCGAGGAGGTTTGCAACATTCGCAGATATTTAAGAAATACAGCTTGAGAGACATGTCCCAAAAGGGCAAAAACCGCAGGCAGCAGCAGCATCGCTTTACTTCGTAAAAATCTGTGAAGGATGTTTTTATCTGTGTCTCAGATCATAAATGGTTTAAAACCCTAAAATATTATTTTGAGGTAAGGATTTACTTCCTTTTACATCACAGACAGGGTGTAATAATGTCTCGAGAAAACGACCCTGGTTCCTGAAAAGGTTTTTTGCCTGGATTGACCTGTATTTAGCTATATCTTCCCATCTTACTTGCTTTACTCTCCCTGTTGAAGAAAAACGTTCCCACAGCATGATGTTGCCACCTTCACTTATCTTTTTGTATGTTGCCCCTGAAATTCACTTTTGGTCTATTTTGGCTCATGCTGCGTACAAACATTTTAGGAAAAGGATAAACAGAAACAAAATAGAACTTGGATTGAAAATACATCTATGTAACTTGCTTATCGGTTACCTATTTTAAACACAGGTCTTAGCAAATATGAGACAAAGAAGTGATGAGACCTCGACAAAAGTTCCACCAGGGCTTTCATTCTCTGCAGTTACTTTCACAGATACAAAGAGGGAGAAAAAATTGTGCTGCCTATTAGCTTCAGCTCAGAATGAAAACGCCTTCATCTCTCCCCCTCCCAGAGTTCGGACCACCTGCTAGGAGGCCTGAGCTCGGGATGTCAGGTGGGTCGAGGCTGTCACACAGTCCAATGCCATCAGGCTTAGAGTGAAAGTAGCTGACGTGGGAGATATGCTAATCCACTTAGCATCAAACCCAGTCAGGAGGCCCGTACGCAGTGCCGTCTCAGCCCGCAACAAGCAGAACACACACAGACAAATTAAGCCATGTACCTCTGAACTTTGTAGAATATGTGTGACAAGATTAGACCAGTTGAGGCTAAATTATCCCTGTGGGGATATTAATCTGGCTCTCAAAACAATACATTTTATAAAAGAAGAATACAAATAAGAACATTACAAGAAAGGAGCAGGATTAAATCGACTTCATAACTAAATAGTGCTCCAGTCAACTAAAAATTAGGTTGAAAAAAGAAAAGTGTTTTGTCATCTGGATTATGAACTGCTAAACCTTTGCCTAATTAAATATGAACTTGCCCCAGGTTTTGCAGTTTTGTGGCTTTAACTTCATCTTCACACGTCAAGATATTGCTATAAAAAATAATAATAACATTAGAAACTGCACATAATGTTTTCCTTTAACTTGAATGTACATTGAGTAACCATCATGCCCAAAGAATCAGCTGGATAGCTATAAATAAAAATAAAATAAAATGTAGAAAATTATCTCATTCATGAAACACTAAATATGTGATGAAGTTAAATTAACCTTGCAGCATAAAATCACAGTCAACAGCAGGTGCTATAAAGTTACTGGCAGCTGGTAGAGTTTAACAAGCTACTCAAAACAGATTTATGTTTAAAACATGAGCAAAATTGTAGAAAACACACAATTACAACAACCCCATGCATTACACAGTGTGCAGACATTGAGACACTCATTCCCTCTGCAACCAAGTGATCAAAGTCAGCCTGCCAGCAGCTAGGTGTCAGAGTTCAAAACTATTGCACCACTCAGGGAGATGATATCTCAAACCTATCCGTCGTATTTCCCAGACCATGACTTCCCCTATTAGGAGCTGCAGTGGAGCTATTACTAATCTGCCCATTATCCCACAGAAACAGGAAGGAAGAGAAGGAAACAGATGGGAAGGCAGGAGAATGGTGAGCATGAGACACAATGCTCCCTTCCTCCTCTTCATCCTCTCTGCCTCCATCTCCCTCCTCCGCGCTGCTTGCTCTCTGGTCGTCCTCAGGGCAAGGGAGCACGGAGGCCCACAATCGCTCTGACAATACTGTATACAAGTGGCTGCGAACAATGGACGCTGACCACAAAGAATTATGGGAATGGGGGCACAGCCTTCTTCTCCGGCGGGTGGCTCCTGAATGCCGGACCCATCGATACACATCGGGGGCCTGCTGAGACTTACCGGTGCCAAAGAGACGGAGAGCAGGAGAGAGGGAGGCACAATCACAGAATATGTGACATAATGCTATAAAGTTGATACACATAGATATTTCTGAAACCCAACTTAAGAGAAGTGGGAATACAAAGGAAGTAGGCAACAATTGGCACTAAAGGCTGAAATGAGACAAAAGAAAGGTGAAAAAGAAAGGCAGGACTGGATAGAAATAGAGGGAAGAGACAGGCAATTTTCTTCCTCTTCTTTTTTAAGTGAGCAGGGCATGGGGTGAGCGTGGTCCATTTGGAAATAATTGGTGGGTAATTAGGTGGGGGTCGACAGGTCGATTTTGGAACAAATGGCTGTCTTTAGCTCAGGTGGCCCTCCGCATGAGATAATGGGAGCTTTGCTTCCCCACCTCAGCCTGCCTCCCCCTCCTCGTCCTTTCCTGTTCTCTCCCTCTATCTCCACCACCTCTATTACTGTCTGTGCATGCACAATTTCTTATGTGGGCAGTCTAAATATGTAACAAATAATATGAATTATTACATGCACAAACAACAACAACACACATATAACAAAGAGAATATAGTTCTTTAAAAAGTCTGCCTGTCAACAGATTCTGCCACATGAGCTGTGGATCTCTGCAGCTCCTCCAGAGTTTCCATGGGCCTCTTGGATGGTCTTTTTACCCAGCCTTTCAGTTCAGGTGGGAAATCACATCTTAGGAAGTTTGGAGTTGTTCCATAATCTTTCCATTGTTACATGACAGACTGAACTCTGCTTAAGAGATGTTCAAAACTTGAGATATTACTTTACACCATAACTTTGCTTTACACATCTCCACAACCAACAAGCAATTCCCTGTCAAGCCTAATTGTTAAGTGGAAAGGACCCATTTAGTGGAACCTTGAGTTTTACATACAGTGCTTTCGCACATAACCTTTGGAACACTTTTTTACCGTGCCAGAGTCCGGTTTCTGGAGCAGATTACATCAGTGTGAACTTATCCCAGACTTTAATAAGGACCACAGAACAGATCATGGTTACAACTGCCAGTCTCAGGATGGTTTATCTGGACCCTGGAGCGGTTCACTTGCATTATTGTTCCTAGTGTACCATACATTGTGACGCAAGAGCAGCGCGTTTGAGTAGAGAAAGAAGAAGAAACGCATTGTAAGACAAACAGTTTGAAAATGTCTCGTGGGGCTATGTGGAGTAGTGAAGAGGTGCAGGTGCAAAACAACTTTTAAACACCAAAGGAGCAACAGAAACCCCAATAAGAAATTTTCTTTTTTGTGCTTTTTTTCTTCTCGATTAGCTTAATGCTGGAGCAATATGATGATGATGTTGTTTGGTCGGGTCTACACATTAGTGTGTGAAGGCAAACTGCGCCAACTGAAGATGTGAATTTTCTCGCTTTTATCGATCCCCGGACAGATCCCTCCACCGCACCAGCAGTGTGAATGCGCCCTTAATCTTTATTTAGAACACTGAGTATGGTACATGCAGAGGGCAAATCTCTCTCTTTATTTATAATGTTGAAAGTAGCAGCATAATAAGTGAGTGGAATAAAAGTGAACACAGTGCATTTTGTTGTTTGTTTTA
The DNA here is from genome assembly GCA_036173005.1 of Crenichthys baileyi. NCBI lineage: Eukaryota > Metazoa > Chordata > Actinopteri > Cyprinodontiformes > Goodeidae > Crenichthys > Crenichthys baileyi. Next base: position 960,000 of record JAHHUM010000304.1, on the reverse strand, counting down.
AAAACATTCTGTTTAAACAAAAGTCCAAATCTGCTTTTTTTCCATAAAAAGAAGAGACAGATATAAAACTTATTCAGCACCACAAAAGTGTGTATGGTGCTTTACCCGGCTAACAACAATCTCTCACCCACTCTTTCAGTTTCTTTCTGTCTCTCTTTTCCTCTCCCTGTCCTCCCATTCAGCAGCACTGGGGTTCTTGTTTGGCTTCCTGCTGTTTGTGTCCAGACAAGGTCTCGTTTTGAATACTGATTCCCTATTGATAGGCCCGCACTTCCGATCTCATTAACTTGTTTTGTCTTTGGCTAAATGGAAACGTCCGAGGGAGGGTGAGAGAAAGAGAGAAAGAAAAAAGGGGAGAGCAACACCAAACAATGTAACAGATCTTTTGCAGGAGACACACCGTAAATAACAACAACAAGTAAATACAAACAGGATGGAGGATGAGGGAGGATTTCTAAAAGGGGAAAAGGGCTGCACATCTGAATCAGTGCTTTGAAGGACAAGCTTTGATCATAAAAACAAGGAAAGGAAATTATCTGCATTCATAGCATTGCTTCAAGGAAAACAGGGAGGAAAAATGCAACTGAACATAAAGATGTGCAAAGTAACAAGAAGAGGTACTGTTTTAATAAAAACACAGACAGACCAACAATTTCTCCTTTAGAAAATAGCCCATATTCAGTTAGATTGTTTGGAGAATGTCTGTGAACAACAACTTTCAAGTCTTGCCACAGATTCTCAATTAAATAATGGGCTTTGACTGGGCCATTCTACCACTTTCCATAATCTAAAACATTCTATTACAACTCTGGCTGGATGTTTATAGTCGGTGTGCTGCTAAAAGGTGAACCCAATCTGCAGTCTCAAGCCTATTGCAGCTTCTAACAGCTTTTCTTCCAGGATTGCCTCCATTGAATACACTATATGAAACATTGAGTTTATTTAGTCCAAACACTGCACTCATTTACATCTGTCTCTACAATTTTATAGTCATTTTGTGAGATCATCAGCACACACTGTAAAAGTGTCAATGTGCTTGCCCTTCCATGAATTATCCTCGGGTCCCCTATGTACAGCCATTTATGCACATATTTAGCTCTAGCGGCTATTTAGCCTCAGCTACCTCACAGATCAAAGGAGGGCACCAGAAGAAAACCCCACAACGCAAGAAGGAAGAGAGCAGAGGCAGACGGAGACGTCAGAGTGCACTAAGATAAAGATAAGGAATGAGGCTACAGTGACAAAGAGAGACGGGAAGGCAGAATAGGACATGTGACCCAAAATAAACTGCACGAACACAAGGAAGAGAGGCTGAGATGGGTAAGAGAAAGCAGAGAGCTTCAGACTGAGGGAGGATCAAAGGGGATGTCCGCTGCTGATACGGCAACTCAGATAATGTGTGGGGCAATTAGTGCACAGTGACGATTTCCATTAGGGCTAATCAAATATTTATATTGCCTCCTGAGCATGTCACAATGCTGCCCTGGTCCCTCATATCAATGTGACAAATGGCTAATGAGAGAATGGGCATGTAGATGGTGAGGCAGGGGAAGCAGACAGATAGGAAAGGAGGAAGAGAAAGACAGGATAGGTAGAAAAGTGTTATGTGTGGAGTTTGCTCTGTCTTCCTCTTCCACATTTGGTTTGCAAATGCACAACCTCTGTCATCAATTACAGGACAGCAATGGTGGAAACTAGTGCCTGTGTGTGTGTGTGTGTTTGTGTGTGTGTGTGTGTGTACACTAGGGTTTGTCCATAAATGTGTGACGGACATGAGGACAAGGCAGGGCTGATGCTACATCATAAAGCCATTAATCAAGCTGGGCTGAAATGAAACCATTCCAAACTGGACTCATTGATCTGGATTTACAAAGAAAACAAGATTGGATGAAAACTGAATTGACACAGAGAGGACAAAAAAAAACAGGAACAAAAAACAAAATGGCCTAATACTCATATAATAATAAATAATGTTATTATTATAATCTTAAAATGCACTAATAAAGGTGCAGATAAAGCGTTTTGCTTTTATTCTCCTCTGACAGAGGTGATTCCATGAATTTAGAATGGAGACTAGAGGTGCAAGGAAGTTAACGTTTTCATGCAAATTAACATTTTTAACCTTAGAGCAGCTGTTCAATTGCTGAATTATTGCAAAATGCACTTAACTCATACTTGAAATCAACTGAACTAAAATACTCCATTATATGACTTTATCTTGACTATATTGACCTAAAGGCAACTTTTGTTGTTGAAACACACATATAAACTTTTCTGTACAACCTTTACTATATGAAGTGTATTTATTATTATACAACCATCTACATTTTTTTTTGATTTTGTAGTTTTAGTAAATTTTCTGTTTAATGGTTTTACCTAAATTAAAGTGTGTACAGACAGAAAAAGAGAATATCAACACCCATGGCTGGGCAGTGACACAATCAACAGAAGGTTAGGGGTAACAAGATGGGCGGTCCTCCAAAGGTGAGAGGTCAAGTCTTGGTCTGACAGACGGATGGAAGAGAGTGGTCAGGGCTTGAAAGATGAGAAATGGGTGAAGGATGGATCTGGTCGGGCGCTGTGACAGTCTGGGATATGAATGACCCTCTGCACCAGGATGACAGAGCAAGGTTTGCCCATAAAAAGGGGCTGGTTAACTGCCCCGTGAGTAAAAAAGAGGAAATAAAAGAAAAATGGCATGTAAATGACTATGAAATGTAAAACACATTGTAGATGTTATATGTGAAAGGGGGAGTTGAACACAGACGCATGATCAGATTTAAGATAAATAAGACACTGAGCCAATGAGTAAAAACAAGGTTAGATATCTCTAAAGTAAATAACTTTGGTTAACAGAAAATGTGTGGATAAGATGCCGCAGAGGGCTAATCTCGAGGACAAGTGATAACATTCAGTGGTTAAACCATGACATATGAGTATTGATTTTTTCCTTGTTGAAGGAGGGGACAATAGATAACTAGACAGTTTTATTGATATTGATTGAAGAGCCAAAAGGCGAAAATATTTTCTTGCAAAGAAAAAGAAAACGGACTGAATCTAATGCAATGAACTAGATTAGATTCAATAAGGTAAGATAGAAGAAATGTTTTGAACATGACAGTTTTAAATTTAGGCAGTTGTTTTTGCTTTGCTGTTTCAAGTGCTCATATGCTCCATGATGAATTATCTCCAAGACATGCATCAACATAGAAGCAAATATTTAGAATTCTCCCATGTGGTTCGCATTTTAAAACAGGATGGCCATCCGTATCAGCAAGCGTCGCTCTGATATAATGACACGACGACAACCACAAAACAAGCTCACACTTCATCAAACAAGCTTTAAGCCTCATCTTACCCTGTGCTACAAATGAAAAGCACATCCTGATCGCTCACGTTGGGCAGTCATTACTTACCGTATGCCGACATGCTATCTCGTGCGTCTTCGATGAGGGCAGTCGAACTATGAGTTTCCCGCTACCCATAAAGTTTAGTTACCAATTAACAGTGTCTCTCTGTGTCCTAGAGAGATACTAGGAGAGTGCAGAGGGGTGTCTGGCAGGCCTATCTGCAGCGCTGCGATGCGCTAACGTGAAAGAATGCCAGTGTCAATGGGACACTGATACGGGAAGTGAAGGGTGCCGATGAGCCGAGTGAAGGTCAGTGATGGGGTCAACTCCTGAAGTGGCAGAAACTCAAACATACTGTCCTCATATGGTCTTCTTCCATTAAAAGGATACTTACAGCACTAATGTTGAAATGATAAAGAAATGACTTCTAAAACTTTCGTCTGGGCAAAGTGTGAAACTCACCTTCTGTCAAGACTTGTACACATTTTGTGATCCTCTTTCAACACTGTCTTTTCTGAGTATTCTTACTTTCCTGTATTACCTCTTCACTCATTTAAATCTAACAAAATATCTGCTCCCCATGACAGCACCTTTGCACTCATTCTGTTGTGACTTGGTTACATCTGCTAGAAAAAAGGAGAGGGACTTTTGGAGTCAAGTCTCAAATCAGCACAAAAAGTCCCAGTTACAACATATAAGGCATTAGAAGTAGATTTAAGTCATTTGAGACAACCCACAATCACTACAGAAGTAAAAAACTTAGGTTGCACTTCTTGAATGTCTAACTTGGCCAACATTAAAATATAATTTGGAAGCAAATGGTCTTCAAATTGAATTATCATGCTCTACTTCAACGATTTTAATTCATAAATCAGTTCAAAAGACAAGACTCAAAGTTAATAACCACAATAGTCCCACCATGTCCTGCCTTTGGGGAAAAACTATATTTTTTTAAAAACGCCTTCAGAGTAAAATAGAAAATGTAAGATGTCAAATTATGAGACAAGTCTTAATTTTTGTAACTTTATTTAACATAAGTCTACATCAGGAGATGAACAGAATTGGGGGTAAATGTGTTTACAAATGGGTACATTTTTCTGATATTGGGGCAGGAGAAGATCATCATTTTTGTGCAGGGATGATACCAACCACAACAGAGTGATGAGGGGTGGGTTTTTCAGAGGAGTCGGTGGCAGAGTGTGGGCACAAAAAGGGAGGGAGTATAAAATGCGGTGGGGGTCATTAGCACCTAATCTGTTCCATATGACACACACTCACATGGCCTCTGTCTGGACACTGTCTGATCATCGTCTCCCCACCTCTCTCTAAGCTGGTGATGAGGGAAAGTGGGGTTAGCAGGAGGGGGTAGGGGTGGAGATTTCTCAGTCCCAACAGGAGCTCTCTGATGACAAGAGCCGGGCCTTGTCACACAACAGGGACTCTAGGGACTCTTCTTATCATGCAAAAAAGGCTTCAGTAAACACTCTTCTTCTTGTAGGCTATCTCTTCTTGTCTCTTTAACTGGATTATTTGGCAACAAAATGACTGAAAAAGGCAGAAAATAAATCAAGAGTGAACTACAGTTTAATTACAATTGGTTTACTGTGTGGAGGATTACAGATGTGGAGATTGAATGTTTCAAGATATTTCAAGCTTTGGCTGCATACCTTTCACCTGTACTGAAGGCAGCGAGATGGCCTTGTGGGTGGCCATCCTGTTAGATTCATTATTATGGCTAAAATTGTGAACATGTATGGTCCAGGTGTGAGCTGTCTGTTTACTTGTGCCCAGACAGTGGGAATATCTTTTATTTCTTTCAGGCACATTGCTCTTTTTTAGTTAAATTCTTGCTGTTCTATGTTTGGACAAGATTTGTCAACAACTGAGAGGATAAACTAGATATCTATCAACAATCAGTCTAATTTTCACAATTATTTCATAGGATGAGGTAAAAAAAATGTTTTATTTCAACATTATGGGCAACAGTGCATTACTGTTTTCAAAGTTTGATGTTTTCTTGATGCCAAAAAGGGTGCTGTTGTTTATATTTACAGAAAAGTCTTCATCAATTTAAGGCTTTTTTAAAGAATCTTTGTTAATGTAAAATAATACATGTTAATCTGAACAATCTAAATCTATTTCCTTCCAAATGGTAAATAGCCTTTTAATATAACATTGATTAGGAATCTCGAATCACATCAAGTAGTCAGCTGCAGTGTATAGCCACATTTTCTTTCTAGTGACAACACATGAGAGACACACTGTCCACTGCCTGGACAAACTCTTTCAGGACGCAATTTACAAATAACTTTTTAGTCAAAGTTATGAAAGGCACACTCGGTGGTGAGCCATAACGATCATATCACAAACTGCCTCTGTGTGTCCTATTTAAAGGCTTTTCAAGACGTGGGATAGCTGAAACTCCATTATCAGTATGTATTATGTCATTTTTATGTATAGCATCCCACATCCATATTGGATGACTGTTCCACTGACAGATATACATACCATAGTGACGGAGACGTATATGTACGCGCACCAATATGTGTATTTATGCAGCATATGGTTGATAGGTAAAAACACACAAATCTGGAATTTCAGAAAGGTAAATGCATTTAAGCAACAAAGTAAATACAACATAAGATAAGTCATGACAGTCTGGAAATATAATTTTTCCTGCTGAACTCAGGTGGTAAACATTTAATATGAACTAAAACCTTCCAATTACAAATAAGATTGTTTCTTAAAATATATAATAATATAGAATTATATGTGGAGTGGTTGTGTATTAATTGCAGATCAAACTGATGCCAATATTGGCCTCTTTTTATGGTCTAATAAACATTGAAATGCACACATGCACACACAATAATTGGCCAGTAATCCATGCCTCTGCCAGAGAAACAAAAGCAGGCCTTGTCCACACACTCAGCTCTTGTACAAGAAGCTTAAAGACATTTTTCTCATTTCTGAACAGCTAATATCTTGCAAAAGTTGTCTAATCTCTTTTCGTTTAAGTCAAGATTTGTGCACTCCCAGCCCGCAACACCTCACCTCTTTCACATGCTTAACTGCAACCCCTGCTATGCCCTAATGCATGGTGCTTAAGCAGGCCATTTTAATTAGGTTAAAGGTGTGTGCGTGTGTGGAAGAGAGTGTGTGTATTGTATCATCATCAAGGTCCAGACGTGATTTAATGAAACGCAGCAGGTGATGAAAAAAATCAGGACCTCTTTGAAATTAACCCAAGTTTTTACAGAGAGCCAAGACACAGCAGAATAAAGTTATTCTTGGATAAGAAATTACATTAGAAAAGGCTTGCAAACTTTATATTATATAATTCAACTAAATGTCCATAAATGTTATAAGTAGATATGATCACGTCAATTTCAGTTATAAAGAGTTTTTGGGAAAATAACACCTTTGGACGGGGGGGCCCTTTCCCATATTTTCCAAAAGGGAAATCTAAAAAACCCAAAAACTTTCATAATTTAGAAAAAAAAAAAACAAAAAAAGGAAACCAATCTAGGGGGGTTTGTCATATCTACTCAAAAGCCAGGACATATAAAATTTGTTTAAAAAAGAAAAATGCGCAACTTTTTATTGTTTTCTGTAAAACTTTGTTTGTCCCTGCTTGTTCTCTAAAACCCCCCAAGTCGGATGGCAGAGGGCCCGCTCACACTGACCGGGGGTTTTTTCTGTGGAGGTTTTTTCCTTTTGGGGAGTTTTTCCCTCTCCACTGCCTAAAATTGCATTTTTTTAAAATGGGGAAATTTGTGCAAATTAAAATCGTGACTTTTCCAACTATCCCTACATGCTCACCCCGGGGTGAATGCTAAAAATCTCGGACTCGATCAATATGCTGGGTTTCCTTAGTTTAGAAAAAAGGGTTTACCCAAAATTTGAAAAAAAAATGAATCGAAGGGAAATTTTCCCAAGGGTTTTGGGAAACCAAATTTGAATGTAATATGTACCGGGAATTTTGGAAGTCCCTTTGAGAAAAAGGGTTTTCCGTAAATTTTGGGGGGTATAAAAATAAACGGGAATTTAATTTAATTTAAAAAGACTCACAGATTTGTGTCCTTAGTGTCTTATAAATAAATAAAAAATTTTTTGTTTTTTTTTCCGTTTTTGCCACATGCGTGCTCGGGAAATTAAACATGTTCCCCAAAGTAAAAGACCCCAATTAAAATCGCCCTTTTTTTCTTTCAACCCAAAAACATTTCCCCCAAACCCAGCTTTAAAAAGATCAACTGAAAATGATTATATATTATTATTGTGAAATATACTGGACCGCATGCAATTTTTGGAAAAATTTAATTAAAATTCTTTAAATTTTTTCACTTTTAAAATTGGCCCTAATTTGGGTTTCTGTATATTTGAAAGGGAAAAAATCTGACCTGTTTGGTAAAAAAAGGCCTTTCAAAGTACTTTTGGGGGGGAAATTTTCCCCACTATGTAAATTTAAAGTAAAATTAAATTTGGTTTATTTTTTAAAATTTCAAACTCTCTAAAAAGGTACAACAAAAATGTTTTTACACAGAAATCTCAGTCCACTAAAAATTTTAGAGGTAGAGGCATCCCTAACACCGACTGAGATTACTTAAAAAATTAACAAAAAAAACGCCTTTTGAAGAAATTAAATGATAAAAACTTGATTTAAATCTCGTAAAATTTTTTTGTTACCATAAAGGGTGAAAGATAGCCAGTAAGTTCACAACATCTGTGTAAATGATTGAAGTTTATCTCTCTGACTGACTAACCCCATATAACTATCTCTCAAACTGAAGTCTATATTAAGCTTAATTCACTTTTAACATCTTACTCTCTCGCTATTAAGCGCTATAGACACATCACAGATTCTTCAAAATAAAGCAATTTATGAATAAATCAAACAGGAGATCTATTGATAAATTTGATATTAACTGGTGGTAACCTGTTGTTGCTGTTTGTCTTTTAAGATAAATGCATATATATACATGTATATGTTTTATCTTTAAATATCTTATATATATATTATATATATATATTTTATATAATTTTATATATATATATATATATATATATATAATATATATATATATTGCCTTAAAACTTTTACAATATTTTTTAACAGTTTTTGTGTTTGATGAATTAATATAAAAATATTAGATATTTTTAAAAGCTAAACGTTTCTGTTTTTATTTATTTATCACCTTTCATTCATTATATAAAGTAAAAATAGATGTTTTAGGATTATTTTCTTTATGATAGAATTTGATAAATCATGTTAAATAGATGTGTAGAAATTATTTTACACTACAAAAATTGCTTTGAAACTGACTTTGACACTGATTTGTTTTGTTAAATAAAATAAAAATGCATTATTACTAATTGCACACAGTTATTTAAAAATATTGTTCTTAAAAATATCTTTGCTCAATTTAATTTCTGACTTATTTCTTTAATAACTGTTTTTAACAAATCCACTCCATATTCACACATTTATTTAAATGGGACTGAGAGAAAGACAGTGGTGAATGCACTTTGGTCTATTTTTCTCCCAACAGCTTGAATAGACCATAGACACTAAACACTAAAGCAAGACGACTCAATAGGCGCTGCAGAGCAAGTACAAACTAATTCTTTCAAAGAAAGGAATAAAGGCTCCCCGGGTTACAGGAAGTACAACCAAGTTGGAGAGCGATAAAGAGACGTAGAACAAGGAGAGAAAAGGAAAGAGACAGAGACGAAGGGATGCTTTTAGGACCTGAGTAATGGACAAAGCGTTTTCCAACGTTTGGCCATGCCAACTCAAAATGTGCCGATGGCTTCGATTCCTACCGGTTTTTTAAGAGGGTCAATTTCAGGTCTCAGCTTCTCTTTGTCTGTCTACCTTTTTTATCTGCCTTCCTGTATTTGTCATACTTAATGCCAGTCTGTCTGCTACACTATCTCACGGTCTGTATGTGCACAAGATTGTGTGCACATGCCTATTTTTATCTGTGACAGGACAGAGGTAGAGTAAGATGGTAGAAAAGAGAAAGAGAAAAAGGTAGGACATTCCTTCAAACGCTCCAAAAGTGGTCTTTTCTCCCTATGTGTGAGTGTTACCAGGGCAAGCTGTAAGCTGTGGCACTACAAAGGCAACTGATTAGAAACAGTAGGTGAGCTTCGCTGACAATTCTCAGGGAATATGCAAAAAAAGACAGAATGAAAAGAGACAGAGATGAAATAATAAGGATGGAGAATAAAAGAATCAGAAAGAAATATCGGGGGTAGATCTCAAAAAAGTAATGGCCTCACGTCCCCCTTCTTTCTAAGGAAGTTTTTCTCCTTGTTCTGGTCTGAGGGCTAATGTGGAAACAACTTGGGCTCAACCAACATAAACCTATTTCAACTAACACAAATTCAAGTCACAAACTACATGCTATGATCAGTCTGATCTTCAGAATTGATCCATAACCTCACAAATCACAAACTGCAAAAAATATATAGGGAGTGAAAGATGGCTACTTTCATGTATTCTATTTTAGTATAATAAATTTGGATTGATGGAATACATCAATCCTTTTGTTAAAGTTAACTGAAAGAATACTGACTTCTCATTGGCCTTAATATGCATGCATACATGTTCTAGTTGAAAATCATAAAAGTGACAGCTGGAATCATTGAACATAGGTTCTGTTTTCAAAATTAATATATTACCCAGTAACATTCCTGATATCCACAAGTGCTGGCCTTTTCAAGCTCTCTTTGATTGTCAACACAATTCTAGAAAAACAATTACATTTTAGAGCGCTTAAATTCTTTTTGGAATGGACCACTGTGCACTCACCCACTACTTTTTGCAACCAAAATGGAGAATTGTCAGACCAGTCAACTTTTTTCTAATATGTAATTATCCAGTCTGTGTGAATTGACACCAGTGGGGTCTTCTGGGTTAACTGTGGTCATAATGGGATAGGCAACAATACACAGATTTGGTGCTGATGCTCAGTTGGCCTAGGCGGCCCGAAGTGTGCCAGAAACTATTGCCCACAGCATTACACCACCATCAACATCCTGAACCATTGATACAAGGCAGGATTTCTTTCCCATTCTGATGTTCTGTTTCTATTTCAGCAAGATGTCTTCACTGTGTCTAAATGCCTGAATGGATGGAGTTGTTGCAGTGTCTTTTGCTGATTTGCTATTTGTGTTAATATACAATTAAAAATATGTATCTGATAAAGAGGTTGGTGAGTTTATCTGGCAGGTATTTGTGTTCTCAAATGTCAAAGGTGGATTTTACAATTGTATTGCTTTGTATTTAGGAACACATTAATAACTAATATGTTATTACATTGACTTATTGTGTTTGTCTTTCCCCTTTAGACAGATGTGAACTGGTCAATGCGACTTCAGGAAAACAGTGAAAATCCTCTCATAATAAAAATAAAACATTTTTCTTCTCTATTTGGGAAGTTGGCAGAGTGCTGAAGTAGACATTCTCTTCCTGTTGCTTCATGTTTTTGGACAGAGGCAACATGTACCCTTGTCTAATTGCCTCCGAGATTCTAAATAAAAGTTTTTGGCACTATTTTGGGGCTAGATCTGTTTTCGGTCCTCTTTGCTGGGTCAGACGGGTCTTGGGTCAACAATAAAATGAGGCGAGGTGAAGGAAAAAATAAAAAGGGAAGCTGGGTAGGGAATGAGCTCTGGAAATGAAAACATATGCTCTCCCATGAAGCCAACTTTCTCTTTGTAGAGTGGTTGTGAGTTTCTGCATGTCACAATTGTGAATTTGCATGCAGGCATGCTTGCCTCTTGTCATGAATTGGCCTGATTATAAGCACAATTAAAATCCTGGTTAATTGGTGTTGAGGCTAACGCTGGCCACACAGTCCATTAAACACCTCAACCCAATCCTGGATTCCACTGAAAGAAAAAAACAGGCATTTTAAATCTGCCCTACCCAGAAGACAAGCCACCTGTGAGAAAGAATATGACAGAGAGACAAAAAGAGTCAAACAAAGAGCAAGAAGAAAAGAGAGCTCTTTCTAAATTAATCAAGTTGATCCCCAGTTGGTCAATATTTGAATAGGAAAGGTGATAGATTGGAGCAAACTGCAGAGAGGTGAGAAGTTCATCCTCTAAATGTACAAAAAGTTAAACGAATCATTGAGAGAGATCAGTAGCCCACAACTCTCAAACATGAAGTACATGATGCTGTTTTTTTCAGATTTACTTCTTCTAAATCTTCATCTTATAATTCTTCGTCTTCATATTATTATTATGATTAGTATTATTATTATTAGTAGTAGTAGTATTAGTAGTGTGGCATGTGGTTAGTTTCACTAAAATTTAATGAGGGGAAATGGAATAAACAGGGTGTGAACAGAAATGTACACAACATTTATGTATTTATAAGGAGTTTTAAAAACCGTGTCTCCTCATCCCAATCTAATTCTAATTAAGTTCCAAACAAGCAGGACCAGCCATTCATAAGATATGAGTTGGTAAAAAGTAGTATATCTAAGAAAGCCAGCAGGTAGTTTCAAATATCCACTTCTTTTGGAGTCCCCCATCCTGGGCAAGCAGAGGGCGGCAGGCGGCAATGGAGGGGAACAACTTCCTACTATATGTTTAACAGATCACTGGTTCAAATGTAAATACAGCACTGAATTCAGCAACAGGGACCGTAGGAAAACCCTACTCCATTCATTGACAAAGTGGTAGAGCTGCTTTCAGTGTCGATATTAACCCCAATCTGATTGAGCTAATTGGCCTTAAGTGCCAAGCTACCAGTGGTTTCATTATCACCCTTTTTTTCTTCCAAATTACTAATCGAGACCCAAGAAACGATTACTCCTCTCTGTATCAGGACTGAAAAGTGGGAGGCTGTTTTTTTTTTCGTTCTGTGGTTCTCGGCCACACCTTACCTATTCTGGTGTGTGTGTGTATGTATGTAAAAACACATATTGTGTATTTAGACATAGATATGTATTTCTCTGCCCTGCCTCACAGTAACAAACTCAGGAGATGCTTTCATATTTTAAAGAGTTTTTGTTAATGCCTTGATACCCGGAGAACTTGATTCAAAAGTCATTATTGCTGATGTTACCTTAGAGGGGCAAAAAGCTTGTTTTAAGAGTTAGAACTTCAGAAATCTTGCTTTTTTTCATTTATTTATTGTAACTAGGAAATCACAGCACTCATGCACGACAAAAAGCATTGCTTTTACAGATTAAAGTGAACTCTGTGTTGTAAGGCTTCTTCGGTCTGTAAATAGTCCTGACTGTTCCCCCTTTTCCCTCGTGGAGCCAATCAACCATCATGTTGACACAACGAATCCCTCGCATCACACATCTGTTTTTGCACCCTCTGCGGCCATGTTTACATTCACCCAAGCTCAAAGACAAGGAAGCCGCTCAGCACCCAATGACCAAAGCGTCTGCATGGAAGTGGGAGGAGAACGCGGAAGTGGGCACAGGAGGAGGGTGCTTTCCCACAGTTTTTTTTTTTCTTAAGATCACTGCGACTGGAACAACAGGTACGAGGCGGAGAATAAGAGAACAAACAGAAGAGAAACTAGGAAGGAGGAGCCTTTTTCACGTGCACAACATTTAGACATGGCAGCCAGGCGACTCGGGTTTCAGCCACCAGTCTCAAGGTCAGATGCTGTTTTTCATGCTGGAACAAACACCTGGCACACTCTGGTGACAGGCCACTAGCCATGCCCAGCATTCGTTAGTCATTACACCCTCAGCAACATGGCCACACCATTCTCATGTAAATGTCCGCACTGGTCGGCATTTTGCATGGAGGTCTGTGATTAATGATCTGAGCCAAAGAAAATAATGCATCAATACGTACAACAAATACAAATGTAATTACAGAAAAGCGTGAAGCTAAATGCAATATTGTTTAACACACACTCTTTGGCTGAAGTTCCATGATGTCTGAATGAAATTGTGAGCCAGAACCCATACTCCTACATTAAACAAACACAAGCCAGCATTCCTGTGTCTGCCATTTTAGCTCTAGTCAAACCCCACGTCAACTTGAGGGCATTAAAGCATTAGCGGCTAATGTTTTTAAAAGTGTACGGTATCTTGGAGGGGATTCAGGAGGTGGGTGCATTATGTGTGTGTGTGTGCAATGGTGGGTGAGATGGATCCGCACATGGCAACCATTACACACACAGCCCCTCTAATCGCTGCCGACCTGCCTCCTCGCCTGCAGCTATCCCACCTCCAACTCAAGTTTGAGTTTGTGTGTGTGTGTGTGTGTCAGGGGGCATCCCAGGTTCAGGAGGGCAGAATGTTCACACAGATGCATATTTTGTCACATTAGCACAACTTTCACACATCCACACACAATCAAACACACAACTCTACATGTTTTGATCAGTTTAGACAAGTTTCTTTAAATTAAAAACTATACTAACATCACATATAAATAAATATCACATGGTTATCTCTGCCCCTGTCTCTGCCCTTGTTGACATGTAACCACTGTACATGGGGATTTAACGTGAAACAAATAATAAAGTAGTGTAAATACAAAAAGGAGTAGAATTGTACCAAGAAATTAATGGCTGTCAGGAACTGGACAATTTTCAGCTTTGTCTGAATAGTAAATGCACCATACCATACCAACCACTATCAGGTTGGTAACCGCAAAACTCTTGTGGAAGCTGTTACTTTGCGAAGAATACTCAAAGTTAAAAGTTATTCTGGTTATTAATGGCCAAGGCTGGAAGTGAGAGGATAAGAAAAACATAAATAATTAAGAATAAAAGTAAATAAACAGAAAATATGTCTTTTTCTTCTTGGCTTTTAGTTAGTCTAGTCCTACTTGTCTGAAACTTTATGGATGAAAATTATAAAGACACATTTTGAATAAAGGAATCCTTAAAGTGTAAAGTCACATTCAGAAAGCATGAAGAAAATCTCACGTTTGTTTTGTTTTTTTTTTTTCATTAACATTGGACCTGGACCATTTTGATGGATATGATATGTTTGATCCCAACATCACTGTGCTTTCCAGCATGCATGTACGAAACAAAAAAAAAAGTAGAATGTGTTAGAACAGTACAACTTTTTGTGTATGCCATGGGTATGTACATGTCTAAAGTTGGGTGTGCAGGGCAGTATCTAAATATTATGGAAGCTTTGTTGTATGTTTATAGCTTGAATCATTGTATATATGTGTGGGTATGTTTGTGTGCTGTAACATACATGCTTGTATGGACTGTACTGGACCACGATGATGATGGGAGTACATGCCTCAAAAATTTATAAAGATGTGTCACATGTTTGACCAATGCCTACATGTCTCCATGACTGTGTACACACAAACTTGCGCACAATAAACATGCGTACAACTGCCTCAGGTGAGTATGTGTGTGATCTGAAGGAGGGATATGCTGTAACTCCGTCAAGAGACCACACAGGAGACAGATTTCAACTGAGTAAACACCACATCAAATGCACAAGCTCTTTCTCACACAATACACACACACATGCATATCATTGGATACAGTTTGCTTCCCTCCCTCCTGCGTAATTGGAAAAAGCTGCTGTCCATTAAAACTTGCTGACATCACTTAGACGACTAAATATGCAGGGAGCTAACGAGTTATTGGGGCCTTTGATTGAGCTTCTAAACAGGTTCAGACTTTATCGTTAGCTCGCCGCGGGACAGGATACAGGCCTGAAAGACGCTCTCAATTGAGCATCTCAAACAAACAATCGCAGGCACCACCATCAGAGCAACATATCCCTCATCGCTCCATCTCAAACCTGCTACATCACCTTCAACTGTAAAGAGGGAAGTACGAGGTGCTTGCTGCAGCCTGAACATGCTTAATTAAGTCTGCTTAACTTAACTCTGAGACTTCCATTACATGCAAACATGTTGTGCACACACACACACACAAACACACACACACACACACACCAAAACAGAGGCATATGCGCATGCTCTTACTCTTTCTCTCTCCTCTCTTTATTAACACCTGCTTCTTTTCCAATTAGCCCCCCAAATAGAGACAAATGGGCCAGAGGGGTCTGATTAATTCACTTCTGTCGAAGACTCTGCTGCATAGAGCCGTCAGGGCGCTTAGGCAGGCGTGGACTCATGCTCATGCGGACCCACTCATTCGCAACTAAACACCAGCTAGACTAAAGACACAGCAATAATTCTACAAAAAAAACAACTTTTAACATTTTGATAATATGCTCGAAATACAACGTTTACCTGCTTGGATACTTGCAGGAGAATAAGAACAGGTGGGATGCAACAATTTAAAAATAGATCACCCGTCTATCTGAGCCGCTCCTCTTCCGGGGACAAATTCCTCTCATCTTTGCTCCAGTGATTGTCAACGTGGATTGCCGTATGCTTGTGCCTATACATGTGTTTGTAAGCTGCGTGAATCCCATCATTAGTCTTGCTTACCTGTCCTCCCCTGTTTGTTTAGGCAGAGCTCTGTGTTTGCTTGGAGCGGCACGTCCTCCAAAGAGATGGCTACAATGCTTTCTCTTAAAACTTAACCTGGTCTTTCACACACACACAGACATGCACACACACACACACACACGCACACAAATAAAAATAAGGTGGCATAAAAGGCAGGCTTTGACTTGTTAATCTGGGACACTGGCTTTGCAAAGTATTAGTCCCATTGATATAATTAAGACAATATTTAGGTTTCACAACTGTCAAAGCAAGATTCTTGTTTGTCTTTGAACACCTGCAATATCCTCGATATCACCCAATCACAGAGACAATGTGTATTTCACAAAATGCAACTTTAAACTTCACGGAAGATTAAGGTTAACTTGTTAAATTCCACAGATAGAGGGATTGCTCTGTGGGCTAAAAACAACATGATGACTTGATAAATAGACTCTAGAGTCAAAGTAGAAGGACTTGACAATCTCACCTTTGAACTATGAGTGATGAGGACATTTTTTTATAAAGATTACTGCTGTTTACTGAGTGGGTGGAGGCCCAGATCTCCGAATGATGAAATGATCTTCAGTTTTCAAAAAAAGAAAAGGAGCTAAGTATGCTTTTCTCAGCCTTAAAACAGAAAAAAGGATTACCTCAGGTTTCAAACAGTAAACACAAACAATTTCCTCTGTAACTTGTAGGTATGGGGCATTATGATATTCTCACTGTTGGATATCTTTAAAAGGTTCCTCAATGGTTTCAGGGATTTTGGGTTTCAACACAAATATTTCTTCCAGATATATTGGCTGTTGGTCATCTGCTGTAGAATGTATTGCCTTAATAAGAGTAAAAGGTGGCAGTTTGTAAGTTTCATCAGCATGACCATCTGACCCCCTTTGTGCGAGTGGAAATGTATGCAGCCATCGGCAAGATTCAGCAACACGTTGGGGAAGGGCAATCCTGCCCTCCCCCCTATGCTCCAGAAAACATCTCTGACATGTTAAAAATAAAGAAAACAAATTAAGAGAAGGCCACAGTCAAAACTGAACTACAAAGGGGATTGGGCTTTTGTAGAGGCAGAGCCTGAACCAGAGGTGTCAAGACTTTTTCTCACCTGGGCCAAAAGGTTCTCGTGGGCTACATTGTTTTTTTCTTCATTTTAAACACAAAACTAATCTCATTGTGATTCTTTTTCTATCTTAACAATAAACTAAACATGGAGTATTTTAATCAAATGATGCCTTTTCTGCAGCTCTGAAACACGATGATATCTAATGTTTGCATTTAAAAAATGGGCACGGAAGTTCCCAAATTTGTCGGGTCAATTTTCAATTTTCTTGGTCAAGAATTAATTTTTCAGTCTATTCTCAGCAACAAGAATGCGATATGGGTCACACTTTCTTGGTTCAGCCATGTTTAATGAATTGGTGCATTTAAGTCTGATTTTGAGAAGAAGGGTCTGAATGTTTGAGGTCTTATTTACTGTGAAATTGCAATAAAAAGCAAACAAGCATGGTTTGTTAAGAACCAATGCTTTTTGTTGTACCATATATTTTCCATTTTAGGAATGTTTTAATTTGTCTGTAAAAATCTCATTCTAAGTAATTAAAAAAGGATCCATCTGTGCTGACTGTCTATACTGGTGGGCCAAACTGGTATTTTTTGCAGCACAGAATTCTTCAAAGGCAATTTGGACACCCTGTGACTTTAGAATAACTTGGTTTTTCAAATTCATACTGTCAATTGACAAGGTCTTTTAAATTCTGCTCAAAAACTCACCTTTTGACATTTTGGGGGTTTTGTGTCGTTTTCTGCTTTTGTTGTATTTTACTGTACTTACATTATTGATTATGCTTGTTCTTTCTTAATAACTGATCCACGTAACTATTAAAACAGTCAAGTATTTACAAATACAATGTTTGAAGAATTTGAACACATTTGGAATAAATTAAGGAAAACTGCATTTTCAGTCAATTGAATGGCCAGCAGAATTAGATCTGATTCTTTAAACTTGACACAAAGCAGATTAGTCTTGCAGCAAATGTTACCATGGTCATCTGGCTAACTGAAAATCAGTCGTTCACAGTTTTAAAAGGATAAAAAGATCAAAATTAACTTTAATGGAAAAACAAGAACCACTAATCCAAGAGGAGGAAACCTTGTTTAAAAGTACAAAAAAACTGGACTCATCCTTCTGCCATTACTTTTACTGACAAATGACAATTCAATCAACCCCAGCATTGAAATAGTATTAGCACAGTTGACCACCAGCTTATCCAAGCACACACAGCATCTCAAACCAAATGCTAACATGGCCTTGAAAGCTGCGCACAAAAGCAAGGCTACACATTAGTTCCACATCAAATAAATAGTTGCCGCTTCAGTTCATAAACTTTGGGTTCAGAGGTCGAGCTATGTCAAGTAGGGTCCTTAATGAGACGCCATGGGATAAAAGAAAGAGGGAGAGAAAGGGATTTAGATGAGAAGATGGGGGGTGCTTATAGAATACCCCCCCATCTCCCGTCCACCCGTCGAGTCTCAAATACCACTCTACCATTTGCTCCATTGTGTGTCTGTCTCAAAGAGCTTGTCTTCAATTAGGCTGATAAGAGAGAGAGGATGAGGATGGGGCAGAATTTAGGGGGCGTTACCTGGGAGGCCTTTAATTGCTTTTATGCCACTGGACTCTTGGTCCTTTTTCTCTTCTTTGCCCCCTGTGCTCATACCAAATTTGAGTGTACAATTTATCCTGTGGCTGGGGCAAATGGCAAATTTTAAAGGCCACCACCTTTACTCTTGTTGTTTTAAAGGCACAATTTAAATTATGTTGGACAGACAACAGGCAAACGGGTGACTGAATATGAAATAGCATGTTGATCAATGCATAAGATACTACTTAGAAGTCTTCAAATATATTGAGGACTTTTAACCTCTGCTACACCAGTTACATCTGCTGCTACATCAGTGCTGCGTTTACCCCTTTGGTTCTTGCCAAATTAGATCAGTTCCTCATCTTCAGAGATCCATCCATCCCCAGCAAACCCATTGGGTGGTGTGAACAATACAGCCGTGAACTGTTTGGGGTCTTAACTTGGGTTAACCTTAGATTGGCTTTGCAGTTTTCATTTATTGTAATGAGGTGTGTCACTTTAGATTTGAAAGCCAAAATATTATAAATATGATGTGACATAAAATCTTCACATCAGACTTGCACATTTTAAAAATGTATTTTTCTAAATAACTAATACAAAAAAGTTACAACTCACGTAAATAAACCGATGTAACTAATTTGGGAGTATGTGTCATGATCCACACCTGTTTATGTTCCAGTTGTATTTAGGTCCGTGTTTTCTGTACCTTTATTGTCGGTTTGTCTGTTGCCATCTCCCGGTTTCTGTGTCTTCTCGTGCTCTGTAAATTTATCAACGGTTTCATTAAAACATCTATCCTCATAATGCATCTGCTGATGTCCTGTTGCCGCTTTGGTCCTGTTCAACCGGAGTTTGACAGCACCCTTAGGGTCATTGACCGTTTGGAAGACCCCTCTTTATCAAAGGTTTGAATTCCTGGCTGATGTTTTGAGATGTTGCTTCAATATTTCCACATAATATTCTTTTCCCAAGATTTTCCCATCTATTTTTGAAGTGCCCAGTCCCTCCTGCAGAGAATAACCCACACAACCTGATTTCTTCCACCCTCGTACTTCATAGTTGGGATGGTGTCATTAGGTTTGCAAGTTTTCCCCATTTTCTGCCAAATGTAAATGATCATTGTGGCCAAACACTTTAAATTTAGTTTCTTTAGACCACAAAACATGCCTCTTTTCCTTCATTTTGCAAACTTTAATCTAGCTTTTGTGTTGCTTTTAGAGTAATGGCTTCTTCCTCTCTAAGTGGCCCTTTCCAGTACAGACCTTATTTTACTTTGAATATTGACACTCTCTATAAAGTTGTTTGAATATGGTTGAGAAATGGAGGCACATTGTGTGTATTCACCACCTCACCAGGGTATGCACACGCTCACACACACAAAAATCACATTACAAAAAGGTATGGAATAAGCATGGAAATATCTCAAATGACTTGTTTTCATTCTTCTTTGTTACAAACATAAACATGTATACTCTATTATATCAAAGGGAATAAGGAAAAGGTGTGAAATCGCTCACAACGCAAAACAAGAAACCAGACACGGATTCAAATGGCAAGTTTCAGTTCTCAGGTGGGAAATCATCACAACACTGTGAGGACCATAGCCACAGGGCCTCAGGAGTGTTTGGAAACCAACTGTTACACAACACAATTCACTCTATGAATTAGAAAATGTAACTTAAAACTGAAGAACTGCGCCAAAGAATATCAAAACAGTTCATCTTCGAACAAAAAAAAAGAAAATGTAGACACTTAAACTGCTTATAAACACGTTTACTTTTGAAGAAAAAAAAAAACAATAGCTTCTATTTACCAGAGATGAGAGTTTTTAACAGCAACATTTGCAAAAGCCAAAATCTTGATGTTATACAGTACATCAGAGCTTCTGAGTGGGTACATTTATAGAAGAGACACACTATGCTATCATTGCAAGATTTATTCCGGAGAAGTCTGCGTTTATTTCAGCACAACAATGGAACAATGTTAAATGTCATTTTGCGTGAGTTATAACAAGACGATTCAAAGACACATATTGCGTGGGCTTGGCTGACCTTCCTGTCTTTTGAAAATATACTCTGCATGATGAACTAGAGACAAACTAACACAGACTGCTAAGCTGCCTAAATATTCTTCAGATAACATGATATATTTTATACTTGTTGCACTCTTGTTTTCTCATATTCAGAAGGTTTTCATCTTCTCATCTATTTCCACATAAAGCCAATTTCAACCTTTATTTATCACGCCATCTTCTCATGAACAGCTGCTCATTTAGCAATTTCCTTTAGGTATCAAAGGATTATAATAAGAGACATGTAACATAGGAGATGTGAAAAGGAATGAGACAGGGAGGCAAGAAGAGAAGATAGAGAAGGCAAAAGTGTGCGAGTGAAAGGTATTACCAGCTGTGTCTGCATTCAGCAGGGGATGAGGAAATGGCAAGCCAATGAATCATTCAAACTCTGTTCGCAAAGATCCTACCCATGCAGCAGGGGGAAAGGAAGACTAAGAGAAAGTATCAAAGAAAGTGAGTGCAAGAAAGTTCAGGAGGCACACGTACACAGTGTCACAGGGCCTCTGGACCAAAGTGTCCAGGTTATTATTAAGATGTTTTCTTTAGAGACACTGACAACCTCAGATTTCTATTGTCATGTTTATAACGAAAATAAGTAAAATAAAATTTTGAAATCTCTATCTTTGTGGTGTGTGTATTGTTATGGAAGACTTCCTAGTGGCAACACCAACTACAAATTGTCCAAAATCCTGTTTTTTTGCACTTATTTTCCATTTCAATTTCTCTGCCTAATGTAGCTGCTTACTTACAGACTGCTGATAGTCATCTTATGCCCAGGTACCAGTATTACAACCCCAAATCCACTGGATACCAAGGGAACCTCTGTTTTAATTTGGGATTTTCTTTATCACAAAACTGGTTCACTTCTTACCTTGATCTGTCACTATGGTAACATGCTAGAAACCTACTCTGGTCTAGAGCAGACCATGAAAGCAGCATCTAGCCACCAATCGATGCCGTGAGAAAATGAAATAATGAAAAGGACAGCAGTTATAAATGTTAAAGTTTAAAATCGAAAATGTCTCCTTCTAGATAATTGTATATATTCATGACTGCAGGCACCGACATATTGTTTATATATTTTTATTCTCAGTCTCTCATTGCATGTATACAAGACTGCTTAAGTCACAACCCAAACCTATACTGTTATATAAAACATGTTTTGTATAACAGTATATGGCAACTTTCTGCCTGCTTGATGAACTGAATTGTTGTAAACTTTGTATGTGATTTAAAGGTACAACAGTTGCAAAGAGATTAAGACAATACAATCTGCAATGACAAATGTTAACAGTTTGGCTGTGATATTGCTTAGCGGATTCATTTAAATGTTCTCCTTTTTTTGGTCAGGTGGGTTCTTTGTGGCCAGCTTTTCTCCTGCTTCTTGATTGTGATTGGTTCTCTTATTCTAAATTCACCACTTTTACATGAACATGCACATATCCAGTAAATAACCTTAGGTTGACTTGCAGAGTTGATAACCAGCTCTGTATTAGCTTTTGAGAGCAATTTTCAGTGTTAGGATTAGTTAAACTGGATCTCTAAAAAAATCCTAGTTATGTTGAACCCGCTTTGTAGTGTAGGTCCCTGTTTTTTTAGCACACCATCTGTGTTCAAATAATATTAGACAAGATCAATTCTGTCTCGAACATGGCTTCATGGTCAGACGTAAATACACACTTAGATGTTCTAAGACTCTATATATTTAGGACAAATTAACTGATCATGTCTAGAATTTACAATAGTCCAGAAAGTGAAAGTTTGTAAAACCTTAGAATAACAAGAACCAAAAACGTGTCTTCCTAATGCGTTCAACTGGAATCTTTTTTTTCCCCAAGAAGGTGGCAGTGTGATGAGACATGGTTAGGGAGCCTGCCATCACCTTTGATTCATGACATCTGGGCTGTCTTAAGGGCCTCTTTACAAAAATAAATAATTTCTTGTCTGTTGTTTTTAGGAAGTATACTAACAAACATTTGAGTACTTAGAATAATCACTTTACCTTTCATAAATGTGTTCACATTTGCTGATGATCATTTAATTTTGTTGCCTCTTTATTTTGATGGAATGCACTCTTTAGTTTATTACACACTTTTACACATTGGTTTTAAATAAATTTCACTTCAATATATATCGTTAGGCAAAACCTTTAAAGTCAATGTGAATTTTCTTTTTACCATGTGTGTCTTATTGCTGATCCCTAGCCTTTTTTACTGCCTCTACTTTGCACCTGTTGAAGGAATAAGCTTGTCACAATCCACTGACAACGTTCTGCCAGTATCTTGTCAGTGATATCTGTGTGGGCCTGATTTAGCAATGCCACATTCTGTTACAGCTGTGAACCTTCCCACACACATACAAACCTACATCTACTGCAACATGCAAAATCTTGTGTGTAAGATAACAACTTATAAAACCATAATACTCATATAAATATTTATTCATATATATATATATAAAATGTTCTATTTAAATATGTATGTAATAAGTGCATATCTTTCTGTCACGGTTCTAGAAATGCACCTGGGAATAGTCTGCTTATCCAATTCGACCTCTTTTCTTACAGAGACATAGCACAGACAGTCCAGCTGAGCAGTAATCCACCTGATAGGCTTGCACACGGCTAAAACACAAACAGAATGCGCTGTATTACAAATAAGTTCCAGAAACCAAAGAGCTAAGCTGTTTGCTAATACAAGTACAGAATGTGCTAAACCTGGCAGTGTTGAGGGTTGTGTCTGTGTGTGTCTCTTGGTCTTTGTGCTTGATGGCAGAGCAAGGATCTGCAAGCATTATGGCTTTCATGCATAATCACTGTCATATGGAAGGGATTGTAGTGACCACGCGGAAGCCTGGACAACACCACATTTGTTTCTGTGTCCTGTATGCGTGTGCTTTGTTGAAGATATCTGTTTTGTAACAGAGAACAGTATGATCTGGTCTAAAAAATGGAAAATGAAAAGATAGAGTTAAAAAAAACGTATATATTTCCACTGATATGCAGATCGGTTGTAAAATGTGTGATCTAGTTATGTGACAGTTGCTGTTGTTAAGACAACCCTGTGTGAATCTGTTATGGTAAATATTCCTTATTGTTAAAGTTTAAAGTCTTAAGTCGACACTAAAAGACACTCGGATTATCCCCTCTCTACGATTCAAACAAATCCAGTGTTGTCAGACCTGTGGCAACATGATTGACACCCTGTACATGAAGCAATGCATTATTCATCCGCACACACCTACCGATCTCATTTAGTCTCTTTGTAGACCCGAACATACAAACACAAGCACAATATCATGTAAACTTCAAAAATATAACAAGCCCAGTGTGCTAGATTGATGCCGCTCATTCAGACCCATCTGTAAGTGCTTATTGTGATGATCCAGGCCTCTAACCGCACATCTATAGCTGCCCGAGAGAGACAGAAATAGAGGGATATGGAGATTACTGAGGTCATGAGAAATGAGACAGATGACCGAGGACAGCACAGACCACAACGTGGGCTGTGCTGTTTTTTTAAATCCATCTTGATATACACACTATAGCAGTGTATACTAGGTAAATGGAGGTGAGCTCACCAAAGAATTTTTAGAAAAGTAAATCATCCTGAAAGCAACAACAATGTTGAAATCTTTGTCTTTTTCAGTAGTTTCAAATTGGATTCATGTCTGGACTTTGACTGGGCCATTCTAAAACATAAATATATTTTGATCTAACCATTCCATTGCAACTGGCTTTATTTTTTGGGCTGTTCACCCACTGGAAGGAGAACCTCCAACCCCGTCTCAAGTTTTTTGCAGCCTCCAACAGATTTCCCTCCAGGATAGCTCTGTTATTATTTCCATCCATTTTCTTATAAACTCTGCTTCCCTGTCCCAGCTGAAGGAAGGCATTCCCACACCATGATGCTGCTGCCTCTATGTTCCACTGTGGGGATGTTGGATTAAAGGTGATGTGAAAGTTTTATTCTCCATTACACTTAGCATTTTGCACTTGGCACTAATAGTTCTGTTTTGTTCTTATTCTGACAAGAGCACCTTCTTCCACATGTTCGCTGTGTTCCCTTGACGATTTGCGGCAACCTGCAGATGTAAACTGTATTGATTTCTGTTTTACTTTCTACTTCACTATTTGTGGAGTAAACAGCAAATACATGTTCCACCTGAGCTGTTGATCTCTGCAATTCCTCCATAGTCATAATGGCCCTCTTGGATACTTCTTTGAACAATGCTCTCGTGGAACAGCCTGTCAGTTTAGGTGAACTGCCATGTCTTGGCTGGCTTCTAATTGTGCCATACTGTTTCAGTTTATGGTGGGGTGTTTTATAACTCAACCCTGCTTTTCAACTTCTGCAAGACTCTGCTGTGTTACTTGGTCTTCAGGATGCTGTTTGTTCACTAATGTTCTCCAACAAACCTCTGAGGCCTTCACCTTCACAGAACAGCTGTATTTATACTCAGAATAAATCACAAACAGGTTAACCCTATGTACCTATTAGCTGATTTTTGAAAACAATTGTTTGTCAGTGTTTTTTAGTTTTTTTGTGTGTAAAAAAAAAGCTAAACAGCAGAGGCAGTTAACCCTTATAGTACACACCTAAATATTGCTCTGGAAGCAATATGTTCATGCACCAACAAGACCCTGTTTGTCTAACCAAACGTGTTATCTCCGTAGATAACAGTACATCTCCCCTTCCATGACAGATCACCCACAGAAGTATCCACTAGAACATATGCATGGTCCTCCAAGCAGCCCATTTTTGCCTCCTGTTGCTGTCCTCCCTTCGACACCCGCCTCTTCCTCTTGTTCTCCCCATCCGCAGCAATCCCTGTTTCGTGCTAATCAATTTAATCCTGTAAGCAGGTGTAAGCTTCATCATTAAGTGGAGCCAAGTCATGGGGGGCTGAAGGAAAAGTTGAAGTGGTGTAATGTGCAAAAGGAGAGCTGGTATAGCCACCGTATGGTGTATAATTTTTGTCAAAGCATATAAACACTGTTTCATTATTTGTTATATAGTTACCAGGATGAAAAAAGTGACAGATATGGGGGGAGGATGGTTTGGTTTTGAGTTTTCTAAAGAAAGCAATAGGGAATTGAGAAGACATTAAGGGAATAATATCACTACACCTCTCTCCAACCATCAATTTCTCTTGCTTTCTTTTTGTGTCTCATTCCCGGAGATTTCTCCCAAGGGGGTGATGTGAAAGAAAAAAGGGACTAAAGGGTGAAAAATGGGGACACGGGGCTTGTTTTTCTCCCTGGTCCACACAGAGTCAAGCTATGGGTCTGAGTCTCCACAAGTTCTTTTAATTTGCCAGCCATCCTTTCTCTCTTTCTGTCTATCCCTTTTCTTGAGCCCTGAATTGAATGTGTTTGGAGCGGTTGTGGGGTGTCCAAGTGTTGCAGAGGAGTGGGTCTTAGCAACCAGTGATGCCCCCTGGACTGCAGTAAGAGAGATGCTGCTGTAGCAATAGAGGACAAAGCAGAGGGTAGAAAGAGTGTGAGGTGGCATCATGACAGCATGCGAAGAGTTACCAAGCACTTTCTTTCGCTATGGCTCCTCTGTTTGTCCTTAAAATGGTGCAGTAGTTTACCATGCTGCTCGCAACCTCAGTGTTGCAGCTGAGCAGCCCTCTATTCTCCTGTTCTGGCCTCAATCCCCCCGGCAGCAGTCAATCAATTCTGCTCTGCGATCCCCTCTCCCTCTGTCAGTCTATCTGTGCCTCAATCTGCTTCCCAGCGCACATCCTCTGGCAAAACAGAGGTCGCGATTCAGGCGCCCACTTTCCCTCACTCTCTTTTTTTCACCCCTAATTCCTTTTTAACTCAGTGAGCGGGTGTCAGGGATACAACTCAGTGCATTCCTGCCTGGCTTGTAGCGCAACAAACTATTGAGTGGGAGATAAGCCTCTCTTTTAGGAAGGGTTGAGAAGAATTGAATTCAGCTTCTGAGTGACGGGAGGAGGAAGATTTATCCCCGTCAGAGGACAATGCCGCCTTTTCGGGGACTTTAATCTCCGCCGGACAATGAAGCTGGTTTTCCAACTCCAACCACCAACAACGGCCCACATCCCTCTGTGCTTTTCCCACGATGATCGCTGATTAGCACCACAGGCTAATTAAACATGAACCATTATCACAATGTTGTTGATGCTTTCTGTTTTTATCTTTTCAGTTCAGCAAAGGAGAAAAAGAAACTTTAGGGTTAGTGTTAAAACATACAGCAAGAAGGTAAAGATTTTGTAAGACAGTGAGTGGAGTAATCAGGAAGAAGAAAGGTAGAGAATGGCAAGTGGAAGGTAGTACATGAGGTGCCAAGTTCTCTCCTTGTGCAAAGGACAGATGGTGACTTCTCTGAACTGGGAAGAGGCTCATGAACACACACACACACACACACACATAGAGTAGTCTAATGACTATAACTGGCATAACACGGGAAAATCGGAAAGGTAAGTAGGAGACAGTAATCTCAAGAACTGGCAGGATTTTGATTAGGATGTGATTTGGATAAATAAACTAGCAGTGACAATAAACTATTGTAGCAAGCCAACAATATTTTCTGCTTTCGCAAATCTCATCACATTTAGTTGTTAGGGCACAGATTGAGACTGTAATTCTTTACAACTCTTAGATGTGTTCAATGTGACTGAAATTAAACATGATCACTGGCCTTATTTAGAGTCTGGAGAAGGCAGAGTACACTGCCACAAATGTGCCATTATATGATAATGATGATACCTGTGAAATACCAGTGAAATGATCACTACATATCATGCAAGTATTTGTTGTCAGCTGGGGACATTTTTTTTTAGGAAAACAGGAGCTTACTACAATGAAGCTGTCATGTGATCCTGTGCTGTAGTTTTAGGCCACTTTTCTTCTCAGTGACTGTTTGCATGGGGTGTTAGGACTTAAATTAACTCACCAAGTTTAAGCATATAAAACTTTACGAGTAAATATAAACAAAATCAACAATCATAACACCAGTTACTGTAGGCTTTTGAAAGCTCTTTCTTTTGGCTAAATAATACGTTTTATTAAAGTCCCATTCACAACTGACCTAAACATGACAGAGAAATAAAATCCAATTCAATTCATTTTAATAGCACCAATTCACAACAAATGCAAGCTCATGGCACTATACAAGGCAAACAGATCCAATTTATACACACAAATATATTTTGTACATTTCAATCCAACTGTTTAGACACATTCAAATTCAATTATATTAATTCAAATTCTATTCTAGTTATAATACAACGTTAACTTTGCAGCAACCTGTGATACCAAGCATGTACGCGACAACACTGGAAATACTACATTTTAACAGGAAGAAACTTTAAGCAGAACCCGGCCCGTTGTGAGCAGCCAGAAGAGAACATGATGTCAATGAACAATATTCGAAAGTAGGCATGAGCTTGCTAATGCGATGTCCAGTTTTAAAAAGGTTACAATTACAAATTGCAAACATTTCCCATCCCTGCAGGTTACAGTGCTTTTCATGACATGTTAGAGAAGGTGTTGGAGTCTCTTTGCATGGAACAGAGTAACACAGTGTTACCCCTCCCCGATTTATTACTCATTCGGCTGGGTGAAAGAACTAAAGGAGCACATCCATTGGTTGTAATTATGAAAATGCTGTTTAATAGGCTACTAACAAAACTGCTTATATTTACATTGTCATACAAACATTTAATAAAATAACTATTACAGAGTTATATTATATTTATTTTATATTTTTGGAGAAGTCTGCATATCAACATTTAAAACACAGTGATTATCATGACAGTAATAATGAATGTGTTGTATTTTAACATCAGCAGGGGATTCCTGTACCAGTAAAACTGATGAAATCAGCTTTTGTTAAAGTATGTGTGTCATTGCTGTGGTAAAGTGAAACTATTTCTTGTGGTAAATCTTATAATGGACAATGCCAGTTTTCAAGCTGTGATTGATGTCAGACAAAAATTTATTAAGTGACAAAACAAAAGTTTTTTTTTTACCTATCCACTTATTATAAAATTGGGTTTATCAAAACTATGGATTTAAGATGTTCAGTTTGCCTTGGCCATGCGCAAATATGAGCGTTAACCATAACCAATGAAAGCGACAGCTCAAAACACTTGAAGTGTCGCATTAGAGCATGCCTTCCATATTGGAAACAATCATGAGAGGTAAACCAGTAAAAAAGAAAACAGTTGATTTCTAATAATTCTATAACATTGAATAAATATCCAATTGAAATGAGCAGAGTTTTTTTGAGGAATAAGGTAAATGTAAAATAAATGCCAGTCACCACTTTCCAAATACGAAGGCAGTGTCAAGTATTTTTATTAACAGCATTGTCTGAATTTATAAATGTGTCACAATTGCAAATTACGTTACAAAGTCATTAATTATGGGTAGGTTATAAGTGTTAGGTGATAGAATGGGGTATTATGGTATAAGTTTACTTCTAGCTTTCTTTCGTCCACAGCTGGGATCCAACCAGCACGCACACATTTAATACACATCCACACTTCCTAAAGAAAGAAAAGTCTTATATTACATTAAATGTTTGGATTATGGGTTAGCAATTTCAAGTCAGTGTGCAATGCTCCTTTTTTTCTGTTAAGCTGGTTCGCTCAATGTTGTGTGTTTCCATCTCCAAACCACACCGCGGGACGCTCCTAACTCAGTGGGATAGTCTGAAAAAATAAATATTGCCATAATTACAGAAGAGAAAGACATGGGCCATGTCTGACATGACAAATCCAAGATGAATATCTCAGGCTGACCCCTGTCCGAGTGTGTGTATTTGTGTGATTGCTATGTTTGGACCCCCTTTTTTTGTTGGTTTAGTGGAAACACGGGATGCGTTCCACATCCAGATGAGCAAAGCCATTCTAAATTTCTGTGCATTTTGTGGACCCAACGACGAAAATTTGAATGTAAGGTTAACAGGTAGAGAGAAAGATGTGGGAAACAGATGAGGACAAACATGCTGACTGTCACAAACACAGAGGCTGAGAAACTGAGGAAGGGCTGAAAGAAGAGACTCACAGCGCCGGGAAGAATCTCTGGATGTGATTTGGGGAAGCTTAAAGTAAATATTTATTTCCCATTGCAGGGCCTGTCAGTGGTAACATGATGGATTCACCGCCCGACGTCTTCCAACACACACTGATGCTATTCAGAGATGCCTGTCCCCCTTGTGTTTATGGTGGCATGACTTACACTGTGGCAGACCTCTACACAATACAAACGCAGAGTGAGATCCTTGCAGTGCAGGCATGCAAATACGCAGTCATAGCCATGCGCGCACACACAAACACACACACACAAACACACACACACACGCAAACAAACACACACTTATGGGCACAGACATACAGCACAGCACACGTGTCTCTTAAAGGCATTTCTTTGTTGAACAGCAGATTACCAGCTCAGCTTAACCCCAGCTTGTTCTGCACTGCTTCCATTCTCTGTTTGCTCGCAACACTTAATACCCGTGTTTGTGGCTACACAATATGCCAAATTGGGATTTTTCTTTCCAGATCTTTTTAGCATTAACACTTAAACACGCATATAATTTGTGTAGTGTGATGTCTCTATCTCAGCCTGACAACAATAGAGAACAAATATAAGACAGAGTAAGAAAATAAGTATTTGGGGTGTCTAAGTGTCTAAAATGTGTAACTGCCAACATGTAAAGGTAAAGAGAAAATGTAAGTAAAGGATACATTTTTCACACCTGTTTTAATGCCTTGTAAAAGTAATCATACCCCTTGAGCTTTTTTCCCTTTTACTCATGTTAAACACTCAAACTTTAATGGATTTTGGAGGATTCTATGAGAAAGACCAAAACAAAGTAGAGCACAATTATGAAGTGAAAGGAAAATGAAAAATAATTTTCAAATGTTTTAGAAAAAACTATCTGAAAAATTGGAACTTAGCTTCTTGAGTCGATTCTACTAATGCCACCTTTCTCTGTAATTACAGCTCTAACTATTTTGGGGTATGCCTCTTCCAGCTTTGCACATCTAGTAGATTTTTACACCTTATCCTTTGTAAAATAGCTCTAACTGAGTCATTTAGGCTAAAGAGCATCTGATTTGGTTTAGGTCTGGACTTTAACTAGGCCTTTCTAACCAATGAAAATGCTTTGATCTAAACCATTACCTTGTAAATCTGGCAGTATGTTTAGGCTTTGTGTCCTGGCAGAAGGTAAACCTCTGCCTCAGTCTCAGTTTTTTACAGCCTGTAAGAGGTTTTCTTCCAGGGTGGCCATGAATTTAAACATATCCACAGTATGATGCTGCCACCTCCACATTTTCCATTTTGCATGGTTTATGTGGTTTATGTGATGAGAGCCTTTACTCTGTGTCCCATATATAGCTTGTGGCATACTGAAAACAGGAACTCTTTCTTTCAACAATGGCTTTATACTTGGTACTCCTCCACAAACATTCATATCTCCATAAAGGGTAGGTTTGTGGAGTGCACAACAGTTATCCTGTCAACACATTCCAGATGCCTGAGCTGTTGATATCTGCAGCTCCTCCATGCCCCTTGCCTACTTTTCTGATTAATGATGTCCTTGCCTTGTTAGTTTAGGTAGTCAGCCATGTCTTGGTAGGGTTGCAGTTTTTCCATACTCTTCCCACTCTTAAATGAGTGCTTTGTCAAATATTGAAAGCCTGTGATATTGCTTTATAACATAACCCTACTAAAAAGTGCTTCACAACTTCATCTCTGATCTGTTCTGCGTTTTCCTTGATCCCCATGATGTTTTTTGTTCACTAATGTTCTCTAATAAACCTTCACAGAGAAAATATTGTTTGAGTGTTTATACTTCATATTACACACGGTAGGACTATATTTACTAATTAGGTAAATTTACAATTTTCTGTGGGAAGTTGGTTTCTCTGCTTTTTTTTAGGGCTGTCATAGTAAAAAGGGCTGGAAACATAACATGTCACACTTTTCAGATTTTTTTTTGGAAAAAATCACGTGTTCTTTTCTTTCCACTTCAGAGTTCAAGGAGTGTGAATACTTTTGCACGTCACTGTATGTAATGATTTCGAGTAAACCTTCTAACATGACTGTTTCTGTAACTCCTCAAGACGCTTTCTCACTTACAAAGAATTGTGAAATCCAGTCCGGGAAGCTTAATCACATCTCAGGAGGCCATTTTCTCAGGGAAAAACCAAATCCTTGGCTCATCTCCATGATTGGATGGACCAGTCGGTGAGCCTGTGGGCTCTCTATCCTTCTGCACAACCCCATCTAGTCATCCTGCCCCCCTTAAGTCCTCTTTTTTCCTCTTCCATCTTCTGAAATAGTCTCCCTAATGAGAAAGCCCTTCCCTATTCCCAGCTACAAAAACAGGCGTTGGTGGCAGAAGATGCTTAGGGAATGTGGTTATTATTGCACATACGTACACACATTTTCAGGGGCCCCTCTCCAGTAGTTTGGTTAATGATGCCCCAAACTTAGCTGTGAGCACGAATGACTCCAAGGTTTCTTCTCATCATTCTCATCATCACGATCATATTTTTTCCTTCGCTGCTTTATGACTCAGTCACATCATTGAAAAAAAAAACATATTTTCTCTGTCTAGTTTTCCCCTCATTCCCACTGTTTTCATTCCTTCTAACTTATTCCAGTATTTTTTCTGTATCATCCCATGCCTTTTTTTTCCCTCATGGTGTCCAATTGTCTCTCTTAGTTTTGTTCCCAGTGTTTCCCTCAGTTTGCATTTACCTGTTTCCTCAGTATACAGTCTCCTTTCATTTTTTTCTTTTCAAAGCCAGAGTTTTAAGAAGCAGGCAGGAGTAATTCAAACAACATGGCTGTAATTTGCTATGACATGTTTCATTTCTGACCTCACTTCAGATAACCATCTTGCTCACTCCAGCTTTTTCTGCATTTCCCATCCTTGCTCCCAAATCCAGCAACACGCTGTGGATGAGCCAGGCCATATTTCGAAGGCTTCCTCCAAATATGTGCTCATGCTAACAGCTCTGTGGCTACTTAATAAGACCAAAATGTTTGCTTATGGGTTGTAGGTCATTTAAACAAACGTGTACCTCTGGAGCCAAATGCTGCCCAAATCTCCAAATGCTGTCTACTATATTTTTACATCTATTCAACAGGTTTTCAATGATCTCATTTCTGCTAAGGCATTTTTTCTTCATAATTAAGCATAACCTATTTCAACTCTGAGTAAAATCGACCGCAGGAAAAGTTATGACAATATTGGCAATTTTGGCAACGGGTGATGGTTAAGCTGGGGATGACAGGAAGTGACCGAACTGTTCAATTTGGGTACTTGGTTAAGCTGGAGTGAGAGAGAGAGAGACAGAGAGAGGAAAAAAAGATTTACAGGCACAGCACACTCTGCTGCCAACCCAAAAAGCCACAAATATGAACGTGTTCCCTGAGAAGTCGACCATGTGAAAACAAAAGTGCCTGGCAGTGGGCAGCGGAAAGAGAGGTTGAGTGAAGGGGGAGAGGCAGAGAACTGTCGAAGTTTAATTTGGGTGAGAGGTCAACATGAAGCCAGATCCGGAGGACACAAACCCAAGATAGCATGTCCTCCTGCTGCCCCATGGCAAAGCACACACATATAGAACACATGGATGCTGTCTTTATACAGATATTAAACGTTGGGAGCCTTATTTTATGTCACACTCCCATCTGTTGCAGCCTTGAAGTCTACTCTGAGGGAATATCTGTCACAAACGTTACCACGACCTCAAAAATAAAAACATTCATAAAAAAAACATTCTTCGTCACACAAAAAATATTACTAGTTGATTTATTATTTCTTTTATTTATCTATTTGTTTATCTATTTAATTTTTGCTACAATTGTTTGTCAGAAGGGAAAAAGAAATCAAACAGGCTAATTTATTTGCTTTTGAGACATACACAAAACATTTTTTAAATATATTTGATAAATGTGTAATGGACATATTTACTGTAAATATATCTAGCATAACCAAAACTATTACGTGACAGCCAAACTTAAAAATTATTTTATATTTTCTATATATTTTAATGAGAAGTACATACAAGAATAAACTTTTTTCTTCTGTTTAAACTAAATATATTTCAATATATATAACGTAGATGAGTCAGCTGCGAAAAAGAACAAGACGTGTATTTAAAGCCATCACCAAACAGATCATAAATATGGCCAGACGTTTGTATGTATAGCATCGGTTATATAGCCGCATGCTGACAGTGGGAATTTAAAAATCTCCGGGACATTGGTGTTCTTGTTCAAGTCTATAAAACAAAAATGCACAACTAACTTCCAAACTAATTTAAAGTGCAACGTGTTTCCCAACAACTGATCTACAACAGCACAGATGCTCACACTTTATCAAATTCTGTGAATTCCCTTTTGGAAACCCAAGTACTCAACAAATGGCTACCAACACTCATAACAAGGACAGCACCCTTCAAACCTGCTCACTTAGCCAATGTTGTTGAAGTTTATCAACTGATCCCTGCTTCAACAGCTGCAGTTCCCTTCCTCCAACCTCATGTGCATCAACGAGTGATGTGTGTGTAAATGTGTGGGGCTTTTTGCAGGAGGAAGGTTGCTGCATGCACACACCTTTACCGAATATGTGTGTATGCGTAATGAGAATTTGCATAGCACCGGACATCAGAAAGACCTCATTCACAGCTTCTGCAAAGCTGGCCAAAGGCTAACCTCAAGATGTTCACACAGCAGGCCTACCAACTGCGAACAGAATCATCTCTGTTTCTCTGAAATCATCTACACTTACTCATAAAGTTTTGTTTTTTTTTGCTAATGGGGTACCTCAACATTTTCTTTTTCTTTCACTTTTCTGCAAAAATAAAATAAAAGGTAAAGGAGTAGTTCTTATTTTACTCTAGGTATCAAAGGTTGCCGTATCAACAAGTGAAACAGACACCAAGCCCTTTCCGTTTACAAATCTGTTTCCTAGCTTTGTCAGGAGCATCCAGGGTTGCACTCACGCCAGCTGACTCAGTCCCTATAGTAAGTCCTGGTTGTCCTGTCCAGCTGGCTATTCAAGTTAAACTACTAATCCCCTAAGGGGATCCTTATTTTTCTCTCTACCATACTTCAACTAGCTCCATGTGTGTTAAAAGAAAGCCTGTCTGTTCTGAAAGACACAGATAGATTTCCAGACTTGGTCCGCAGTTTCAGAGAATAATCATAGAAACAAAAAAATTAAAAATTTCCTTTTGCAAGTACATGCTTGCTTGCATCGTTCAGAAAGAGCCTCCTGACATCAAGGTATGATGTCTTCCTACCGAAAGCAGCAACAACAACTTCAAATGGCATAAAAGAATTACCAACAGAATAATAAGCACTGCCGTGCTTTGGCAACATCTGACTCCAATACTCAACAGTTTCGACTTATTACTGAACATGCAAACATAGTAAACAAAGGCTTAAAGAAGCAGCTGCAAGATCTCCTGCTGCCAAAGCACATGAGATAGATCTATAAGAGCTTTCTCTAAGCCTAAATCAGATGTAAACTGAATTTATAATTTTGAAACCTGCATCCGTTCAGTGTTTTTCTATTAGCAATCTAATGTCTTCATTTATTGATTGGTTGATCAAAAAAGGTTTCTGGTCATACTGCCATTTTCTTTGCAAAAGATAGTTTTCTTTTTTCAAAAAACATCAGCACACAACACACAGAAACAAATAGCACAGTTTCTATGTTTCAGGTATATGCAGATTTAATAAGTTATTTTAAAGTTGGCTAGAAAACAGTCACTGGAACACTGTTTCTAGGAATAAGAGCAACAGACATAGATTATGATTGTGTGTTTGGAACACTGAGCAGTATTTTACCTAATTTACAGTGTGAAAGAGATGCAGCCCTGTTATTACATTTAAAAAGCCAATTTATATTTTGATTCCTCAACATGAATGTCTGATTAGATAGATCACAGTTAGACTTTGATTTCCAAATCAGACTGTGGCACACAGAGTCATTTGGACTGAATCAACAATAAGGTGAATGAGAGTGGTACTTAAATAATTTTATGGGAAATATGTTTTAAGTAAAAAAAAAAGTGTAATAAGAATCCTTAGAGCCTTAATACATGTGGGAAACTACATGGGGTGCAATCAGATTTTTTTAAGTCAAAAAAATACGGAAGCGGAAATGTATGTTTTCTCCCCCACTTTTAAAAATGGAGAGGCAGTTCCTCCACATGCTCCTCTGTTCAACTGCCTATTCATATATGTATGGTGCTTTGTTTATATGCTGTATTTCTCTAAGCGTTTTATTCTCGTAGAAGTTTTTAATAATCATGTATCAACTCAAAAGTATTGAATTAACAGAAAGCTCTTGTCTTGTCAGTTTAACTTTTTCACTTTTGGCACATGGCTGCCCTGTGCCATGCACCTAGGCTAAGATATTTAAACTTGAGTGCATTTAATCAGAAAAGTCAAGCACAAAAAAAAAACATGTCTGCGTGGTAGTGAACTCATCACAGTAAGCTGATCATACTGACTGTTGTTGATTTCATTTAAAGAATCGCATGACAGGCTGCCACACTGTTTTCCAAGGTAGTTTTTTTGTCTCTTACAGCTTTGCCATTAGTTTTTTTCCTGCTCATAATACATGTGCCTCTGCGTTTTCTGTGGCAGAGAGCCACACACTGTAGCCTAAAAAAACACAGAAAAACACTGCTCATAGTTACCAGAACCGCCGTGTTTCAGCACAATATCAAGGTGTGCGCTATCTCCGCAACTACAGCAGACTCCGGTAATGAACAGAGTGCATGCTGCTTCTTGTCTGGAAGCAGCCTTACAAGCAAGGTGGAATTGTTTTATGTCTGAAGAGTCCAACTCTGTCTTCAGTGAGAGATGTCGAGTCAGAAAATCCTGGCTCTAAGAGTCTTTGACTCTATAGGCAATGCACACAAGGACTGCTGTTTTCAACGCCATCCACCCTAACCGTGAATCGGACTAATAGTACTTAAACTATACTACTAATATAGGGTCAAAAAAGATTTTTATTCATTTGGTCTTTGTTCTGAAATAATAGTAAAATCCAGTTAAACTGCGGAGTTGTGTAAACTAACACATAACAACAAATCAGGGCTGTTTCATCTTAAAATTTTAGTTGAACACCACTGTTACTTATGTTTGAATGATCTTGTAGAAAAGAAATCTCATCTCTTATGATAAAAAAGCTTAAAATCGTGATCTGATCTCTGATCTGTGCATCTCTGTTTTTTCCAGAATGTGTGGTGACTTTCTTACTGTTCGTCGAGCCTAGAGTTGAACCAGTGACCCTTCAATGACCAGGATTTCCTCTGATGGCAGAAAACTGGAGTCAATTTGATTAGCCGCCACTCAGCACAGCCTCAGGTAATGAGGTATGTCTGAAAGTTGAGGATCGAGATAAAGTGGTAGTACTGGAGTGGAGGGGTCCGGATGACATAGACATATGGAAGGGCAAAGGAACTTTCAAACTTCAAAAGGTTTCAGATTAGAAACAAAACACACATCACAAAGACAAGGAGAAGGAGGAGGACCACACAAATTAAATTTTCCCCAAAAAAGGGGGAAATACAGACAGTAAGGGATCTCTATGTAAACTATGTGTGACCCCACATTTACCTGCACCCCCCCACCTCCTTTTTTTTCCTCATCCCTTCCTCCCTTCTTACCAGATCTAATTAAACCACAGTGGAAAGGGAGCCTCCGCTCACTAAGAGAAACCCTGTCATGACAAAGAGAAACACAAAGCATGACCTGAATTCAATTGGAAACGGATCGACAGCAAAAGGGCAAATAGGGAGATAGCTAGAGGAATAGAAAGTGGGAGATGGATGGAGATAATTGAATCAAGGCTGGGGTTGGTGGAGGAAGATACATCTGTTGTGGATACTAAAGTTTAACAAAGATATTAAGAAAGAAAGATTGGTCTTACTTCATTACATAAAGATAATATATCTGAATCACTCTTCTGCCTTTTCAAGTAAAGCAACTGTGCAGAGGAGCCAGGTCATTGATGGATTTGCACTATTTCAGACAGGTAATTTAAAAAAAGAGATGTACAGGTTCATCTCAACAAATCATAACATCATTGGATAGTTAATTTATATTAGTAATTCAATTTATTATATAGATTATTTACACAGAGGGTGATATTTTTTAAGTGTTTTTTGGTTAATTTTGATGATTAGCCCTTGAAGCTAATAAAACCCCCAAAATTCAGTTTGTTAGAAAATTTGAATATTAAGACCAATAATAAGGGATTTGATTACAGAAGAGTCTGCCTATTGAAAAGTATCTCTATGTGCTGCACACTACTGTACCCTGTACTCAGTTTGAACAAAGGCTTGGTCAGGGCTCCTTCTTCATGAATGTAGCGTGGCATTGAGACAATCAGCCTGTGGAGCTGCTGAGCTGTTTAGAAACCCTTAGGTAACATTGATGGCACCCATGAGTTGTTCTGCATTGTTGGGTCTGGTGTCTTGACAATACCCCATAGTTTTTCAAAGCGGTTTAGGCCCGACACATTTGCTGGTCAATCAGTCACAGTGATGTCATGCTCTTTAAACCCGGTATGGAACCTCTTGCATTGTGGGTAGGCTTCACGTTCGGCTGGAAAATTGATCAATGACTAGTCTTGTAGTTTTGTCCTTAGCTCAGAAAAGATGCTTCGGATGTTGCTTCTAGTTCAGGAGTGCCTTAACACAAGGAATCCAACAGTCAGGGCCAATGTCTTGTATATGTAGGTTTGTGGTGGCTCTGGAAGTGCTGACTGCAGCTTCAGTCCATGCCTTTTGAATTTCTCCCACTAAACTTTCTATTATTAAGTTAGGTATAGAACTCAGTGCTATAACATAACATTTCTGTATTAAAATTAATTTGATGAAAATAATTTGAGGTTTTTAATAGCTTTAAGCCATAAAATTAACTGAAAATAAGTATTATATATATATTTTATTACAGAATATTCATATTTTTTCTGTGTGTAATGAATTGAATTTGAATACCCAAAATAAATTGTCATTCGATTATATTCTATTTTATTTTACTGGTTGTCTAGCAAAAAACATAATGGAAAACAAAGTATCAAACTTATTTTTTCTCCTTAAACCAGAATTTTCTGCACAACAAATGAAGCAGGAATATTCATTATATTTCCAACAGACTGATATGTTCATGTTACTCCTTAAGTATTCACAGAAATGCCAAATAAAACAATAATTGTCCTGGCAGACGGAGCCGTTTCTGTTTTTTCTCACTGGACAGTGGAGATTTGGCCCTAGGTTCAGGAAACGAGCAACACATTCACAGTCTTTGTTCTGTGTCTGTTCGTGTGTGCGCCTGCATTGGACCTAGCACTCAACTTAGCAATAACAGGAAAACATTATACAAGTGTGTAAATTACAGTACTGACACATTGTACTCACCACTGGTCAGCTTTGCCACAATTATGAGCTAATTTCATGAAGAAACAAACACACTAAAGCACTTAAAGAGAAGGCCCGTTTGATCAGTCGTTGAGTAAAAGTCTGGAAGCAAATATGCAACAATTCATTAAGAGAAACATTTGATTCTGACAAATAAATCTCAGTGATATAACAGTTTAAGCCAGAATTTTCTAGAAATCCTCATGAAAAGACTGCAACCTAGGAAGGAAATCAATTGAAACATGACATTGACTCCGACTGTGTTTGTTTAACTTGCAATGAGCGCTGGCTGGTGTGAATAAATGCAGTCAATAATAGATGAGAAGAGGAAGCGCCTTGCTGCCCTCATCCTTTTCATTTCTCTGCCTCCCTCAGCCATAATCGCTCACTTGTAAACACATACTATACAGTACAGATGGCATGTTCGTATGAGAGCAAACACAGCCTAAATGCAACCACACATGCACACACACAAAAAAACGCATACAGAAAGGAGAAGGAGAGCCAGCCGGTGTTTGAAACATTCTGATGTGTAAATAAAAACCTAAAAGATTTCTGGCCAAACAAAACAAATTTTCAAAACTCTGCAAACACTGCTGGGCCAATCGTCACATTCGCCTTTCTTTTCTTTAGTAGAACTGCTCAATTAATGTGTCACCTCAACGACCACAAGACCCAGCTCAAATAAGTAAGCCACTTCAGGCCTAGCCTCTGGAGAGAGATGAGAAAGAGACATAAATTGGTCTCTTTAAAGTAAAAAAGTCTCCCAAAAAACCAACAAGCTGTGACACCTGCAACACTAAAAATATGTTGCTTTTTCTTTTCATTCCTACCCTGCTTACACTAATCAGCAGGCTGTGAATACACGTCTGTTTATCCACTTCCATCATGTAATCCCTGCTTCTGTGAAGTCACACATATGTAATTTCCTTTCCTACTTAAGGATAACCATCTTTTCTTAGACCCAAAGCATTCAAACACGTACACACAAATAAAACATTAGCCTTCAGACTGAGCTGCTTCACTACATAAATCCCATTGAGTTAAAGCATGCATTTGTCTTCATGCAGAGAACCTGGGCAATACCTTTTAATCGGGATAGGAACTAGTAGAAACCTTCTTGAGGATTATTTTCTTGCAGGAAAGACTTTAGATGAATTACACCTACAGCAATACTGGCATAAATGCATTCATTTAGTCTTATAAAAAATATAAATATAAATTATTTTTAATCTATATTTTAAAGGCACTTTCTTAACAGTCACGCAGTCAGTTTAATTTACATTATTGTCAAATACTTCAAAGAAAAAAATTGTATAATGTACTTGTCATTTTGACCTAATTTTGATTGTTTCACATCCAACTTCTAAGATTATTTTAAAGGGGTCTTTTTTTGCATTGTTTTCTTGAGCTCGGTTTGGTTTTATTCTTGTTAGGAGCCTGGAAGACTAAAACATATTTTTTTTAATCTTTTTTGTACACAGTCTACATTAACCATTTTGACAGCCTGCCCTGACTGTAATGGGCTGAGCCAGTGGTAGCTTCACGCATGCTTTTTTGCCAATCTGGGTCTGGATCCAGACGGAAGGGACTGCTGCACAAGGCCCATGGCATTGCTCACTGAGTAGAGCATGAATGATATGAAAAAAGTCTCCAATTAAACGAGAAAAAGTACGTAGATGTGTCACTAGTCACTTTTTAGAATAAGAAATGCTTGAAATAAAAAACTGCAACGTTGAGTAATTTAAGGAAATAATATCTAATTAAGATAAAGAATATGTGAGTTGAGCATTTTTATGAATTAAAATACCACAATGAGAAAGAAACCCATACGCAGTGGGTAGAAAATGGTGTGTTTATGGGTACAAAATGGATATATGAAGGGATGAAATGGTAAAGCTTGCATACAGTTATGGGTACCAATTGGTGAAGGGTGAACTGAACTGATCTTTATGGATCATCAAGTAAACAACCGTTTCATGCAAAAATGTAAAGTTTACTTGCGAGTTCAAACAGTTTTGGAAAACACTGGTATAAAAATGTATATATGCCAGCTTTCTGAAGGCCCACCAGGGCAATCCCTTTTATCTGGTGGGCTGAAGGCAGACAGATAGAGCTTTGTTTTGACTGAGTTCAGTTGAGAGAAAATTAACAAAATTAGAGCTCAACAGGGACGTTATACTTGCTGCAATGAAAAGATGGAAATAATTTATTTGTGGAAAAGGTGACATACTAAATAGCAGCTTAACAGCCCAGTCACACTGTCCACACACACTCCATTACTGTAAAGGATAAAAAGAGAGGAGCAGCTTTGATGTGCGCACGCCCGCTGTCACTGTCACAGACACCGTGTTGGCTTGCTTCTAAGCATCCCTTCATTGTCCACCCGCTACACCTGACACTGCTTGGCGGGCTGGCTGTGTGTGTGCGTGTGTGTGTGTGTCCACCTGTGATGCGATCTCAGCTCTCTGTGAAGGTATGAAGAGAGTAGGAAGTGATCAAAGTATCAACTAGAATCCCTGATAGAGAACACCAGCAGTGCCCTCTGCTTGGAAATGTTATCTCCAAAGGTACGTAATTTAGATAATCCTACAAGGCTTTGATGCTAGTTTAATGCTGGATTAAGTTTTAAAACAGACTTCTATGGCCACCACTGCTGGTACATCTTTCTTCACAAGCAATATTTACATAGTAACATCAGTTTGGAATCAGATGTACTTGCAAAAAGGCAATTTTTTTATTTTATTTTGCAGCTTATTTTGGAATGGAGTCCAGGGAATTAAAAAAGGAACTAGGCAGCACACATACAATAATTTACTTAAAGGTGGAAAGAAGCTGTATATTTTGATCACACTGGGTTTGACTTTTAAACTAGGAAACTATTTTTGTTTTAGAATGCCTTTTGTACATTGACAAAGATTTTAAGTAACAGAAAAAAGATTTCTATGATGAATTACAGTTTGTCAGAGGATGGACTAATTGTTTTTTGTAAAGCTTTGATATGCCAGAGCAGATTTTGGCCAATTCCAATGTCTCTTTAAGAACAATTGTCTAAGAACATATAAGAGCAACGCTAAAAATGTTTTTGCTAACCTTCCTGGTGAGAGTAGTCAT
Organism: Crenichthys baileyi; assembly: GCA_036173005.1. Lineage (NCBI taxonomy): Eukaryota > Metazoa > Chordata > Actinopteri > Cyprinodontiformes > Goodeidae > Crenichthys > Crenichthys baileyi. The sequence goes on along the minus strand of JAHHUM010000304.1, from coordinate 917,950 downwards.
TAATTATTTTTTAACCAGATCAGTGGCAGCAATTGTAGAGATCAGTCACCATTAAGGGCTTTACTATTATTTTAAAACAATGCCAAAATAATTAGCATTTTTAACTGGCTGTAGCTTCTATTATTAGCAATTAGAGCAGCTAGCATTACTGCAACAGCAGTTTTCGTTTGTTTTCTAGAGAATGTAGAACTTTACCTCAAACATTTTCAGAAGGAAGCCAACATTTCCAGCAAGTTCCATAACAAACATAGGTTGAGACCTCACAAAGATGAAACAGAACAACTTATACCTCCAGCCTTCCTGTTATTTCATTTAAGCCTTCCTTTCTCTCATTGCCTGAATGAATTGCTAAAATACCTTGACATGCCTCCTTAGAAAAGGCAGTTCCTTCAAAATAGTAATTACCTAAATCTTATTTTTACAGAAGAACAAATATCCTTTGACCATTTGAACAAGATCCAAATAAACCACTTGAGAGAGATGATGGAATTGTAGGTCCCCTCAAGTGGTATTTGTTTCATAGGTGCATTTGCAAGCAAAAGAAATAGGTTTGCACTTGACCATCACTGTCCAGATTAGACTATGTGTGAGCGAACGTGTGTGTCTCCTGGCAGACCCAGATGGCAGGCGGGCAAGGGCCTCGATGGGTAAAACGAACACGAAGCAGTAAAGGCCAGTTCTGGTTACAAGGATCAGACGGCATTACTACAAACCCAGTTCAAAGCGACTGGCGCTACCAAAGTCAAGGTGTGGGTTACACTGCCGAGCACAAAGGACACACATACTCCCAGTGCCCCAAATGGATAGTCTGTGTCTTTCCTTAACAGTCAACTTGCACCAACTTTCACCTCATCACAGATGATTCAAAGAGTTTGTATCAGTTATCAATGGCTACATTCACTTCAGACCTTTTTTCCTGGACACACATTGCTAAAAAAGTTGCCGCTTATAGTAAGCCAGCAAACTGGAACAAAAGCCAAAAAATAATACACAGAAAGACAAGAAATCCTAGCAGCAAAGTTTAGAAGCTCAGACAAAGAGAAAAACCAGAAAAGATGCAGCAGCTTTAGGGAAGGAAGGGAAGCGTGTGGGCCTGCTGCTAATTTCCCACCTTGAGAGCAGTAATCTGAAGGCAAGATTAAGGTAAAGGAGTTATTCTTGACTATTTTATTAAGAGGTGCTTTAGGCACTGGAAGAAGGGGCTTTAGTGCTCCTCCAGCAGCATGCCATACAATACAAAACAAACATTTGCTGTTTTTGCACCAAAGTACTCTCAGATGTGTTAGGTCGGGGGCCTCCCGCTTTGCTGCAGAGGAACTTTGAATCAAAGTTTTTTTGTTTTTTTTTTTTAACTCAGTGGAAACGAAAAAATACTAACTATAAAAAAAACTATTTCTGTGGGTCATGCCCTGGGTATGTGTCTGTTTGGTGCAATGGGTGATATCATAAGAAATCAATTATTACACCTAGGTATAATTCAATGGAGGTGACGTGGTAATGAACAACAACACATACAACTGTTTTTTGTTGTGTTTAATAGGTATATATTGGCCTAAATGAACCAAGGACATATAGAAAGTGACCCTGCTATTTTATATATTTGCCTTGATGCAAAATATGAACTCTTGAAAAATAAATAAGTACTTAAAGCTGAAAATATTGGTGATATACAAACATCTTATTTAACAGGAATATAATTTTGAACACATTTGTAGGCTTTCAAAAGCTCAAATACGCAAGATGTGACTTAATGACTCCTTTGCTTATCAGAGTTAGCACTACAAATTAAGAAATGTTGAGAATAGTACCCAGGCCAGCAGCAGCATTACACATCTGCCTTCTCTATTTACTTTGTCATGAACTCACTTTCCTTCAACACTTATCTTCATTGCTATTGAAATGCAACGTTGGGGGATTTGAGAGCTCTATAGATTTACCAACAGAAGTTTCACAGAATCCAAAATGCAACATAAGAACAACAGATTTTCAAAACCAGCAGGATGTCTAAAACAAAACGGTATTAAAAAAGCTTTTCTGTACTCAAAACAGAGGATGTGGCCAGGCTTACTGAGGAGAGAACTTAGGGCAGAGAAAGATATAAGACTTGGGAAGCCTTGAGCACAAATTTAAATAGACTATAGAAGATATATTCACATTGTATTATTTTAGGTTTTAGAGCCTCTCAAGAGTGACTGACAAAAGTTAAAAATTATCATTTTCTACATCATACAAAAGTAAAGTAATATATTAGTGCATATATAAACTTTCCAGTTATCATTCTTTAGTAGTTGTGACAAATTCATGCTGTTCAGTATTGTATCACGGGCCTTGCTAAATCCACACAATGCCCAAACATTGCTCTGTTTGAACTTAGATAATATTTTTCTATTGTCTTCAAATCTTTCTCTGAGATACTTTAAAAGTTCCATGTTGCCATAGTAGTTTCTCTATAGCACCATCTTCCAAGGTGCCAGTACTCACTGTGGTCAGTGTATTAAAAATACGCCAATCATATAGCAAGTTCTCTGCATGCCTATACTTACTTCTACGGAGCACTATGAGCGCATACAAGGTGTGTAAAGCTGCTTGACAGCTAAAAGCAACCAGCAAGGGGTTTTACTGCAATGGAGTTGAGCTGGCACTGAGCTGTTTACTGTCCTCAAGTTTTACACTGACACAAAACTAAATGCTGCCCCTCAGGTTTTGCATAGTACTATCTTCAGAGGTGCTAATCTGAAGTACTTGCAGTGTTAATAAATCATGTCATGAAGACAATCTTTAGTTGGTTTGTAACTATGATGCCACTTAACACAAGCTCACACATTCTTAAATAGGAAACCTATTGTCATTCTGATGATGTGCACAAAAATGTTCCTGCAATTTTCAAATTTATTGAAGAAATCTTCATGCCAGTATTGTGTGTGCAAAATTTAAGTGCTGATGTTGAGTAAATTGTATGTATTTTAAACCCATTCCTGGTAAAGTTCTGCCATGCAGGTGTAACTGGTCTAGGTGTGGTCTACACCCTGCACTACCCAACGCTTTCGCCTGAGTTTTTGTGATGTAGGTACAAAACATGCAGCTATCGCCTTCTTGAACAGAGGTTTGAGTTTTTGTTGGAGATTAGCACCTCAAGAAAGATAAAAAATTAGGCAGTGGTGGCAAAGTAATATCATGCTAGTGATGCATGATATGATTTAAAAAAACATTTAAACAAAGAAATATACAATGTTTTACCCAATAGCTTTCTAAACAAAAGCGGTGTATCTATTTAATCAACAATGTCCAAAACTCAATAGTCTGCCAATTTGTACCCTCAGTTTGTACCCTCACACTGACATGTCATTGCTTTCTATTTCCATTTTGTACCCATAAACAAACAATTTCAATATATAACAGTGTTCTTGGCCATTAAATATGAATTTATTTTGCTTGGTAGTTGAGTATTTTTGATTTGAGATATAAAATCATATAAATGCTTATATTGATTGTGGTTCTGATCCTGGTTTGGGCATGATGACTCATGAAATATAAGAAATTACGATCCCTGGTTGAACCAAAATACCTGAGCAATCTCCTGCTGGTCCATGTGATGCATTGGATTCACATAACCATGAGCAGATCGGATGTCAAGATGGCTCATTTTAATAACCCAAAAACGTTGAGTACAAACTACTAAAGTATGAATGGGTGAAATGACCTGCCCCCATATTCTGTATACATTAAATAGCAGCTAAAAATAAAAGACCATTAATTCCTGCAGGCTGGAGAGAACATGCAAAAACATAGGTTTTCAAGTTGATGACTGACATAAATCTCCTTTTTTTTCAATAGAATGCCTGGTGTAGCTGTTTTGTACTAAAGACATACAATTAATACATGCTACCTGCTTTGCCTTTGGGATGCTGAGCATCACAGAGACGTCAGCTTGTAATAGAGCTATTTGTTTTCCTCAGAAAGCTGTCCAAACGCTCTCGCTGGGATCACCAGATGACACGAAAGGACGGCTATGAATTGGTCAAATCCACTGGGGCAAACTATTGATCAGGCTTGCAGCTTGTGAAACACAAATATGCAACCGAATTAGATACATGTGTGATAGAACAACTGTGTGTCGCGTCTGAACATAACACTTGCAAAGAAATCAAGTTAATCTGCAGTGATGGCTGTTTGGTTTTACAAACCAGAGAATTTTAAGCTTATTAATATTATTATAATCTACTACTCTGTAGTGACATAGAAAGTCAAATGAATATGGACAATGGATATGGATGTTTGCTTAGAGATGCTTGCTAGTATTTGTGAACTTTGCCAGACAAATGCACCCAAAAACACAGACATGTTGACAAAGTATAGAAAGTAAAACATAAGGATGCTACATTCATTTTTCTGAGGGCCCCTACATATTTCATTTCTCCTTCATTTTCTTTTTAACATCTCCTTTTTCGATGAGAGCTGTGTGTCATGGTCAGAAAGCAATTTAAAACCTCTGCTAATGAGAGTCAGAGAAAGAAAGAAAAAAGTGAGCAAGAGAGGGGAAGTTAAAGGGTGGGAGAAAAAGAAAGATGGTGTAGTAGGGCAGAGAGAGGAAGAGGATGAAGAGGGAGGGGTAAGGCTGGGGTGTCAACCATCAAAGCCGCCCAGGAGAAAAGAAGGCCAGGTGCTGGTTGTGGGAATGTGCCGTCCATGGTTCCAGAGACCGGGGAGCTGTGGTGGTGGTGGTGCTGGGGTGGGGGTTGCAGGGTGGTAATTAGCCAAGCCTGGAGGAGAGCGAGGGCCCTCGAGGGCCCGCAGGGATAGCCCCTCCGAGAGGATACCATTTGCACTTCTACAGGAGCCGCCAGCCCCTGGGCCACAAAGAAGGGGAAAAGGGGAACTATGGCATCCTTTATCAGGCTGGACAAAGACACGGCATCTTTTCAAAGGAGACTGGAGAGAGAGAGAGAGAGAGAGAGAGAGAAACTCCAGTATTCCAGAAAAGGAGGGGAAGAAGGGGAAAAAAGAAAGGGGGAAAAAGTATCCTCGGACCGCTCAGGAGAGACGCAGAGTGAGATGCCTGTGTGTTCTGGCAAAGCGAGACAGGAGGTTACAGTCATTCCTTGACCCTGTTACTCCTCTGAGACATCAGAAATCCACTAATATCCACTAGACAGCAAAATTGTGTTGAGTTGCACAGGTATATGCCCGATACAGTGCAACTGAAACCACAAAAGTGTTTTTTAAACATTCATATAATTTAACTTCATAGTTGAAGTTATAGTGTGCAGTTTAGTTTGCTTTTAATGTAATTTAAAGTGATCCAAGTAAATGTAGTGAATGAGGCATAATGGCCACCCTCTACTTTTGACATTATCAAGGAATCTTAAGAGTTTTACATCCTGCAGACCAGTGGAAAGTGAAGGTCACTGACATTACTTCTACCTATTACCTTTAGAGTACAGCTGTAAGGGGTGGGGTGGGGGAGGGGGTACTCATACCCACTGAGACTATGAGGATTTGTGCTGGGTAGCAGCCTGACAGCTTTGACTGAGTAGGGGTCAGAGGTCAGACGGGCCATGTGATAAGGGATTAGAAAGCTGTATATAAGGGCCCTCAACTGAAGAGGCCCGAAAAATCTCAAACTCCCCCCATTATCTCCCTGTGTCTCTTCCTTTTCTTTCTTTTCCCCTTTCCGTTCTCTCTCTGGATACAAAATGCCATTTGTTGTCCATCAGTCAGTAGCACAAGGCTCGGGTCGGGCACAGTGCTGAAAGCTCCATTCACACACCCTCTCACCCAGGGATGTTTTTGCAATTCAATATTTTCACACGCAGGCAGCTTCATCACTGCTTTGGAACCATACACTTGGCAGGATGAGGCTGTGGGGGTGGGGGGACTCTGGGACAGAGGGTCTTGGAAGGGGTGGGGGTCAGCACAGAGGAATCCTAGTGTCGGGAGGGGACAGGCCCGCGCCAGCTAATGGGCCATCTTGAAATGTTTTACCATGACCCCTCCAACACCTACGTTCATACAGACAAGTGGGCACCCACTCACCAACGGTTACACACACACTGCACTCGACTCATCACTTTACATCCAATCTATCTCTAGGTTAACAAGGAAGGGGGCTCTTATTTCCTCCATTGAAATCTCTGTGCTAATACAGTGACACTGTTCTACTGTGTCTTGTCTGCCCTCCCCTCAAACCTTACAACACCCTGTTGGGCAACGTTTTCTTTGCAACCTTTAACAAGTTTTCCTACAGTAGTACTTTGCATAGACGCTACATCCATCTTGCCATCAACTCTGACCATTTCCCTGTCGCTACTGAAGAAAAGCATCCACACAGCATGATGCTGCCAGCACCATGTGTCACCTCAGAGAGGGTGTTTTATTTTTTTTTGGGTGATGTGAAGTGTTATCTTTCCATCTCACATAGCATTTTGCTTTTGGGACAAAATGTTACAAAACACCTTGATTCATATCGTTGCTGTTTCCCCAATATGGATTATGGATAGTGCAAACAGACCTTTTTATGTTGCTTTCACTAATTATTGTATCTAACCATGCTTCCAAGAAGATGAGATTTGTGAAATCTTTGGCCATCTGAGCTGTGGCTCTCCAAAGCTTCTCCACAGTTACACTACGTCTCCTAGCAAGCTTTGCAGTTTTCCTGTACTATTTCCCTTTTTAGATAATGTATTAAACAGTCCTAAGTGAGATGACAATAACATTGGGATAATGTTTTATAAAAACCTAACCATGCATTAACCTTATCCACAACTTTCTCCCTGACCTGGCTGCTGTCTTCCCTGGTCTTCATCATCCAGTTGGTTCTTTAATGTTCTTTAACAAGCCTCTGAGGCCTTCACGGAGCATTTTTATACTGAGAATAAATTACACACAGGTGGACTCTTCTAATCAAGTGATTTCTGTAGGCAGTTGGTTTAAATAAATTTCATGTAGGGATATCAGAGTAAAAGTGGCAGAAAACAAATGAATGCCTCATTTTGATTTTCTGTAAAATATTTTGAAAAAAATATCTTGAAAAACATTTTCCTTCCTTTCAAAATCACTTGCTACTTTGCCCTGGCCTGTCACAGGAAATCTTCCAAAATACATTGACGTTTGTGGTTTGGGTATAAGTACTTATGTAAGGCACTGTACATATTACATATTATGACAAAATCTGGCAACCATCAACCGATAAATATTTGTTTTATGCAGATTCTTAACAGAACAAACACGAATCCTACCAGAAAATGCAGGCATCGAAGCGAAAATGCAAGGACTGCATAAAAATCTGCATAATTTTAACCAAAACATTTCAAGTAATTTGTTCCAATTCCACAACTGTTACACCTCAAGATTTGTTTAGCATATAGAGTGGCTGAGGTAAACATGGACGGTCGGGAAGGGGAAGGAGATGGGATGTGGGGGAATTTCTAACATATTTATCCTGTGCACCACACTCTACTTAATGAAATTAAACCACACCAGTAGTGGCCCTTTGTCTCTTGAGAATTCAGTAATCAACATGCCACCAGTTTGCATTTTGTATGAAAATAAATGGCAGCTGGTGAATATGAGCCTAATTGTGCTGCACCATAGACAGGAGCAGAGAGAGTGGGAGAAACTAGTAGCAGCACTGTAGCACAGCCAATTTTCATGGACAGCAGTGCTTGAGAAAGGTGGTTGAGTAAGCAGAGGCATTCATCTGGGGGGCTGCTACCCGGCTTCCACTCTTTCCTCCTTGTTCTATCCATCATACTTACAAAGAAAGTTAGCCAAGTATTAAGCAAATAGAGAACTGGTGAGACCTCTGCACTCACGCCTGGCAGGGTCACTGTATAATGACAGCTCAATTACTGGGAATCTCCTTGTATAGCCTCCTCCCTAATACAATTCCAACACCCGTCACACCCTGCACGGCAAATTTGTCAAACTCGCCAAAACGACTGGCCTGACAGTGTAATCGCTAACCGTCCCAACCAACATGAAAGAGGTCTTTATCTGGCCAAATCAAAGAACCTGATCTCTGAGAGAAAAGGGTGGAGGAATAAAGGAGGGAGAAGAGAGGAGCGGAGAGAAATGTCCCAAACGGCCCCATGTGAGACACAGAGATGTCTCTAATCCGCTTTAATGAGACACTGCTTGCCCATCTTTGCCTTAACGACGACACACAGAGACAGTGACGAGGGGCAGAGGAGAGAGGGAAGGAGGGAAAGAAGAGGAGGGGGAAAGCAGCCAAGGCTTTGAACTGCCGGCCTGATGAAAGGAGTACCAGCAGAGGGAATTTAGAGCCATGCTGCCCCTGCACACCACTGTCTGTTTGGGAGGACAACTAAATAACCCAGGGGACAGAGCAGTTTGTCTTCTTATCACATCTGAACAGGATGAGCCATCATCAGCACAGCCGCTGAGGGACTAAAGATGGACAGTGGTGAAACTGGAGAAATGTGCTACACTCAGCAGCAACGACAGAAGCACTGTAATCCAAAAATCTCTAAGACTGAGCAACATGTTACAGTGGGTTTTCCTTGTTTCTTTGTGTTTGGCTGTATGCTTTTAACTGATTTAACTAATTCGATGTTGAATTAGTAAGAGTAAAAAGAGTAATAAGAGTTCTGCCATGGCCAAAATGACATTGCTAACTACAGTTTGAAACCATGGACATCCCTCCAAAGGATTGTTCATAATGTTTGAAGTGGGGTTTTGTTGTTAAGCAGTTAATAGATAACTCTCTTGACAACTATATTCAGTGCAAACGCTATTTTACAAACCTTGAAACCAAGGTAACCTTTGCAATCATTTAAAGACTATTATTATTTACATGACAAACAGAGGTCATTTTGATCTTTTTTGATCGTGTGTGAAACATGTACTGAGAATGGAACATGTTAAGCGTTGCGTGGTCAGAGGAACTGACTGATATTAAAGTGAAGTGCTTATAAAAACAAATTAAACTATTTTTGCTTTTCATATCACTTTAGTATTATATAATTTACTGTCTAAAATGGTTTAAATGTTTCATTATTAGTTTGTTTCCCACAGGAAGATAACTGGTGGCACACCACCTCCTACCTCTATGTCCTATGTAATCGCCCAATGCAGATATTATGATGACACTTTTTTTTATATCTGTTTTTGAATTTAATTAAATAAAGAAGCGAAAAGGTTCATCAGCTGCAGGTAAGATATAATTGCTTATAACCCTTCCACAGAACCTCGCTTCAAAACTCCGCAATCATCCTTTTACTTGCGATAAATTGTACACAAAAAAAGTATGAATTATTTATTTGGTAAACTGTATGATGATTTGCCTTTTAACAAGCTATTAAAAAATACACTGAACAAAAAACATATTAAAACATAACATGAAAGACTACAAGTTTTGGAATGAACAAAGGCAAAAGCTTATTAGAGATGTAAGAGGGTGAAAGAGGGACAAAGAGTGGGGGTTAATACCAAACAAATCTGGATTAGACCCAGATAAGACTAGTCACAATGTTTAGCAATCCCTTGTATATCTCAATGCAATAAACAGAACAGAAAGGGTGGGGGTGAGGGAGTCATGAGGGCTACAAAACAGGCTAATTAGGGACTCGACACATTTGTGCCCTTGTTTTGCAAACAACGCACAGTGTTTAACAGCAGGTGGAGTACAATCACGGTAGACACATATAGAGATCATCATTCAGTGGTAATCAGCAAACCCAGAAGCAAGGATGAGGTCTGCAGAGTCTGGAGAGACTGGATAAAAGCCTCTACATACTGCAAAGTAGCAGAGCGGATAATAATCGGATGAGTAGTCAGACTTGAATACAAAATGCATTTAACTTCAGTGTTATGACTTTTTATTTTAGTAAGCCCCACCACCCCACCACATGCCGCTCTTTAATTTTTGCTGATCTATTTTTAACAAATCCCTGCCCCCTATCTGCAGGCTGCAAGCGCAGGCATACGGGGAGAGATGAAAAACAGGAGGCTGCTGAAAAACATTAAATATCAGAAATATATGTGAAACTCTCCAAGCCATGTCAAAACCTACACAAACGATGTGATGGGTAGACAGTTTGATTCTTGTTTTTTTTGCAAGCATGGAACCTGAGGTCACGGTGCAAGGCGGGAAAGAGCCACTTTTGCCAACTGGATAATGTGGGGTCGATGTATCACTGGAATGAATGGGATTTGGAGCCATCTGCAAGAGCTTAACGCAGCCGTTTTTGTGTGTCAACTCAAAATGTGACAAAGCCAGCATTAGACTCGCCAGGAAACACGGGGTTCACGTCGTTGCGAGGTTGTCTGCGTGTGTCCAGGTGCCCACCCATCGCCATGACCAAGGTCATAGCTTGGAACGGTGACAGAACCTCCAACAACTGTACAAAACGGTGTGACTGCCGATTCGCACGCACATTCAGCTTGGGCCAACAGTGCCAGCCCCTGCTGTTTGGATGACATTTACACTCAACCTTTCCAGTTTGTGATTGATTGGGGTTAAATCATACCGATGCACAAAAAATCTGTCACCACCGAGGTGTGTGCAGATGTGTGTCCATGCGTGCTCCCTGTGTGTGAGTGTGTGCGTGTGTGTGGTGTGGAGAACGAGGAAAAGCCAGTCAAGTGTATTCAATCCTTCAGCGAGACTCAGTAGGCACTGACGGGTCAGAGTGACTTCATAATACTCCAGAACTTTAACTGGAGTCATCTCAGCTTACCTGGCGGAGGAAAAGAGTTCACTTCATCGTATATGCATGCAGAGTGAATATCTGCAACTGTCTGTAATGGTTGTCCACATGATTCAATGAATTAAACTAACAGAACCTTTGCAATTAAAATTATGTCAACTTAGAGGGAGAATTGGCACTGATGCCATAAAACACAAGAGGGTGAAACTGACAACAGACTTCCTTTTCAGGGCATCAAACATTATTTGCTTATAGTGAATGTATTGTATTTTATTTTATGAATCATTTGGTCTTGCTGATGCTTAAACTGCCTTGTAAACTCTAATTTCAATATCAAAAAACTTCAAGATATTTTTTCTTTTATCTTTGATGGTCCTTTGCAATAAGAAAATTTGAATTGGTAGGTCAAACGTCAAATAACAGTGGAAGTCAATATTGGCCAGAAAACGTGTGATCGATGCATCTCTAAAATAAATATGTAAAAAGACTAAGCACCACACTCCAGACTGAGAAACATCCAACCTACAAGCTGCCATATATTTGCTGCAGATTTGCCCATGCCATATTATTACAACAGCACAATGAACCAAAATGCAATCACAATATTACAATCGTAATGCAATGTTTAAAGGCAGTGTCTAATAGGTTTTAATATTACAGGGGCCAGACAATTTAAATCTCCTTGCTTGGCTACCAAAATGCACTTCACTGACCTTTGTAACCACACCTGCTATAGGCTCCAGTAGCCAAAATACGAAAACTGTGGTGGATACACTGTGATGATGAAAAAGAATGAGTGGAGCAATAAAAATATAGGTAATTGCAATCAATATCTTCATCGTAATTTTCAACAGCATTGTAGTTGCATCTTTTCCTAACATAATAACCCATAACCCTGCATCGTGCGGACTATTTTACATAGATAGCCCACAATTTTTTTCTGTCCTAACAACATTAATATAAATTTCTTTAAAAAAACTAAATCATTATACCAAATCAGTAGTAATTAGACATAGTAATATAATGCCAAATGTATCATTTCTGACGCTGTGCATTCTTTAGCAAAGCTGCTACATTTCTCAAAAACTTGATGCATCTAGGAAATGTGTTGCTGAGTATGTTACTCAAAATGCATGATTTTTTAAAATCAATATGGTTATGATAATTAAGTAACTACAAACGTCTGTTGTGTCAATCTTGATACAATGTACAGTTGAGAAAGCCAATCAATGCTTCAAATAATCGTGGGTGCATATGCTATCAAAGCAACAAAAATCCAACAGTTAAATTACCGATAATTCTTTCTTGTATCAGGCTTTAAAGGGTTAAGCTTTATTTCTCAATGTACTGAAAGTAAAGTACTTGGAAATTTGTAAAATACAAAAAAAAAAACTGTTACTCAATGCAAATAATTTGCTGCTGAATTCAACAGAGCATGAGAATAAAATTGGGCTATAATTATAATTTCAAAACACGTGACGCTGAAACGGTGGAAACTGCAGCAAAGAGAAAGAAAAACTGCCGCATATCTAATACTCTCTCTCTCTACATATATATATATATATATATATATATATATAATATAGTGTGTGTGTGTGTGTGTGTGTGTGTGTTGTGTGGGTGTGTGTGTGTGTGTGTGTGTGCGTGTGTGTTTGTGTAACACACAGAGAAAGCTTGTAAAGAATGACCAATGAAAGGGTTATTAATACAATTTCAAAATAAAAGCACACACTATTTCCTTTTACTTTTGATGATCCTATCATTTATAGGCCCAGGCTCTAATCTGCGAATGTGAAAGGGAGCTGTGTGACACATTATAGCTGCGTGGCAGCGATACATAGGAGACCCTGAGCGTTTAGCCAGAAGTTAAACATAGCGACCATTGTTGGTTTTCAAGTGTTATGGGTTGGGTTTTATTACTTCTGTCAAAACATAAGAAGCTGTTGAGCCGGGCCAAGTTCATGACTGGGGAGTATACATTCTAATAATGGGCCTTTAACGCAAAGATCACAGGGATATCTGGAAATGTGTAAAGACAGCGTAGAGGTCAGAGAGGTGGGAAGTGCTGGATAATGGGTGCATCTCTTCAGCGAACTGGATCAGCAGAGGAGTGAAAATGAAATAAATGCAAGACATGTAACATATGGCGCTACCTTCGGTTTTTATTGTACTGATAATGCAAACGAATAAAAAAGGGTGGTGATAATCAATAAAGCGTGTAAGCTACCTTTAAAAAACTCTTTCTCTGCCTGCGAGCTTGGTTCATGTTTTCATTTACATTATATTTCTTTTTGCTTTGCTGCAGAGGTCACAGGGCGAATATTTACAGCAGCGCGCGCATGTGTGAGTGGTCTGTCTGTGTGGAGGTGTGTGTGCGCGTGCAGCTATTTGACCGCACACGTGCCCCGAAAAATAAACTACAGGGGAAAATAAATCTCCACTCACTCAAGCGGAAGCCCTTAATTGATCCAAAACCAATTTAAAAGCTACAAATGGGCCCAGAAGAATACCACAATAAAACAGCCGCAAGGTGTTAGACTTTTTTTCCTTCAGACGGCGCACGGTCGCACACACACGCAGAACCCAACACAAGTTCAGTCTGCATGAGCAATTAAGTTCCAGGCCTTTAATAAAATAAATAAATAAATAAAATGAAACTGATTTTCATTACTCGTTGAAAATACGTAAAAGCATCAATTTTAAAAATAGGATGCAAACATAAATCAAATCAAATTAAACTAATTTAACCATGTTAAAATAAGAACAAATAAAAAATAAGTAATAGTAAAAATCTCTTTTTAAAAAAAATACACAACCACTCACGGCTGCATTTTAAAGATCAATGCTTGTCACTAATCAAACAGAATACTCAAGCAGTTCAGTCAGAAAATATATCTAATATTCTAAGAGGAGAAATCACCCACGGAGATTAAAAATAAAATGATAAAACAGCTAGTGGATATTTGCTGCGGCCTCCTGTACTCAGATGGGTCACAAAAAGAGGGAAAAAGAGAAAAATTGAGCAGTCCACGTCCAGTCCACGTCATATTCAAAATCTGTGGGCCCGTGTGTTTTGAATGTTTGAGGAGAACAAGATATTTTTCATGCCAGCTGTCTGCTCGTGTTTTCCCTAAAGCTACGGCTGCATAACAACAAACCCGAGGCCTGCAAAGAGGCTGTCTGCCAGTAGTGCGACGAGACCGCTCCAAAGCCAGGCATTTGTGTTCATTAGCACCCGGATCAACAGACTATCAGGGCTGTTTGGAGATCAAGATCAAATGTAATTACCTCCTGGCACAAGGACCCCAATTTTCGACGTGTTTGGAGTATTTTATTCAATAAAGCAGCCTAATTAGAGTTCTGCTTTTTTGTTCGTTTTGTTTTCTTTTTCTGCCTTTGTCATTACATTTGCACAAGAACCTGATATCTCCAATATGAACCGTGAGCTAGAAAAATAGTACTTTACGCATTCTTTATTTTTTTTTCACCTGTGAAAAACAAGAAACGGCTCTAAATGAAATTCAAATACATTTCGTTAGTTGTTTTTTTATGTCTGCAAATATTACTTTCACTTTAGCCTTAAAAACATTTTTATCAATTATTTTTAACTGACAAAACCAGTGGTAAAGTGTGAACGTTTTAAATTCTTGTGAGGATACAAATCATTGTGTCCCATATGCAAAAAAGAAATATATATATTTAAAATTGTTATTATTATCCCAAAATGAAATAAATAAAGAAAACTACACAGCAACTGTGAGTGATATAAACTATAATATACTAATACTAGTAAAAATAGCAACAAGCCTTCACACGTCGACATGAGGTTGAAATACACTGTGGCCAAATAAGTTGGCTGACCCACACAGAAAACGCCGTATAAAACAAAGTTCATTCATGCAAGAATAAAGTAAACACGATTCATGAATCAATGCACCATCAATAAACAAATGTCAAACAATAAACACGCTTCACGCCTGACAATAAAAACTGCTCATGTTCGCAAAAAAAGGAAACACGAATACATGAATTTATTCCGTGTGACGGGGAAAGCAGTCCCCTCAGAAACAGCAGCAGCAGCAGCAGCAGTATTTGGGCGCTTTCAGGACACATTATTGATTGGCATTCCCAGGAGAAAGAACCAGTCAGCAGCAGCAGCAGCCCCGGTGGCCCAGGCATAAAAAAGGGAAATATCTTCTGCGATTTCAACTATGCGTGCATTTCAAATCTCGCTTGCTTTCTTTCTCGTTCATATTCGCATCTCGGCGTCCCCCAGGTTGTTTTGCAGGGGCAAAAAGAGTGCGTCCAGAGCGGCGTGAGCTGTACAAGCATCTCGAAGCAGAGTGGTGCTACAGCGCCCACTACATTTCATTTACACCAGACTTGGAACGACTCTATATAAAAAGTTACTATGCGATTCGACAACTTTCTTTGAGAAAAAAAAGGAAAGATTTGCGCCTGTGTAGAACCGACCGACAACAGAACTGGGGTGAAATAGGGGAGAAAATAAGATCTGACCGACGGTGTTTATTTCAGCTTTTAAAGAAGAGTGATCAACTAAAAAGCACCGGCGGCGTTTCTCATCACGCGTGAAACTTTGTGGACGCAGAGATCAGCGAAACCAGGAGACCAGCCTGCTGAGAGACAAGACCGAGCAGCCAAATACAAAGAGGAAAAGTTATCTGCGGACAAAAGAGTCTCCCGTCCTCTTTTTAGGGCTGTTTTGCAATTGACAAGGACACATTGGACCGGGACAAAGCCGGGGGAGTTTGGAAGCCGGCGGCTGGAAGAGCTAAGAAATAGGACGTCAATAAAAAAAAAAAAAAAAAAAACAGAAGAAGACCTACTTTTTGCCAGTTTTCTCGCCCTCGCCTTGGATCTCATCTTGTCGGCTTGTAGATTCCTCTCGTCGTCCTCCGTGAGCCCAGAAGCAGCAACAACACTATCTTCATCTCACCAGCATTGTCAGTTTGGACACCTTCGCACATGCGCACAGGCCATTCAATCTGACACCCTCGCCCGGGCCAAAAAACTTTCCAATGTATTCATCATCATCACTTTTTTGTCCTATCGTCTCCCCTTTAGATCACTTATCTCTTCCCCTCCTCCTCCTCCTCTTCCTCCTCCTCCTCCTGCTCACTCTTCACCATTTCCCCCACCGCCACCCCCATGCCACCCCCTTCACTCTCTTTCCACTTCTCACCCATGCACCCCCCTGCCCCATCCGTCCCATTCAGCTCCTGCCAGCGCCGTCCTGGATTTTTACCCCTTTAAACAGAGGCTGCTTGGTTTTCTGCAGCGCAGCGGCGGGACGCACTGAGGTATGGTGCCGAGGTCAAGGTCGCATTTTAATGCAAACAAAACAAACCCCATATGTTTTTTACCTTACAATAAATGCTAGAATTTATATATATTTCCCTTATTTTGTATTTTTATTGCAATTGCTTTTTTTTCATAAATTGCAATAATTTTCTTCTCTTTTTTACATTTACAGATTTAAAGAAACTCGCCGGTTCAGCTGATGCGTCATGTCAGAGCTTGCGCCAAAAAGCGCTCAGATTCCAGGCGTTATTTTTAACTTCATTATCGCACATGTGGACGATAAAAGGAGTTGGGCTCGGTTGCTGTAACAACTTTACAGGGTATGATTTGATCTTGTGAGGACTATGTTTGTGAGAAAGAGTGTGTGATTCCCTTTGTGTGTGTTTCCCTCATTGTGTGTAAACCGTGTTGCCCTCAGGACAAGCAGCAGCCAGCAGCTGTTTGACGGAGGCATGGACCCTCCACCAGCACCAGGGAAAACTCCTGACTTTCTCATTTTTGCACAGCTTTTTCCCATTTGTTACAAATGTATTTGAATCACTTGTTTTCTTGCAGGACTGTTAACGTATGTTATGTGAGCGCAGAAGCGCACCTGGAAGACGATGGACAGGCTGCAGCCTCAGCTTTGCGCAACTGCGACTTTTAACTTGCACCTGTTTGTTTGTTGCTTTGTTTGTTTGTTTACTACAGACAGAAGGAGCTAATTTTTTTTGTTGGTCTGCGGGCTTCTGAGTGATAGATTGAAGATCAACAAGGTAATTGTTTTAGATCTATAAGAACAAAAATTAGGATTTGTTTATTTAACATTTGCAGTAGAATAATAATTCCCTGTATTTATTAGAAAAAATGTAATGTGGGATTTTAAATGTGTTTCACATATATCATTATTATTATAAACAAATTAAATAAATACAAAATTGTAATATTTGTATTGTAACTGGGCCACATGTTGCATTAATGTGTAATTCATATTTAAATAAGCAAACTATTTTCTTATTGTATAATAATGATAATAATAATAATAATAATAATACTAATAATAATAATGTCTTTCTTTGCTTGTTTGTTATAAATTCACTTTTATTGTCTAATACTGTCAGGCTGGTCGTCATGTGGTGCCGGGCCTCCAGCCCACATGTCATATGGGAATGGTTTCCGTCTAGTTTGGCTGAATAAAGGCGGCTCTATATGCTGGAGCCTATTAAGGATCGGTGGTGACGGAGCAACTGCAGTCTGCTGGGAGAGCGGTGCGGATCAGTTTGCTTGGAGGAGAAACAACTCATACCTCATTTTGATCAATTCATAATCATTCAAACAAAATATTTTTTTTCCATTATTATTAATAATAATAATAAGGCGGTAGTACAATTTATTTGTTTATTTATGTATACCTGCTTCTTTATAATTATGATGCCCATCATGAAATAACTGATTTGAATAAATGTCTCCAAATTCAGTCGCTACTGGACAACAATCGCCGTTGGATGTTTTCTCGTGAGTTGAAGTGAAACGAAAGCCCGATTGTTAATCAATAATAATCAGCCGTAATTAGCCTGTATTTGATGGATATTTGGAAAGATTGCCTTGCATCCCTATAAGGAGGATGAGGAGGAGGAGTGGTGAGGGTGGGGGTATTTTATTGACTTGGCGGAGGGAGGCGGCTGAAAAAAAACGTTTTTACCTGTTGTGCGGACGGGGTACAGTAGGGGTGACCACCTTGTTATTTTGAATAATTTATTTGTCAACCTTCGTGTGAATAGGGATCATTAATTCTTTTTAAAGACAAAATGGCTGCGCAGATAAAAAGGCTCAGGACTGCTAGTCGATAGACAGTTAATAAATGAAGCTAGATTAATAACATTGGTCTGCAAAGGTTTTGTTTGTTCCTTTCTGTGTCTAGAAGCGTGGCGACAAGCTATCAATAACCCATTAAATGACTGACTTTATTAGTACCTCAAAAGAAAAGAGAGGGAAAATGGACATTAAACAGAATTTTTTTTTCTGTCTGAATTACTTCTATCAACCGGCCTGATACCGCTGAGGCCTCTGAATATTTTCTGCACCTCATTGGTTGTGGCAAATGATTCCACACGATGCAACACCTTTTTACAGGCGCAATTAAGCGCAATTAGACTATGCAAAGGAAAGTCTTGCTATCCGACACTGGCCTACAGGGGAATTAGCTATAGTATTCCTAAACGCCGACCTTTAGAAAGGAGATTTGGAGAGGCTGCGTAGAGAAAACCTCTTGTTTTGTCTTGGAGTCCGGAATAAGCTGTGCCGCTGGCTCCGTCCCAGAAACAGAGGTGGAGAGGTGCGCCGCTTCTTCTGCGCGGGGCCCCCACTTATTGTTATTAAGCCCTTTAATTAGACTAAACAGGAGCAGACCAAATTCATTATCAACTGAAAGGGATAACATGCAGAAGATAGCAATTGTCGGACGTAAATGTGGAGTTGATTGCAGATTTAAAATTTGTTTGGTTGTTTTACCTGTTGTCAGTGGCGCCACCAAGGGGGGACTGGGGGTGATCAGTTTTGTGCAAGTGTTTTATATAATTATTAAGTTGACCGAGGATAATTTATTTTGAAAGGTAACTTTTGCTTGCTTTACCTGCGACTTTTGATCGTCCAACCCCATTCGAAGGTGTAAAACTCTTAAAATCCTAATATTGTTTTCGGTTTTGGTGTGCTAGCCTGTGAGATTATCAGTGGCCCCCGTCGAGGCCAGCCCTTTGATACATTTTTGGAGGGGCCCCTGCGTGCCGTTGGTTTAATCACCTTTAAGCATTGTTTGGAGCTTATGTCAATATGTTGTCCCCGAGGGTACTATTATTGGCCCTTTGAAAACATGTCTCGAGTCTTTTACATTGTAAAGGACACATTTACATAAATACTTTTCAGTTCCTAACTGATTTTGATCAAGCAAAGATGTTCTAAGCTGAATAGAAAGACTTATATTTTCTAAGAACAGAAAACAAACTTGTGTATCATGTTGCACCAGTGTTGTAGTTCTAGCTTCCATATTGGCTTTGGCTATCTACTAAATAAATAAGGGGTAGGCCACAGATGGCATAACCAGGAGTATGTAGATTGCTCTAAGGTTAAGCTCTAATCTAGCTAAAATTAGTTGTTCATGATTTCAAGAACAATACCTAAAATTAGCTAATTTTATATGTAAGAACATGTTTTTTGGGGTTTTTTTTCCCACTGCAGGCAATGTCTGTTGATTTTAAAATATGGTAGCTCTCCTGATGTGATGGTATCATTTGGCGAGTAACATCTGAAAAACAGGACACAAAAAAGGAGGCACATTAAGTTAAATAAACAGATGGACATGTCTAGGGGTGGCTGCTGCCCTTACCGGTTTCCCTTTTGAGTCGCCACTGCTTAGACACCCTTACAAAAAAAAATTACCAAAAATATGTAGAAATAAAAAAAAAACAGTACCGTGAAGAACAACCAAATGATAATTAAATGAATAAACAAATAATAAAATGGGTGCTATGGGATGGTCTTTTTTCTCTTCGAAATCCACAAGAAATATGATGTATATATAAATAAGACGCCACGAAGTCATGGGTGGCCCAAAAGCCAACATATTTTTACAGGAAATTCCACAGTTCTTCTAAGAATATGGATGGAAACACAACACACAGTGACCGTTTATTTATTTATTTTACAGATGAGGATGAAGTAAAAATGCTGACTTCAAAACCTAATACCTTATAACCTTTATGTGTGTGCACTGATGGTTGCCGAGGCGGGGCTAAAGGAGTTTCTGACACTGTGGACCGGTGTGGTCGGACTGTGGTGACTCTACCTCCCTCTTCTCCACCACACACACAAACATATGCACAAAGGCCGCTGAAACACAAGCTTTATCCGCGATGGAGAGGGCTCTGGGTCTGTGGATTAGACGTAGTGCGCAGATAGCATCAGCGCATATCAGAAATGTGAAATGGAGCACCTTGCGTTGCAGCCGCGGGGAAACATCATAAAGGCGCAGCGGGCCTTTCTTGTGGGCACGTTGAGCATTGTAAATTTGCTAACTGTAGTTCTGACCCACTTGATGAAACGGGGGAGTAAACACAGTCACTACAGCTGGAAGAAGGCGCTTGGACTAAAAATATAATGCCATCGGCTGCAGAATCACCTATCAGCCGCCTAATACATGACAAAGAAGTGATGTTTTTGTCAAAGATTGATCAACAGAAATTCACCAGATTCCAGCAGCTCATCAATCACGAAATCCATTTTTCCCTAAAGTCTCAGGAGGAGCCCTTTGCAGCGGGCCGCTGCCTCCTTCTCCTTTAATGAAGCAGCGCCCAGGAGCGGTCACGATGAAGTCGCCCTGGTAATTATTACACATTAATTGGGTTCAGGACCTTGTGCGTCTATGGGAAATGGGGAATCTGACCGCTAATCCAAGACATTTCTTTGGGGCCTTTTTGCAGTGTTGTTAACATGATGTCAGAAGCTGCAGCTCTGCAGCATACCGAGAGCAGGGAAATGTGGGGGTCAGAGGGCAGCCAGTGTACAGACACCGAAACTGCAGGCCTGAGATTCAGGAATGTTTCCACCAAAGCGTTTCACACCTGAGAGTGCATGGGTTGGATGTCTCATGTCTTGATGATTCATCAAAAAATACATAAGTGGAATGTACTGTGTAGAAAATGAATTTATGTAAATGACGAAGAATATATACAAAAAGGCATCAATTCAATCTAGATGCAACCAGAAATATGATCCAGTTTGTTTTTTAATAAAAATTTAAAAAACACTATAATCTGGTGTCTTTTTTGTCAGAACTGCTTTTCGCACGTTTCGTACCGAACTTTTCAAGTCGTACCCGCCTAGGGACGTTCTGTGTACATGCTTTGAAAACTTCACACATTATATTTTTCCCCTAATGTAATATTAGACAATTGCATTGAAAAGTATGTGACTATTATCAACCAGCAGGACTTGCTTTGGTTCAATAAGATGTCATCATTTGTCATATTTGACAGGAGTTCACCGGCCCAAACGGGAATCAGATCCACGGTCAGTGGAGATAATAGAAAACAAAATCTTAAAAAAAAAAATCTATCAAATTAGAAATGTTTTTTTTTTTTTTTGAGGATTATTTATCTCCACAATTCATCATAAAATACGTAACAACTAAATCGTAACGGGTTACATGGGTACGAAAGGGTTTGTTTGCGGACACGAAATGGAGATATGAGCTGGCCGACATTCTGAGCTCATAGTGGCACGATGTCGGCCTTAGTCCCGCAAACACATCCGGAGGGCTGAATATATTTAAACATTTGTATTTTTCGGTATATGTTTGGGTTTAAGGAATAAAAAAGATTTGCGTGGTCTTGTTTTAGTACATTTAGTCAAACCCGCAAAATAATAATAAGAAATTAATGTATTTATTTCTTAATTAGTTAATTAATAAATAAGGAGTTATAAGTGGTAAGTTTACAGATTTTTTTATCATTTGAAAAATGCCAATAAAGACAAGAACATCAGGCATCACGCAATTTTTATTATAATTTCGAGTAAAACTTATTAATGTTTGACAGAAAATATTCAAACCAAGCAAAATTAAATGACACCTCACGATACATTTGCAAAATGTAAACAAAGAATTGAAAGTAGAAAAAAAATCTGATTACGAAAGCCTATTTTTTTTTTTTTTTTACCGAGCCATCATCATTAATGTTGTTGCTTTTAATTAATCGCTCGTTAATGTCGCCATCCATTTCCCCGCTGATCAGAGGAGCGAGGAGCTCCCGACAGCCCCGCCAAACAAATGCACATTAAAATATCGCCGGGAGGCTCGAGTGAAAATTACCCCGGCGCAGAAATGACCTTAATATGATGTAATCAATCACGCTGTCTGCTGGGACACTGGGAATCACAATGTTAATCTTTAGTTTGGAGTGGAGGGGAGTTGGAGGTGCGGCTGATAGCCTGTCATATTTGGCTCAGCCAAGAAGGGCGCAGTTTGTACGAATGTAATCGTACAGGCCGCAAGATACCTTAAAATCACAAAATAATGTCAGAAATATCACTTTATTTATTTCAGCAGCAACGTATGAATGTTCTCACAAGGGAGATTTCGTAATACGGTTAGAATGATGAATTCTGTCAAGATCTGAAGGACACTACTCTTACACTTTAATTCATTTTTAATTAATTAGAAAAAAAATCATATTTTAAGAAAATCTCAAATGTAACAGAGCTGAGTTTCATTTATATCAGATATACATGAAGTATTGTTTTATTCATTAAAATAAACCTAGGTTCTAACATTAAATCTGCAGTGAGAAATGTGATTCTACTATTCTGTGATTTAAATGCCACTAAGGGACGCAGTTTCCGAAGTTGGTGAGAGCCATTGTGTCAGAACGAGTCCAGCATATTGCAGATGTATTAGCACTAAGAACATGCGCACCACTTGGCAGGCCATAAGAGGCCAATGCGGGCAGCATCAAGTGCCGAGACCAGTGCATGTTATCATTAACAACTGTGGACAGACGGAAGAGGCAGAGCCCACAAGTGTCCATTTCACACCAGCCTGGTGTGGCGGCTGAGTTGGTGCTCACAAATCAGCAGTTATCTGCAGCACTGCAGCTTCTGGGACTTTCTGCTTCTCATCTGTGAAACTGTCTGACCCAAGGTTTGTGTTCTCTTTCATCTCCTCAAAGATCAGAGTAAGGATGATCATCAACCAAGTTTTAAAATAGAAAGATCTAAGATAAAGTTTAGTTTTACATTGTAATGAAAAGTTATGTTTTTCAAAGGTAATATAAGTCAGTGTACAAACGTCACCACTAAAATAATGCTTCGATTATTATTAGACTAATTTGAGACTCTAAACTACAAATATATTTTTTAAGAAAACAAGTTTGTAAGTCTAAGCTCTAAACATGCTTGAAAGAGAGCATCCTGATCAAGTTTTGATCTTTAAAAACTTAAAACCTTATCTATTTTGTTTATTAAATGCCTTCACTTCCTCCATATCACCAGAGAAACAGCCATGATGTACTTCAGTGTTATTTATTTCTAGTGACGTCATGTGAGCAGCTATAATGGTGCTCGTGGGCACAGCATTTACATACTCACAGTAGTGAAAATGTTCAAGGGGGGTCTGATGTTTTGTTTGCCTGGTTCTGCTGTACAAACACGTGCAGTACAACAGTGGATTTTTAGATTCTTGCTCAAAATCTACAATTAGCAGCGTTTGTCTCCATAAATTCTCTTTACGGATCTGCAACCTGTGGCTCTTCATGCTCTCTACAGTGACTCTTAAGAACTCTGGAAACTGACGGGGAATATGTGATCACATTGAAGTTCTGGTAGTAGTCTAGTTGTCTTGTTGAAAGGCTCCTTTCTGAAGTATTTTGGCTCTAATATTTTTTCTTCTAGCATTGCCCTGTATTTAGCTCCATCTATCCTCTCTACTCTAACCGGCTTTACTGCTGAAAAAAAGCATTCCCACAGCATGATGCTGCCACTATCGGTGAAGAAACCCCCAAGGCCTGCACAGAATGTCTGTATTCAAACCAAGATTAAATTGGACTCTGTTAATTAAGTGACTTCTGATAGCCGCTGTGTGTTGTGGATTTTGTAGGGGCAACCAAGTAAGGAGGGCTAAATACACATGAACACAAGATTTTTCAGATTTTTGTTTGTAAAAAATAAAAATAAAAAATTACCTCCATCTTATAATTGTGCAGTTGTTTGGACTGGTTCATCACAATGATTTCTTTAAATTCACTATGGAGTTTGGCAGTAACATAAAATATGTAAAAGTGAAATGGTAAAAATACGTTTAGATTTGGAGGTGGACTATCTTCCCTAAAATAAAATATAAAAAAAATCCAGTTGTTCTCGTTCTATCCAAGAACGTGCTTTTGTTTTCCTTTCATTGTAAAAGTGTGATATTTCTTTGTTATAATATTAAATTATAAGAATAAGATAACTGTGTATTGTTAGTTTCATAACACAACAAAATCCTTTTATGGTGTATAAACTTGATAAGTTATCTTCTTTTGTTCCTCACAACAAATTCAATGAAGCAGGAGGAAGGGAGGGAATTTAGGAAGAGTAGGGGTTTCGATGCCAAATCCGAAAGTCACGAAGATGGTCTTATAACCCAAATGGATCTGATTTTCAGTAATGTTTCCACTGTAAAGGAATGCAGGTCTGTGCTGTCAGGGACTTCAGCAAATCTCAAAGTTTGCTAAAATATACCTGTTCCACTCTCCTTTCTGTTCACACACACACATAAACATCTACCCTGTCCAGTGCTCTTGCTGCTGAGTGGAGCTCCATATTGTGCTCTGAGGAAAACATTTTCAACTTAGCCTATTTTCCCCAGAGGAGTGGATGGCTTCCCAGCATTAGAAAAAAATTAAGTTAGGCCAAGCTGAACACTTACACTATAAGCCTGACATTGTGGGGGAAACAAACCATTAAACACCAAACACTCCATAGCCCAACAAAGACCTATAAAGGTTTCAACAACTGCAGCACAAACACTGTGAGCAGCAAACAAATCTGGCAGCTCTCCGGCGTTTTTTTTTCCCTCTCTTATTTCCATCGAAATTATTCTCTCGATGCCTCTTTAAGCTGCTGCCCAGCAGTGACCAAGTACATTATTTATTTGTTTATGTGTTTTTGCAAAGAGTATATGTGTGTCTGGTGCAAGAAAGCAAATGCATGTGTTGCTTGGACTGACAGGATGATTAATAGGATCTCCACTCAGATATGGGGGAGCAACGATGATCGCGGGAAGAGGTGGGGAGCAGGTGGGATTTAGGCAACACATAAAAAACAACAGTACTTCCCGGGGTTTGCCACCACTTCCTCTGTAAGATCACCCCACTACCCCCTCCCCAACCCCACAGGAGCTGTTGCACACAACACACAACCTGGCTTGATTGGGGGGGGGGGGTGCGTTAACAGGGAAGAATGAAGAATTTTTTTAAGACATGCTCACCCAGAGAATGAACTGAATAATTTGTTGGACTTCTGCAGGAACAGCAGCGTAGGAGACATGAAGGGGGGTAGTTGGGTTTGGGGGTTTGAAAAAAAAAAAACTGAGGGAATTTCAGTGTGCATCAGTGCTGCGTGTTGTTTGTCAAAGAGGCACAGCAAGTGCTGAAACGGCAGATAGCTTCATGCACAACCTGGATAAATATTGACTCTGGACATTTTTCAATTATGACAGCTCAAAAAAGGAGTTGTAAGCATTCCTGGCTGAAAAGTGTTGCAGAGGGAGATGGTGAAAATGAGAAAGAAAACGGAGAACGAATGATGAAATAAATAGGAAGCTACTGGCAAAAAACACTGAAGAAGAGGGAAAGAAAAACATACTCACCCGAAATAAAGTTACATGAGTTATCTTATATACAATAATTAAATATCCAGTATCATGTTTAAGATCAATTTTACTCTTATTACTGAGAGTTTTCAAAGTGAATGAACAGTAAGGAGGTTTATAGTGAAGTATTGAAAGACTGCCCTCCTGTGTCAAATGTACAAACATGTTGCACAATAACCTCAATCTCAGCTGCTGTCTTTCAACTACTATAAGTAACTGTAGAAATAAAAAGCTGTTGTGTTCATATGATTTACCAACAAAATATCAGCAAACTAAAGGTGGTGGGCTGCACATTGGAGCAATGTTTAGCAATGCTGGCTCACAGCAAGAAGGATCTGGCTTCAGATCCCAGTCAGAGTATGTGTGGGTTCTCTATGGGTACTCTGGCTTTCTGTCTCCATCCAAAAACATGCACATTATGTTAACTAACTCTAACTTGCCCTTAGATGTGAGTGTGTGCACACATGTTTGTCTGGCCTCTGATGGACTGGTGACTTGTCCATGGTGTGCCCTGCCTTGCACCCACTATCACCTGGGGATAGGCTGCTGCTCCCCTTGCAATCTTGAAAGTATTAAAGGGGAATAGAAAATGCATGGATGAAATCAGACATTTCTCGGCTAACATAGAGGATATATGTATTTCAGTAGGGTTAGGCTTTGCTAACACCATATATAACACATTTGCTTTAACATGAGTCTCAGTGTTTGTGTGTGTTCCTTGTTCCTAACCCTGAGAATTGAAAGAAACAAACCCAGTATTTTAACAGGCTGTCATTCTTCTCTCATGTTCTTTTCTAAACAAAGCTGGATGCCAAATCCTAGAGAACAATCCAATTACCACTGCACAGTACACCCACATTATTCCTTTAACTCTGGGGTTTCTCAGATTAAAATCTACTGACATCACACTGTTGCTGTTTGCATCCTCTCTCATTTTTTTCACAATATACATATACTGAGGTGTTTATTTAGAGCAGCAGTTGCTCATTTGGATGCTGGCCTGTCAATGTCAGCCCGCACATTGATGTTGATTGCTCATCACTGAAAGGCTTTTATTTAGCAGTGTGGTTTCTGTTAACATTGTTTTACAATAGAGCTCATCTGTGGACCAAATGTGTCACACTGTGAGATGGGAAATATCCAGCCTTTCTGGAAGAGCTAAAAAAGCTTGTCTGACAACGGGATCCGGGATCTGCGTTGTCCTCACTTGTCATCTTCATAGGCTCATATATGTCACACAACGTGATGAACTGGTGCAGGCCAACATGCCATTATACTTCTGGGATTTTCTTTCCCCTACATTATAGCATCACACATATGCCTGAAAATAATATTTTTCATGTAAGTAGAGTAACCATTTCAAGCTGTCAGCGTGAAAGCTGTGAGACACTAACATGTTACTCGCTAACCTTTGTAACCTGTTAGCAAGATAACTTAAAGCCTTGGGGTAATGTTGGCACATCTCAGCTTTTAGAGTCTTGTCAGATGGTTTGCTCTGCTATATGTATAGTCCAGTAGCCTTACCCAGAAGCCAGGATACATTGCTAAAGTTTCAAACTACCATTCATCCCCTTTTTTAGACTTTTGTGTAATCATTTGGAGTGGTCTTGATCAATCTTAATCTCTGAGCTCTCTCCAGGTCTTTTAAAGCTGTTCTTACTGTTTTTTCATAAATTTTCCATCCAGTCCTTGAACTTAACCATGGCAACACATTTTACAGTGTGTGCTAAAAAACTTTAGAAAGTGAACAAGAGAACTAAACAATTGTCATGTCTAAAACAAAACACTGTGTTATAGTGGAACAGAGGTTGTGGGGGTTGCTGTGGGAGCATGGAGTAGCAGGGATGCTTTTAAGGGCTGTCCAAGCCTTGTATACCACAAACAAGAGCTTGTCTACATTCTTTCCATATAGTTAAGCCTGTTTTAAGTGGAGGTTTACCCACCAGGGCTGCTTTGGGATCCTCAGGGTCTCATCTTTAGTTTTTTTTCAGATGTTATGGTTCTGTTGGCATCTTGAAACCACTGAGCTTTAGTGGGCACTTGATTGGTTCGGAGTTGAGTGTGAAGCAGCACCAATGAGAGTCATCTCCTGTTCATGGTTCTCCATGGTTCTCAACTGGAAACAGGTTGACTACTCCTTCTAACTCAAGGCTCAGTCTCTGCCTCTAGAGGAGGAATTGACTTCCATTTATGTCTTGGTCACTATTGATGGTGGGATGGAGTCATAGGAGCACACTGAACGCCCTCAGAAGGAGTTGGAGAGTGAAGTTGTGGAGAAGGATGTCTGTTTCCCTTCTAAACCTATTAGGCCTTCAGCCTGCTGTCCAATAATTAAAGGTAGAGACACACAAATACAAAGTATAGGAAGGGAACTCACTGCACACACAGGACTTTGGAGGTAAAGTATCATACCTTTTGTTGAAGATTGAAGGAAAATAAAAATAAAAAGATGAAATCGCCAAAAAACACTAATGTCAGCATTCTACTCATTTAGAATAAAAAGATATCTTATTTCTATTTGCTATAAATGAACTGCAATCTTACAGCAGTCCCACAGTCAAAGTTGCAAAGACCAATACGTTGTTTTTATCACTGCATCTTGGAAAGCAAACTATGACATCATTTGTGGCAAGAGAAAAACATTGAGGAACAAAATCCCGTTTCTTTTACCAAGCTGGATCCCTAAGAAAGTTTCCATGAGATGATGAGCAAGAGACTTTTTCCCCTATATCTGAATAAATCCCTTTTAGAACGGGCTGCCTGGGATTTATCTTTCAGCTCTCAAATACAGATGAGTCACTCTAATTATGCATACATGGTTTTTTCCCTACCTCCAAACTTGAGACTCAAATAGAAACTGCAAAAATAATCAAAAGCAAAGAGATCAGAGCAATTTTAAAACCAAAAGTGTATTTACAGTTTTTGGCCACTCTTGTCTTGGAATGTGGTGTTTGTTGAGTATGTCCATTTTCACATCCTGAGAGACGGGTGGCTATGCGTTGATATCATCATTTATAGACCAAAACATCATGTTGCTCACAGCCACGCAAGCTGCTCTTTTTCTTCACATTCACAACTGGTTGCTGTCTGTTCCCAGTAGGCCCTGACTGGCTGCCTGCCCACACAGAGAACTACAAACTTTAATTTAGAGCATGCGAGCTGAAAATCATTTTTATCTTTGTTTTATTCTTCTGACCATTAGGTCAAGACAGATGAGATGTAATGTAGAGTAAACGTAATTGTGTATTTGTGTCTGTGGGGGCTGGGGATGAGGGGCTCTCTGCCCCTGGGTGAGCTTATCCAGAGGATCTGTTCTGCTTCAAGAGGAGAAAGGGCTCCGATAGGAATGGAGTGTGCCACACACTCGCGAGAAGACACACACACAGTCCAGGACTTTGTCAACCTTACCTACCGCTGAGTGTTTAAGCAGCCCTGGTCTAAAATCAGAGCTCCAATAACAGTCTCCACTGGCTCTTCTGATTGGTCCTGACGAATGTTCTCTGCTCACTGCTCTCAGGTAACGTCTGCTACAAAGAATCTGCCAGTCTGTCATGTTGATTTCATGTGAAAGTGACTGCATACAAGTGTATATTTTATGTCAAAGCATATGCAAAAAACAGAACATCATGTTTGTTTCAGACCCATACAGAATAACACTATCAGCAAGAGAACAAAGAAATGTTGAAAAGGAAACAGAAAAACAAAAGAACCTTTTGGAAAAATGAGGCCAATCCATTCATTCAAGCTGGTTTGACTAAGCTTTATTTAATATGTGCTTTGTTTCTTAGTAGACAGTGGGAGGGGGCTGAGTTGGACTTTATTCTGTTCACCACCTTTTTGAGTTAGCAGAGCCAGTGGGAGCCAAACGGCAAAGCCTGTCGGATTATAATTTGAGTGTCAAAACGGTTGGAGAGGAAAAGGCAGCAGAAAGCTGGTGATTAAAATTCCTGCCACCTTGTTGACTGAATCTCCCCGACTAGGTTTCATTTACCACTTTGGGCTTGGTGGTACTGCAATATATTTTATTGGAAATTCATATGTCAGACCAACACAAAGTAATACATGACTGTGAAGAGGAAAGAAAAGGATACAAGGTCTCAAAATTTTGTTTAAAAAATTTAAAAATGTGATGTTAATATGTATTCATCCACTCTGAGTCAATACTCAGTAGAACCATATCCCTCTGCAATAACAGCTTCAAGTATTTTGGGGTATGTACTCTCACCATTCCTTTTCACTCTGTACACCTCAGACTTCCAGTACAAGACAGACTCCTGTCATCTGCAGAAATACTCGGATGATTCTGCAGTTGTGAGGTGGATCAGAGATGGACAAGAAGCTGAGTACAGGAAGGTGGTAGACCGCTTTGTGGCATAGTGTGGAAACAATCATCTCATCTTGAACGTGAATAAAACAAAGGAAATGATTGTAGATTTTAAGCGAAACAGGAATAAGTCAAAAACTATTTCCATCATGGGAGAAGAGATGGAGACTCTACTTCTTGAGGAAGCTTAGTTCCTTTGGTGTTTGCAGCAAGATGCTGCATATCTTCTATAAGGAAGCAGCATCAGAGCCAGGGACTTAAAAAACCTTAACAAGCTAGTAAAGAAGGCTGGCTCTGTTCTGGGGACTCCTCTGGAACCTCTGGAGATCATTGTGCAAAGAAGGATTCTTCATAAAATGAAGAACATTATGGAGAACCCTGAGCATCCTCTTCATGAGACTGTCCTACAACAATAGTGTCTTCAGTCAGAGGCTTCTTCAGATGTGCTGTAAGACGGAGCGCTACAGGAGATCCTTCCTGCCCACAGCCATCAGCATCTACAACGGCTCTTTGAAGAAACCTACACAATGAGCTACAACAACATTTAATTTCCCTTTGGGATTAATAAAGTATTTTTGAATTGAATTTGAATTGTATGCTTCTCACCGGTTTGTATACCTAGGGACAAAATTAAAATTTTTTTTTTGACATTTGTTCTTCAAAACAGACAAATGAGAAATCAAGATTTAAGATTTCGTTATTTGTCTCCCAAGAGAAAAGCTTTCTGGTCAGGTGAAAGCTGCTACAACAATAACAACAACCAGTCTACAAAACAAAATGCTAACATGTAAAATAAATTGCATATTTAGCATAGAAGAAATAATTAAATAGTTAATTCATAGAAATCACAATATCAGCATCCACTTATCTTCACACACATTGTAGTGAGTCTCAATTCAAAAATACTTCATTCATTACAAAGAGAAATTAATTGTTGTTGTAGCTCATTTTATGAAGGCTTCTTCAAAGAGCCGCTGTAGATGCTGATGGCTGTGGGCAGGAAGGATCTCCTGTAGCGGTCTGTCTTACAGCTGATCTGAAGAAGCCTCTGAAGAGGATGGGTTCTCCATAATGTTGGTCATTTTATGAAGAATCCTTCTTTGTATAATGATCTCCAGAGGTTCCAGATGACTCCCCAAAACAGAGTCAGCCTTCTTTATCAGCTTATTTAGCTTTTTCAAGTCGTTGGCTCTGATGCTACTACCCCACAGATGATTGCAGAAGAGATCACACTCTCCACAACAGACTTATAGAAGATTTGCAGCATCTTGCTGCAAACACCGAAGAAGAAGCAAAGTCTGCTCTGTCTCTTCTCGTAGACAGCTTCACAGTTGCATCTCCACTCCAAATCATCTTCACAACCATTTTTTCAAAGCTGTTCATTAACAGGACCTCAGAGGTCTGCTGTAACATCAGTTACCAAGTCTTATTGCTTATTTTGAGTTACATCCCGGGCTGGACTTTGACTGGGCCTTTCAAACATATGGCTTTAAACTAAACATATGTTTTCATCTAAGCCATTCAATCATAGCTCTGGCTGAATTTTAGTGTCATTCACCTGCTCGAAGATTAACCTGTGCCTCAGTCTCCATTCTTTTAAAGACAGGGTTCTTTCGAGGATTGCCCTGTGATTGGGTGCATCCATTTCCCTACGTCCAGCTTCACTATCTCTGCTTCAAAAAAAAAAACAGCCCCACAGCCTTATGCTGTCACTATCACTACCTGAGGATGTTTGGGATGATGTGCGTTGTTAGTTTTTCCCCACCCGTAGTTCAAGTGCATGTAAGCCAAACAGTTTTATTTCATTTTACCAAAGGACCTTCTTCCACATGTTTGTGTCCCTTGTATGGCTAGTAACACTGAAAACTGCACCTTTCCATGGCTTTCTTTAAACAACAAATTTCTTTTTGTCAGTCTTCCAGAGAGGCCAGATGTGCAGAGTGCACTAATAAATACCCCGTCGACAGATTCTCTCACCTGAACTGTAGATCTCTGCAGCTCATCCAGGGTTACCAAGGCATATTGGCTGCTTCTCTGGCCAATACTCTCCTTGTAAGAATTGTCAGTGTATGTCCACCTCCATCTTAGTACGATTGCAGTTTTGTCATATTCTTTCTCGTTTCAGATAACGAAGTGAACATATTGGTGAATATCAAATTGTTTAAAAACCTAACTCCGCTTTAAAGTTCTTTACTACTTTATCTCAGATTGTCTGAGTATGTTGTTTGACTCTATTAATTAGGTGACTTTCGAAGGTGTTCTTTGCACTTGATATTTCTATATCACAGAAAAAGGAGAGGGGGGGTGAATACAAATGAAGGCCACATTTTTCAGATATAAAAAAAAAAATGAACATTTCTATTCTACTAACAACTATCCATCACTTTGTGACGGTGACAGTGATGTTTGTGGCAGAAAAAAAATATCCAAGGGGTTTGAATACCTTCCAGAGTACTGTAAATACTGAGGCTGACCTAAAATAAAAATTCACTTTTACAGGGGTTTGAGAGCTTAAAAGCTATGCAAATGTACAAGAAGACCTCTTGGCAATGCTATATTTGATGTTTAACTCTATGAACAAGAGAAAAAAAACCCTAAAATGGCTCTGATGACCTTTTCTTACACAAAGCTTTGATTATTGAAGTAAGGATCAAGTGGCCCATGGATGAGTGCTCCTGATCCCTATTTTGTCACAGAAGAGAAAATGAGCAGAGA
Source organism: Crenichthys baileyi (assembly GCA_036173005.1). NCBI lineage: Eukaryota > Metazoa > Chordata > Actinopteri > Cyprinodontiformes > Goodeidae > Crenichthys > Crenichthys baileyi. The sequence continues at coordinate 885,543 of JAHHUM010000304.1, read as the reverse complement.
AAGTAGCAATCTAAACTGCTATCCCGAGTCTTACATAGATACAGGATATGTGGAAAGAAAGCATATGAGATAGAGTTGTCAGCTCTCTTTACTCTTTCCTCCTTATTTTCAGTAGAAAACAGAGGACCACACACTGAGCTGAGGGCAGGTCATCGGTGTGTATGAAGGAAATGGTTGGAGCAAGAAGGGATTTGTCTACTGGACCCTTGCGTGTCTGGTGACCCTTCATACTGCTGAACAGAAAGGGAGCAACAACATGCCCTCATATATTTACTGGCTGGTAGGATATACAGTACCGACAAAACATTTCGGATCAAAAAACAATTCCACATCAGTCCGCTTCTTACTAATCTGACATAAATTCAGTTGTTACATGAGTACACATTTTTCTGGCATTTAAAATCTTGATCATAGTCCAGATTTTGCCCAGCTGAAATCTAGAAACATAACTATCAATACGCACTCTGGTATATCTCCAAGCAGCAAAATAGTTCTGTTTGACTAGTCTATCTAATGTAGATTTCACAATTATTCAAAACAAGATTCTCATTGTGCCAAAAAGAGCTGACAATGTTGTTTTTGTGTTATAGGAAAATAATTTCATGAATTTTAAACTGTTTAAAAATATATATATAGTGTCTAATAATGTCAAATTAGTCTTTGCTTAAACTGGAAGCTAAGAAGTAGATTCTAACTTTTTGACACGGAAGGGATGATTGGAGAGCAACAGTTCATTTATTAAATAAACCTTTTACAACCTTAAAACATTGCCAGAATAAAGGGTTTCATGTCAAAACAAGACACAGAAAAAGTGTGAAATGCTTTTATTTACAATAGGTTAGATTATTGTATCGGTGTCTATACTCTACAAAATCTGTCAGGCATGTGCTGCTCATCCAAAATGCTGCTGTCAGAGTCCTGACCAACACAAGAAAAAACATTAAAGACAAGCTGAAAAGCCCCCACCCCCCACCCCCCACCCCCCTCTCTATACGATCTTTATATCTATCTGACTGCATGGAAAGCACACACGTTCATCGCTACCTGTGTTTTTTTAAGATTATATTATTTGGGCTTTACCTTAGTCCTGATTGGTTCTTTTGCATCTCTTCTTTCAGGATTACTCCATCCTGATTGGTCCTCTTGAGTACCACAACCACATGCCAATGGCACATTGTCCATTTCCCTGGCAACATAATGCCCTTTCATGATGACTGCACATACCTGTTCCCCTGGCAACCCAACAGTGGCAAGTGCCCATTTCTTTTCTCACCTTAAGAGCACAGATCCTTCCAGTTCTAATCAGATTTTAAATCCACAATGCATAACTCATTGCAGCCTCTGGATTATTTAATGCAGTATTTTTATTATCATTTCTTGTATACTTCACATTATCTTTCAATATTTACTTACAATTATCCTTCAGCCCTAAAAATCATTTAATTGTTGTTGATCAGGTATGAACAATGTAGACCCATCAGGTGTTCTGAGACCTGTTTAGTCACTGTTTCCAGGCCCAGAGCTAAACTAGGATAGGGAGAATTTATAGTTTCTATGCTCCTCAGCTCTGATAAAAGCTGCCTATACCTGAGATGTACAGAAACTGGTAACTTCTTTAATCAGGACTAAAAACGTTATTATTTATTGTAACTTTTCAATAAAGGTCAAAGACTATTGGGTCATTTTTATCATTGTCTTGGCTTTTATTTGTTTTGATTTTGCAAGTTTATCTTATCTTTCTTTTTATATGATGCATATATTTGAATATTATTGCTTTTATGCATTGAATGTCTTTAATGTAAATTTTTTCATGTTTTCTGTTGTTTTCCTGTAAAGCACTTTGAACTACCTTGCATGTAATCGGTGCTATGCAAAGGAATTTCCCCTGACTTAGGAAAGATGGATTCAGAAAATTTAAGAGTGGAATACATACCATTTCCAGAGTTCTCAGGATTTCAGCAAGAAACCAACCTGGAGGAAACCACAGCAGTGATGTGAAGAAAACTCTGCATAGTGAGCCAAGTGTCTTCAGGAGTCCAGGACAGCACTTCTTTCATCTCATCAAACCAATAATTATTTAGGGAGCCAATGTAAACCATTGTAAATTAAGCCACATTTAATTACTTATAGACACTATTTACTGTTTCTAACAGTTGAGATTTTCTTCTAATTTAACAGTTTAACACTTTTCTAAGTTCTAATATTAAAAAAAGTGGAAGCTGCAAACAGAATTAGATTTTCAAATAAAACATAAAAAAATAATTTTCCTATTCAAGGAAAAATATACTTTGAACAGTAACTGTTTCCTTTTTTATAGCCATGTATGAGTGCATGTGTGTGTATATAGACCCCTTCCAGTCTAAATGACCTGTTGACAGATGAGCTGATGCTGTCAGTGATTATGTGCAACCAATGACACACTCCTCCCCCTCTGTCGCCACCCATCCCATCAGCCTTTTCTCTCTCCTTCACTTTAGCCTTCCTCTGTGCCTTGTGATGCGCTGCGGTAGGTCAGCTAGGTAGAGACGGTGATCAACAGAGCTAGAGACTGGGAAGCAAAGAGTGAAAGGGGAGACTTTTACTATCACCATTGTACCAAACTCACTGACCACCCTTCATCTCCCCCTCCCTCGCCATCGATGACTGCTCAGATGTCCTGTCTTTTCAGCACACCTGAGCTCTCCTCATCTTTTCAGCCCTCCCTGTCTGGTGATACTTTAGTTCATCTCGGATCTTACTCCGTAAATCCCTCCTTACCTCCGTACAACCCCTCCATTCCTCATTTGCTCCTCTCCTTTTTCTACCTTTAGTCTGAATGGGCTCACGCTGTGTTTGGGGACTGCCGGGCGGGGGAAAGAAGGGGAGAGATGCCAAAAGAGCGAGAGGGAAGTAGAGCGGCAGGCCTCCGGCTCTAAGGGAGAGTGCACCTGGATGGGCAGGCTTCCTGGACACGCTGTGAGGGGCTTTTGTCCTGCATGTCAGCAGCCCCTCTCTTTTAATGGGACCCGTATATCATCATTCTGATTATGGCAGATGACTGGGACCTGGGGGGCATTGAGGGGGCGAGTGGGAAGAAACATTTATGTGTGTTTGTGTGTGAGAGAGAGACATGGAGAGAAAGAGTGTGTATTGGAAGAGATGTGGATATAAAGACAAGGTTCGGGGATAGAGGCTTAAAAACTCAGGGACCCCCAAATCCCCCATCGACTGAAATCCTAGCACTTAACCCCAGCTACAGCATTGTTTGGTGCCTTGGGGAATTTTATTTTCATTTTTTTTATCTGGTGGCAGGCACTGTTTTAATGGACTCTCAAGCTCTCTCTCCATCCATTCCCTTAAGATTTTTCAAGATTACTTTTAAAGATGAAAAGTTGTATACCTGTCCTCTCTAGTTTTTGGCCAAAAATATACAGTATAAAAGTAAATACAGCAAGAAACACCTAGAATAATCATTTGCAGCCTTAAATGAACTAATAAGTTAAACAGAACCTGTCTAACACCATGAAGTAGGCTAAAAATTCTGACAGGCAACAAGTCATGCCTTAATCAAAAGTAACTGAAATATATGAGACAAAGTCATTGACATCCATCAGTGGAAAAGGTTACAAAGCCATTTCTAAGACATTGGGACTCCAGCAAACCACAGTGAGAACAATTATCCACGAATGGTCCACAGAGGTGATCCTACCTACGAGCCTTTGCCCCACCAAAATTACACAGAGAGCACTGATTACTCATCCAGGAGTTCACAAAAGAATCCAGAACAACATGTAAAGCACTGCAAGCCTCACCTACCTCATTTAAGTGTTCATGATTTTACAATTAAATCTGCAATCCTGGAGCTAATACATTGGCTGTTCTTCTGTATTTCCTTGGCTAAATAGGCTGTTAATTATAATTTATTTAACTAATTTGACTGAAAGTTTAATAAATGGAGTGTACATGCAATATCGGAAAAATAGTTTCTACTGTAATTAGTTATGTTCTGATACATTGCATGGCCCCCAGTGAAGGAAAATACTGTTCTGCTGGGGTTTCTGTCTTGTCTCTATAAACACGAATTTTGCTCAATGATAAACAACAAAGATGCACATGATCTATTTCAACATCAACTAAACTTCTCATACAATTTGCTGAGAGATGGTTGTTTTTCAAGTGGGGTGTTTTCACCCGTATAACCCGAGCGCCCCCGAGCAGCAGCACGTCCGCCAGCAAAATATGCATATTGCATATCCATTTAACGAGGAGAGGCTCATCTAAACGAAAGAACAACATTTTCTGCCTCAATAAGACTCAATTCCAACTTTAAGTAGCTAAATGAACACATACCTGGGAAAACACACAGCAACGACAGTGCAACACGATTCTAGTCACAAAAGCAACCTTTGAAATGAAAGCCTACACTATATTTTCCAATGGTATCACTGCTCGAAAAAACTCACTGGACCAGAAGCCAAAAAAGAAGAAGAATAACATTTATTTCATGAAGCCAAAACATAAATAACATCTAAACATGGTCACAATCCTTGTAAAAATATATATTTCTACATGGTTCCTGTAAACCATTGTCCCTGCGTCACACTTAATGTGATTCCTGACTGTTTTCTGATTTTTTTTTGGTTGTCTCCTGGATACCATGTAGGAAACTGCAATGCTACATTCCCTCAGTTCACTGCAAAACCCATTTCCTAACCGTGATTGGTGATGTTGTTAACATGACTTTTGTAAACATCCCTGGATTCTATTGGCTCTGACAGTTCAGTGGACATGTCAATCATCCAAGTTGGCCAATGAGCCCGAGAATCTGCCCTGCATATTTTTCAATGCCTGACTGCATTGCTGAACGCTTTTTACGCACAGGTCGCAGTGCAATATATATATATATATATATATATATATATATATATATATATATTATTATTGTTTTGTTTTTTTTCTTCGTTTTCTGTTGTGTGCCAGATCATTTACTCTCACCCAGTAACACAAGTGTTACTTTTAGACCTCTGGAGTATTGGAGTATTCTCTGGAGTCTTACCTTTACTGTGGCACTGGAACATTTCAAATAGACCTTTGAGTTCCTGATATATATTCAATTCATTTTGGGCATGTCATTTTCGACCAGATTTGTCAAAAAGAAACCATTTATAACTGAACCTTCTTTCGAACAATTTCTGTAAACTCAAAGCCCCGCTTTTGTCAAGAGCACGAGTGCATTCTTATTCTGTCTTTTAAATAACTGAACATTTAAAAAGCAAGATTTACATTGAAGTCAGGATTCCCCTATTCCTTGAGAGCTTTCACAGGTTTCTCACCTTGAACACATTGAGTAAAAAATCTGTTCCAGCTATCAGAGAGCTAATTATGATGAATGATCATCCTTATAATTTACAGGTTTAGTTGGCCCCGATATTTACATGGGTCAGAATATTCTAACCCTGTCTTCCGTTGTCTTTTAGAAATTAGGTTTCTATACAGTTAAACTGCTTTCTTTCTTTCTAATATTTTTATTTAAATTTGATCAATTTATAGGCCAGGTTAATTCCAGTTTTCTTATTTTAAACCAGGTCATTATATTAAATATATGTGTCATTAAGAGCCACTTCACAGTAACTAAACATGGCTGACTGTGTGATAAATGCTCTGTGCTATGATAAATGTGACTCACTGATAAAAACATTATTAAAACAGTCAAACTAATCACAGCCTAATGTGTCAGTTTACTCTAAGCTAATGATCTGTGGCCTAAATAACAATAAAGCACAGTGTAATTAGGAGTGTTTATGAGAGGTCTTTCATTCTGGATGAACATGCAGTGTTAAGTACCGCCAGCAAGTCTAGTAAACACTTCAGTGTCCAGCTCTGCGAGAGACACACCAACTTACAGAAACATTTATAAGATTAAGAAAATGAGAGAGGGAATGGATGTGTGATCGAGGCTGCTAGCTGACCCAGAACTCAAGCATATTTTTTCTGCTGAGCAGAATAACTTGGGGGTGGTCTGAAGGGTTTTATTTTCGTTGCGGTTCCAGCATTGTTTATGTCATTCCTTATGGGTGAGGGGCTAATATTGAACATCCAAATACAGAGTCAAATTTTGCCATTTATCATGTGGCAAATCAATACAGAGATTCATTGTATTCATTGTATGATTCATGTCTAAAATAGGCTGATGTATCCACTCTTCCAAACATTTTTCATACATTCTCCTTGAAACAATCCAAAACAGTTAAATAAATAGCAAGAAAGTCTGTGTTGTGCAAATTTGCACTACCAGTCAAACGTTTGAACAGATCTTTGTTATTCAATGGCTTTTCCTTATTTTTATAACTTTCTACATTTAAAATACATATTAAAGACATATAAACTATAACTCACAATATATATAGGGCACTCTCATGATGGGCTTCACCCGAATTGGTTTTTCAACAAATTTTGACAAGTAGTGTATAAATATACATGAAGGCCCAAATATACCTGCTTGTTTTAGGTTGGAATCCAGCATCTGTATATAGAAACTTCTAATTCTAATACCAGCGTTATACAATTTCATGTCTGCCTCATGTTATAATTAAGCAGGAAGATGCAATTTCTTAGGTAATTAATGCATCAGCTATAGGCAATAATTACATTAATTAATTGCTTTAATGATATACATTAAGTGGAAATAATAGGATGCATTGAAAATGAACAACTGGTTTTTTGAGAGTACATTGAAATCTGTTAGCGTATGTATGCTCTGTATTGTCTAAATTACTATCCATAATTTCTAACCCAAACATCAGGAAGTTTTCTTTATTCTGACGGGAAATGATCTCAAAGAAATTAGCATATATATATATATATATATATATATATAATATATATATATATATATTATATATATAATATATTATATATATATTATATATATACACACACACACACACACACACACACACACACACACACACACACACACTACCGGTCAAATGTTTTACAACACCTTTCTCACTTAATGGGTCTCTTTATTTTCATGACTATTTAAATTGTAGATTCTCACCAGAGACAACAAACCTGTGAATGAACCCACATGGGTTTATGAAGTAAACAAAAAGTGTGAAATAACTCTGAACAGTTTTATATTTAAGATTATTACAAAATAGCCCCCCTTTGCTTTCATTACTGCTTTGCTCTCTTTTAGCATTCTCTCCATGAGCTTCATGAGGTGGTCACCTAAAATGGTTTTCCAAAGAGACTTGAAAGAACTTCCCAGACGTTCATTAAGAGACAACCAAAGGTTAATGTTTCTGTCATTACAGCAAAGGGTGGCTACTTTAGGATTCTAAAATATAACATATTTAAAGTTAGTTTACAATTTTTGGTTTGCTACATAATTGCATATGTGTTCATTCACTGTTTTGATACCTTCATTGAGAATCTCCGTACAACGTAAATGGCCATAAAAAACACAAAGAAAACCATTAAATGAGAGAGGTGTTCTAAAACGTTTGACCCTTAGTATACATATATAATATATACACTGCTCAAAAAAATAAAGGGAACACTCAAATAACACATCCTAGATCTGAATGAATGAAATATTCTCATTGAATACTTTGTTCTGTACAAAGTTGAATGTGCTGACAACAAAATCACACAAAAATCATCAATGGAAATCAAATTTATTAACCAATGGAGGCCTGGATTTGGAGTCACACACAAAATTAAAGTTGAAAAACACACTACAGGCTGGTCCAACTTTGATGTAATGTCCTTAAAACAAGACAAAATGAGGCTCAGTATTGTGTGTGGCCTCCACGTGCCTGTATGACCTCCCTACAACGCCTGGGCATGCTCCTGATGAGACGGCGGATGGTCTCCTGAGGGATCTCCTCCCAGACCTGGACTAAAGCATTCGCCAACTCCTGGACAGTCTGTGGTGCAACGTGACGTTGGTGGATGGAGCGAGACATGATGTCCCAGATGTGCTCAATCGGATTCAGGTCTGGGGAACGGACGGGCCAGTCCATAGCTTAATTGTCTTCATCTTGCAGGAACTGCTGACACACTCCAGCCACATGAGGTCTAGCATTGTCCTGCATTAGGAGGAACCCAGGGGCAACCGCACCAGCATATGGTCTCACAAGGGGTCTGAGGATCCCATCTTGGTACCCAATGGCAGTCAGGCTACCTCTGGCGAGCACATGGAAATGCCACCCCACACCATTACTGACCCACTGCCAAATCGGTCATGCTGAAGGATGTTGCAGGCAGCAGATCGCTCTCCACGGTGTCTCCAGACTCTGCTTTCATCTGTGAAGAGCACAGGGTACCAGTGGCGAATTTGCCAATCCTGGTGTTCTCATATCATCCTCATGGAGTCAGTTTCTAACCATTTGTGCAGACACATGCACATTTGTGGCCTGTTGGAAGTCATTTTGCAGGGCTCTGGCAGTGCTCCTCCTGTTCCTCCTTGCAGAAAGGCGGAGGTAGCGGTCCTGCTGCTGGGTTGTTGCCCTCCTACGGCCTCCTCCACATCTCCTGGTGTACTGGCCTGTCACCTGGTAGCGCCTCCAGGCTCTGGACACTACGCTGACAGACACAGCAAACCTTCTTGCCACAGCTCTCATTGATGTGCCATCCTGGATGAGCTGCACTACCTGAGCTACTTGTGTGGGTTGTAGAGTCCGTCTCATGCTACCACGAGTGTGAAAGCACCACCAACATTCAAAAGTGACCAAAACATCAGCCAGAAAGCATAGGTACTGAGAAGTGGTCTGTGGTCCCCACCTGTAGAACCACTCCTTTATTGAGTGTGTCTTGCTAATCGCCAAAGATTTCCCCTGTTGTCTATTCCATTTGCACAACAGCATGTGAGATTGATTTTCAATCAGTGTTGCTTCCTAAGTGGACAGTTTGATTTCACAGAACTTTGATTGACTTGGAGTTATATTGTGTTGTTTAAGTGTTCCCTTTATTTTTTTAAGCAGTGCATATATAGTGGCACCTGGTGTGGTCTTCTGCTGCTGTTGCCCATCCGCCTCAAGGTTCGACATGTTGTGCGTTCAGAGATGCTCTTCTGCATGCCTTGGTTGTAACTAGTGGTTATTTGAGTTATTGTTGCCTTTCTATCAGCTCGAACCAGTCTGGCCATTCTCCTCTGACCTCTGGCATCAACAAGGCATTTGCGCCCACAGAACTGCTGCTCACTGGATATTTTCTCTTTTTCGGACCATTCTCTGGAAAGCCTAGAGATGGTAGTGTGTGAAAATCCCAGTAGATCAGCAGTTTCTGAAATATTCAGACCAGCCCGTCTGGCACCAACAATCATGTCACGTTCAAAGTCACTTAAATCACCTTTCTTCTCCATTCTGATGCTCGGTTTGAACTGCAGCAGATTGTCTTGACCATGCCTACATGCCTAAATGCAGTGAGTTGCTGCCATGTCATTGGCTGACTGAATTTGCGTTAACGAGCAGTTGATCAGGTATACCTAATAAAGTGGGCATATATATATATATTATATATAAAATATATATATTATATATATAATATATATATACTATACATATACATACACACACACACACACACACACACACACACATACACATATACTTTATATATATATATATATACAGGGGTTGGACAATGAAACTGAAACATCTGGTTTTAGACCACATAATTATTAGTATGGTGTAGGGGCCTCCATTTGCGGCCAATACAGCGTCAATTCGTTCTTGGGATGACATATACAAGTCCTGCACAGTGGTCAGAGGGATTTAAGCGATTCTTCTCGCAGGATAGTGGCCAGGTCACTACTTGATACTGGTGGAGGAAAACGTTTCCCTGACTCGCTCCTCCAAAACACCCCAAAGTGGCTTAAAATATTTAGATCTGGTGACTGTGGCGGGCCATGGGAGATGTTCAACTTCACTTTCATGTTCATCAACCAATCTTTCACCAGTCTTGCTGTGGGGGTATTGGGCATTGTCATCTGATACAGGGCACCGCCTTCAGGATACAATGTTTGAACCATTGGATGCACTTGGTCCTCAAGAATGGTTCGGTAGTCCTTGGCAGTGACGTGCCCATCTAGCACAAGTATTGGGCCAAGGGAATGCCATGATATGGCAGCCCAAACCCAAACTTATCCACCCCATGCTTCACTCTGGGCAAGCAACAGTCTGGGTGGTACGCTTCTTTGGGGCTTCTCCACACCGTAACTCTCCCGGATGTGGGGAAAACAGTAAAGGTGGACTCATCAGAGAACAATACATGTTTCACATTGTCCACAGCCCAAGATTTGCGCTCCTTGCACCATTGAAACCGACGTTTGGCATTGGCATGAGTGACCAAAGGTTTGGCTATAGCAGCCCGGCCGTGTATATTGACCCTGTGGAGTTCCCGACGGACAGTTCTGGTGGAAACAAGAGAGTTGAGGTGCACATTTAATTCTGCCATGATTTGGGCAGCCGTGGTTTTATGTTTTTTGGATACAATCCAGGATAGCACCCGAACATCCCTTTCAGACAGCTTCCTCTTGCGTCCACACTTAATCCTGTTGAATGTGGTTCGTCCTTCTTGGTGGTATGCTGACATTACCTTGGATACCGTGGCTCTTGATACATCACAAAGACTTGCCGTCTTGGTCACAGATGTGCCAGCAAGACGTGCACCAACAATTTGTCCTCTTTTGAACTCTGGTATGTCACCCATAATGTTGTGTGCATTTCAATATTTTGAGCAAAACTGTGCTCTTACCCTGCTAATTGAACCTTCACACTCTGCTCTTACTGGTGCAATGTGCGATCAATGAAGACTGGCAACCAGGCTGGTCCAATTTAGCCATGAAACCTCCCACACTAAAATGACAGGTGTTTCAGTTTCATTGTCCAACCCCTGTATATTTCTTTTGCTTCAAACAAGCTTGGTTTCTTGCACTTTGCCCACACTTAACTTGCAAGTGCTTTACATAGCATTTTACAGAGTGGGACCTCCCTAAATGCTTGAACACACAAACGAACATCAAACATGTGCTTTTCTTGAGTGCAGGAAGTTGAAAACCTCAGTATTTATTTTGCCTGCCCCTGTTTGCACCATTAAAAAAGCTAATAGTTAACAATGCCTTTCCCCAATTGGTAACATGAGCATTTAACGCCTTGAGTCTGCATGTGGGAAGTGATTTGTTTGATGCCAAGAGTGAATAAATGGCACAATTAAGGTTAATTTTAAAGGCCAGTTTTGTTTACTTTTAAGGTTAATTTTTTTTGCATGAATAAAATGCGTATGCTATAATGATCAAGTTTGTAGCTTCTCACCAACTTATTAGCTGGCATTTCTGAGACGCAAGTGTACCTCCTAGCATCATCCAGTCTTACACCCTGACACCTACTGAAATCTCATTGAGTATCACAAGCTAATAGCTCAGCCCATTTAGCCGTTCTATAGCTGGTATTTTTTATGAGACCACTGTGGGCTTTCCAGCCCTGAGAGGTCAGGCCCCGCTGCAGTGGTCAAAATAAATGGCTCATTTCCTAGCCGTGGCATGATGGAAGGGATACAGTTCCTCCATTCTTCCCTTCCTGGCTGTCTGAAACAGAGCAAGCCTTAAAGAGTGTGTCAAACCACTCTGCTCCTGCTTCATGTACTCAACACCACATAGGTCATTATAGCTGATTCACTGAGACAACTCTCTTCACAGAAGAAACAAGTCTCTGTAAAGAGTTTCTTCCACTGTAACTGGGAAAGAAGGTAGCTTTAATTCAACCAGCCAGAGAAGATGTGGTTGATTTCATTTTATATGGAGTGAAACAATGAGTTAGGATGGGCTACTGCTGAGTTCTCAGTAAAAAGGCAGCCGTCCCATCTGGAGGTGACCAAATGGGATTTGCATCAGCCGTTACTGGATATCATTGCTGTCGTGTTCTATATGAGATGAAAGAGGCAAAGGAGGAGGAGCTCACTGGGGGCTCAGTGGCTCTGGGAACTGTAGAAAAATCTGGCGTTTGGTTTGTGCGTTTTATGGGAACTCATGGCAAACGTCATTGGACAACCCACATGCTGCCCAAGCACTCATGACTATTATATGTATCTGGTTTCCATCATGCTAAAGATGCCTGCATGAACATGCACATGCATGTATAAATGAACATTTCTGCACATGTGCCAACGTATCCGTGCTGGGCTATGCAGTTTGAACATTAGTCATGAGTCAAACAAGCACTATATTCTCCTCGTCTTGCTAAATCATGCAGACATACATACACATTGCAGTTAGCATCTGGGACCAATCAAATATCAGCAGTACACAGCCAGGCCAATTCTTGTTTTCCTGCAAGTCTGCACCCATGTACCAGTGGTTCCTTCCCAGAGCTCCAATAAAACCCCACTAATGATCCCCTCAACCCCCTTGCCCACCACACCCTGCCTCTGGAACCCAGCCCGCGGATGCACATACGGAGGGGCACTTAATGAGTCAAGTGACCGTGCTTGCCCGTGATGTCATCCTCAGTCTGCACTTAATCCTGCCAATTCCTCAAGAGCTGCCAGCCAGTCGCACCAATAATACACCTTTGTTCCGACTTTTTTATTGCGTCTTTTTTTCCTCTTCTTTTTGTTTGGTTGTTTATGATTCCTGTGTGCACCACACACACTGAATATGGGTAAAGATTTTTGTAAAGCACTTTCCACAAAATATTTGGCCCGTCTAATTACAAAACACAACTATTTCTAATCTAAACCGTATACATCAGGGAGACACCGAGATACTGTTTTCAGAATGACTCTACTGAAGTTGCAATGAAGGATTATACATTTCTCTCAGCCCTCAAGAGAGCTGTCTTCATTTGAAGGGGAAATTATTTTACATGTTCTCACTAAATCCCCCACCTCATACTTAATATTTGAAACAAAAATAAATCATGTGCTTTTTGTACTATATTTAAATAAACACATAGTTGAAGAAACTTCTCACCACTGTTTAGTTCAAGACAACACGTGATGCGTGTCATCAAGCTGCCTGCCTGCAACTTAAAGACTAGTATAACCTTTTTCAAAACTTACATTTTCAAAACAGACTTTATTTGACTGATAAAGTCTATTGAATAAACTAAAACAACTTTTTTGAGTAGAAAAGTCTGAAAACATAGACATTGATAAATTTATTGGCAGCCCTGGTAAAAATGCCTTAAAATAAATCCATCTTTTCTTGCAGTACCATCATCACATACTGGAGTTTTAGAAAATCCAGCCCTTAGTTTGAGTATGTTTTTTAGTGTTGAAGAAACAATCCCTTAAGAGGAAATATTTTTGTTTTTAACATAATCATACTCCTGCTGTTGATTCTGTGCCCAACATCATTTGCCTGTAGCAATTCAAAAATTGCACATTTCAAAAACTTGGTGCATACAGTGAGAGGTATCTTTGACTGTTCATCTTTGCAGAATCTCCCTGAATCATGCAGTCCTGAGTCACTTCTTATGCTCTCTTCTCCTCAGTTCGGCTCACTTCTTTTCTATTCGATCTAGGTCTAAAAACCAAGATAGATCATTATCCTGCAAAAAGTCCCAGTAACAACGTTTTTTTTTTTAGTTTATTGGTGAAGCCCACCAGATTTCAATTTGAAAAGATCTGCCAATTGAGATGGTTAATGATGCCATGCACTCTAGCAAGGTGTCCAGGGTCTATGGAATAGAAACAGCACCACAGATGAGTTTTTTTTTTCCCCCACATAATTTCATCCTTTATTTTACATCAAATCCACTTAAGTGGATGTCTTGATGTCAGAGGTCAAAGGAGAAGGGACAAACTGGTTTGAGATGACAGAAAGGCAACAGTATCTCAAATACCAGGAGAAATGCCACGTCTGAATGCACAACACATCAAATCATAAAGCAGATGGGCTGCAGAATCGGAAGACCACACAGAACACCAATGCTGTCAGCTAAGAACAAAAACTGAGGCTGCAATTCACACAGGATCATCAAATCTGGACAATATCACATCGCGAAAAACATAGCTTGATTTCTTGAATCTTGATTTGTTAGTTTGTTAGCATGTTCCTTGACTTTGCTCTAAAGCTTACCAATTATTTTTATTTTTTTTTTTTTTTTGCCATTTACAAAATTCCATCTTTGTCAAGTAACTGTGCTATCTCCTAATCCCTGGACTGATGTATGAAATAGCCATTAGTTTTTAAGTAAAGGAAATATCGATATTTCCTCTAGTTTAATAATAATGTAACTTCTTTTTTTACATTGGTGCATGCGTATGCACGTGCATGAATGCAAATTTTTGTATGCGCATGCAGAACTCAAGCATGCAAGTGTGACATTAGGAAGGATCGTGCAGAGTTGTTGTTTGAGCAAGAAAGAAGGTTTCTTAGTATAAAGGTTTGGGAAACACGGTTCTAATTGGCAATTTCATTAAACATGTATCATAAGAAATCTTCTTAGAATAAAGGTTTAATGAAATTGCAGCAGTTTATATTTTGCTAGTTTGTAAATTTGATGGTTTAAACAGGAAAGTAGAATTGAAACAGAAATGTATAATAACAACCAGCAAGAGAAATAAAACCAAGTAACTATTTGTGTCCAAAAAGCAATTTAAGAGTTGGTTGAAAACATAAATAATACCATTTATCACTCCACGATCATGACATTGTCACATTCTGTGGCTGAAGTGGACCAAAGTGTAGACAAGAGCTGGGCAGCAGCATGTTAAAGGAAGGCTTTGTCTTTATTCAAAAGGTTTTTTCCAAAAGCGTAGCAAAAACGTAGCATAAGTCACAGCAGCTATAGACATGAGTTGAGCCCAAAACTTACATGATTTTCCTGAGCAGGAGCATAGCACAAACTGAACATAATCAGGGTAGTGAACGAGAGGAACCAGCGAAGAACAATGAAACTAAACCAACTAATATACAGAGGGTAACAAAGGGCAGATAATCAAAAGAACTAGGAACAGGTGTGACATGAAAGCAGGGAGGCTGAAGGAACAGGTGAAACTAATACAAAGACTAAAACATGGGAGAAGTGACTAATTAACAATACCTAAGCAAAACTATAAACAAAAATAAATAACCAAATGAAGCATAAGAATCAGGAATAACCTTGAACTAAAGGAAACTGAGAAACTGGAGGGAACAGAAGAAACACAACAACCTAAGATCTAAGAAACTGGCAACCTAAGAATTAACAAAAAAACCCATAAAGAAACCCTGACCACAAAAGTAAACAAACCTAAACAAGCATTGACTGAACTAACTGGGAAAGAAGCAGAGAAAGTGAGAACTAGAATAAATGTAAACAATAACAAAAGCTAACCTATAAGGAGGGACTGGAAGAATAGAGGTAAACTAGGGGAACTAAGTTTGGAGAACTATGATAATAATAATACTAATAATAATAATGAGAAAACCATTCTAAGTCATAAATAAGAAAACAACAACTAAAGGAACTATGAGCGAGGGGAGAGAAACTACAAACACTAGGAGGCAGGAGAGAGAACAAAACTAACATCAAATTAACTGAAGGAATAAACCAACAACACTACTAAGCCCAAAGAATAAAGATACCCAACTAAAAAGCAAAGCAAACACAAAACCAAAACAGAGTCCAAAATGTCGCACTCCGACAGACATGTGCAACACAGATCATTAATTAGGATGGGAAATACTGCTTCCACAAGTGACCTTTAATTAGCAGTGTTGTCATTAAACAGTCATAATAGAAGCAGATTCTATTTCCATCCTAGCATATGAATATACTTTGATCTAAACCATTCCATTGTAGCTTTAACTGTGTTTAGAGTAGTTGCCCTGCTGAAAGTTTAACCTCTGTTGTTTCCATCACTAACAGGCTTTCTTCCAGAATTTTCCTGTATTTATGGCCATTCATCCTCCCATCTACTTGAGCAGCTTTTCAGTCTCACAGTAAGACACAGTAAGATGCTTCCACCAGAATGGGAAATGGCAAGTTCGGGGTGAGATAGTGTTGAAATCTATGATTTCACATTTTTGCAAATAAAGTCACAGGAATTTAATTTGACCATAGTGTAACAAGATTTAGTCAACTAAAATGAGACTAATATTTTTCAAAAAGACTAAAACTAAACAGACTACAATCAAAATGTGCCAACAACTATATTATATTTTAGTTAAAAGACTGTTACTGAAAATAAATTAATATTTGCTATCAAAATTAACAGTGCTTTGAACAATGCCCTTCTTTGTTCCACTTTTCCATAAAGACCAGATTTGAAGAGTCCCAATCTAATAGTTGTCCCATCAACAGATTCTCCCACCTGAGCCGAGGAGCTGAGAAGCTCCTACAGAGTTAGTATATTTGTATCTAGAATGGAAATCAGCTGCTTCTCTGATTAATGCTCTTTTTACTGAGCCTGAGAGTTTAGTTGTACAGCCATGTATTGATAGGTTTCCAATTGTGACATATTCTTTCAATTTTCAGATGATGGACTGAATAGAGTTCTGTGAGATATTTAGAGCTTGGGATGTTGTTCCATAATTGTATGCTGCTTAAAACGTTTCCACAACTTTATCCCTGACCTCTCTGCTGTGTGCCTTGGTCTTCATGATGTTCTCTAACAAACCTCTGAGCCCTTCATAGAACATCTGTGTTTAAAGTAAAAATAAATTACACACAGATTGACTCAATTTACTAATTAGGTGACTTCTGAAGGCAACTGGTTGCATTGATTTCTATTCAGGGGTATAGGAGTAAATTGGGTATATTACGAATGCAGACCACACTTTTCTGATTTTATTTGTAAATAAAAAGTTAAAAAACAGGCATCCTTTTCTTTTCACTTTAACATTATGCACTATTTTGTGTTGGTCTCTCAAATATAACTCTAATATAATAAAGTGAAATTTGTGGTTGTGACGTGACAAAACATAAAAAAGTTAATGGGGTATAAAAACTACTTCAAGGCACTTTTGCTGCAGGTAAAATACACTGATTCAGTCATGGCCTTTCTGTGTGGGATTTGCATTTTCTTCTTAAGCCTCAGTGGATTTGCCCTGTATACTCTGTTTTCTTTCCACAGTCCAATGATGCATGCATTAGGTTAATTATTAGGAATCCTGTTTAGGCTGTGTGTGTGAGATTGACTTGTATTCTGTCAAGGATGTACTGTCTCACCTATTGACTGGGTACTGGCTGGGTAAGGCTCAAGTCCCTCCTCACCCTGAACAGACGGATGGTCAGGGGGGTGGTACCAGAATGAGTAAGTGAGGTTGCGTAATATTTCACTTACAGTAAAGGTGTTATTCAAAATTCCTAAGTATACTCAGGGTCACTGAGTCAAGAATATTTTTGTACCGCCATGTCAATATGATTTTGAAGCATCATCAGCCCTGATTTCCTGGATCTGACTAATCTCATAAAATCAACATCATTTTCAATTATGTGTAAGTGCATGTGCTATGCAATGGTAGATACAATTATTTGTATGTTGTCTGCTTCTGATTTTGTCAGCAATTTTCAAGTTCATATTTTCCATATTCTAAACAATGAAATCCGAAAATTTGACAAACAGATTACACAAAATCAAGCCAGTGCTTTAGTGATTACAATAACGACCTGAAATAAGTTCTGATGTTAGCAGTATACACCAGGAAAAAAGCTTGAGGGCAGAAATCCTTCCAAGGAGTATTACTGTTGACATCACCCTGCTAATGTTTTCTGTAGGCATCTTCATTATCCCCTGCTGCAGTCAGAGATTCAAGTAGGTATTTAGTTTCAGTGTGTGTAAGTGCATACAAATATGCTCAGCCATGTAGGTATGAGGATGCAGGCTCTACGGTGGAGCAGATTGTTGCGTGCGTGTATGTAATTGGCGGCGGAGACAGAGCCTGTGAGCTGACATCTGCAGCTGATTCTTTTGGTGATAATAAATCTGTTTTTTCTCTCCATTGGTGTACTTCCACACAGCTCTCACTCTCGCTTGTCAAGCTATTACACACACAGACACACACAGATGCAGACACATTCCTCCTTTTTCCTCATTTCCTCAATCCCTACGGAAACCCAAGGTCTATCTTATAAGGAGTTCCTGCAAAACTTTGGACTCAGCCTCGGGTTTTAGGTGGCCACACAAGTTGAATTGTGAAAGCTCCTTCGTCACCAGAGCTGTAGCTGGAGCAAAGAAGTGTAAAAAGGAAAGACCTGTTGTGTGATTATCAGTAAGTGGAGGTGGGTGGAGACAACGAAGTGCGAACAGACCATGGCTGAGGGGAGAACAGACTGGTGAAGTCTACAACTGCCTGTTTGGAGATCAATTTTTGCTGACTGCACCTAGCTCAACTATGGCCACCTAAGTTAACTGTCAAGGTTTTTCACCACCGAGTCGTTTCTATCCATATCAATTTCCTGTCCAGTGGCACTCTTGACACCTGACTCTGGGCTCTTTGACTTTGTTTTAATTATTCTTGCTCTTCTTACATTAAACATGATCAAAAAGAAATAATTTTTGATGTGACATGGACATTATGGACGTTATGGACATTATGGATGTGAAACATGTTCACTTGTTCAAGGAATAAAAACAGATGATAATTCTTGCAAACATACTTGAGTATAATTAATTGCAGAAAAAGATGAATGAAATCTACTTTTCAGTGTTTAACATATTCTTGAAGCATTAAAATAACTCAAGTCAAAGATACAAGGCAGTGTTGAACTGTTGAGTTTTGTGAGCTTTGCACATATTGTTGAGCTTATGTTGTGATGGCAATTACTGAAACCCACTGGGTTGTTTGATCTTTAAGATGTCATCAAAGTTTTTTAAAATCTCACCACATATGTTTGTAAATCTGAAACCATGTTTTTCTTGTGTCTTAATGGGAAGCAATTAAGAGCATTTCGCGATAACATCAAGTCCAGTATAATCTATGCAGTGTGTGTGCTGCTTATGATACACCTTGGGCAGCCCTCCTCTTGGAATCATGCACTAATAAAATATCAATATTACAAATATTAATGTATGAGTGTGGGCAGCATGTTACAGCCAATCACAGAGCATATAGAACAAACCATGTTTTACAAACAACTGAGCTAATGGTTGCTACTGTCTTAGCATTGGAGTTTTAGGAGACATGATTTAAGGACTATGTTGACCTGTTTTATGCAGGTTATTTAAAAGATTGAAAAACACAGATACGAACAATGGAGAAGTGGCAGCTGTTCTCGGTCGAGCAGCTAGGGGAAGCTTCTGCTAGTTTCAGCACACACACGGGTAGCAAGCAGTTTCTTTTTTTTCAACTTTATGAGCTCAAGGGATGGTAAACATAAACAAATACACACACACATACATACATTTGACATTATCACAGGCTTTACTCTTGTAAGAGGTAATATTCAAGGTCTACTGTCACCATTTAAAAAAAATACAACCATTTCCTCCTTTGCCTCTTTCCCAGCATCCCCTGCAGTCGCAGAGTAAAAGTCATACATTCCGTTTGCCAAATGTTTTCTACTATAGAGGTAAGGAGAATGGTCTTTACTAAGCAAGTGTTTTGTTATGGCCTTTTTTGCAGACACTAGGAGAAATTTCAGAAGGTAAGCCTAATTTGTGGTTAGCTTGTCTGGACGATAACCTAAAAATATTGATATAAATCACTGATATTAAAGCCCAGCATTTTTGAGATTATTTTGATACTTCTGTCCAGAAAGGTTGTATAGATGGGGAGGACCAGAATTTGTGTCCATGATCTGCCATGACCTCCCCACAGATTCTACAGCACAGTGCAGATATAGTGCAGAATTTTGACTTCTGTTTCGGAGTTATGAAGAAGCGAATGATGCTCTTCCAACTAAAGTCCTGCCAAGTGTTGGAGTTGATGAAAATTGTGTTTCCCAGGTCCTTGTCCACATATCCCCTGTAACCAAAATGTTTATTTCTTTTTCCCATTTTTGTTTTATGTTGTCTGTTGAGTCCCTTTTAAGTTTGCCCAATCATTGGTAAAGTTTACTTACAACTGAAAAGTCTCTAGGAATATACCTTTTCATTCTTTTCCTGATATAGTCACAGAGTTGAAGGTATCTGAAAAAGTCTCGTCTTTCCAGCCCGTAAGTCTTACATAACATGTCAAAAGCCATAGGTTCAGATTTTTCAAGTGCACACAATTTGGCAGATATGTAATAATCCCTCAAAGAGGGTATGCCAGTCCCCCTCTTTCCCTTGGCAACTACAGGGTAGCAAATTTTACTCTTGGTTTTTTATTGAGCCAGATGAATCTTGAAATATGTTTGTTCCATTCCCTAAACTGCTTGACAGGCAAAGCAAGAAAAAGGTAAAATAATTTGGGAAGGATTTTCAATTTAATTGTCTGTAGTCTGTTGGCAAAGTCAAGGGGGAGCAGGTTCCAGGTGCTAAGATGACTATATGTTTCTGCATTAACACAGCTATAATTTAAATCATACATTTGTGATAAGTTTTTAGGTAGATATATTCCTAAATATTTAAATATAGTTGAGTTCCAATTAAACATGTATTTGGATGTTAGAGCTTTGTCTGAGTGGAAATTGCAAGTCATGACCTGTGTTTTATTGACATTAAGGGAGTACCTGAATATAAACCATATGTTTCCAACATTCTTATTAACACCAGTAGAACTGAAACGTTGTCCGTAAGTGTGACTAGTACATCATCATGGTAAAAATACACTTTATATTTCTCCTTGTTTATTTGAACGCCCTTTAATGCTGCTTCCTGGCATATTGCTTGGGCTAAGGGTTCGATAAACAGATTAAAGAGTTTCGTACCTCCTGTGTAATCTTGTCTACAGCCACGCCCCATGGTTATATGATATGAAAGACTATCGTTTATTTTGATTCTGGAGGTAGGAGAGGAGTAAAGGGTTTGGATACATTTTATAAAGTCATTACAAAAACCAAACCATTTCATTGCTAAATAAAGAAAACCCCAGCACACAGAATCATGACCTTTTTCCGCATGATGATTAATCTGTTCAATAATATTCAGGGCTCTTCAGATATTATCATGTGTTTGTCTATTTTTCAAAAAAGCCAGTCTGGTCGTTATCAATTAATGACGGCATTACAGCATCCATTCTCTGTACAAGAATGGTTGTGTATAACTTATAAACTGAATTCAAAACGCTTATTGGCCCATAAGATTTACAATTTGTTTTATCTTTTCCTTCCTTTGGTATCACAGATATAAAAGCCTCCTTCCATGAGGGAGCTATGGATCCTCCTTTCAAAATATAATTAAAACTAGTTTCCAGTAAAAGCAGGAGGCTTCTACTCGTGATCTTATTCCACTCAAAAGGGAATCCATCGGTTCCAGGGGATTCATTAGAATTAAGATTAGATATAGCCTTATCTATTTCCTTTCTAGTTATTAACGAAGTTAGCCTATGATTTGCTTCTCTCCAAGTTGAGGGCAGATCTAATGAATTAAAAAACTCAGTTATGTATTTTCGCTGTATAACAACTTATAGTATGTTTCAAATACTTTTTGGATTTTATTCAAATTATTTATTATTAGTAGGGTCTTTAATTTTATCTATGGTATATTCGGCTTGTTATTTCTAATCTGCTATGGTAGGAGTTGAGCTACTTAGGTCCTGCCACATACAATTTCTGTCTCATGCAGCATGCAGTTTCTATGCCATCTTCTTCAGGCAGGGAGGGGGTGGGGGGTGTGTGTGTTGTGTGTGTGTGTGTGTGTGTGGGGGGGGGGGGGGGGGGGGGCTTTATATAATCTAAGTCCTTAACTTCCTAGATGTCCTTAACTTCCTAGATGTAGTCCTATACTTGGCCAGTGAGGTGTAGACATTTTCCCCAATGTGACCAGTGCATGGCCGTAGGAAAAATAGGGAGAAATGTGGCAGGGGGGCAGAGTTTTGTAGATTTATGAAGTCTCCAGCTGTGACTCTTTTTTCCTGGGAGCTGTGTAGGAGGATGGAAGAAAACTGTGGATTCTGGGATTCAGAGTTTTTACCAGTCTTTTGTTTTCTGTGTGTGTAGTCAGTGGTTGCTGCATTCCGTGGCTGGCCCAAAATGGGTCATTACTGCAACATTTTCTTCCATTATGTACCATTGGAAAGGTGGAGTTTTTTTAAGATGTTACCAACCTAAAATAATTGAATTCTACCAGTCTTTGTCAACTTGTCTATATCTCGGCAAGATCAAATCAGACGAAGTAAGTTTCAAACACATATTTCTGTATTTGATACAAAAAAAGAAAAGTAAATAGGCAAATGGTGTTTACCAAAGTAAATGCTTGTGTTGCCTTCTTTAAAGAACATTAAAGCATAATCTACTGTTTGAGGAGGTTCATTCAGCTAGTTTATTGTCTTGAAATAATAAATTATGTAACTTAAAACTAACTAACAAACTAATCAATCCCAAATTATTTTGTGTGATAACTGCAACTTTATGTTGCTGAGTAGGGACTAGTGGAAAAGAGACATTAGTGCTTGTGGTATTCCTAAAAAGAAAAGGGTCCTAAAATCAAATTCTGCTTAAGGCCCTCATACAACCTCGGGCCAGCCCTAACTCTACACTTCAGCTTCCGCTGACCCCACTCTGGGAATTACCTGCCATGAATTGCTCCCAAATGCATTCCAGGTTGTTATAACATTTACGGGTGACTGTGGGATATTTAGTAGCAAGGAACTTTTACCATCCTGGACTTATTACACAGGTGGCAATTTCACAGTGAACTGGAATTCACTGAGGTCCTGACAGAGAACCTTTGTTCCACAATTGTTTGTTGAAACAGTCTGCATGTCTAGGTGCTGGATTGTATACACCTGTGACCAACGAACTGATTGGAACCCCTCAATTCAATAATTTGGATAAGAGAGTGAAAACTATTGGTTGTATAGGGTATTTCCAGCTGCAAAAACACAGTCAGTAAATGTTGTAGGTAACATTATTATAACATAATACAACTATGTATCACATTTTGTAATACCATTATATATAAAATATTTGCCTTTATTCTTCAAATCCATGAAACTGGTATTTTTACTTAAATGATATCATGCCATGAGAATCTTATGCCCCTGTCTACTTTGACATGCCCTAAAATATCTAAATATGAGAACAAAGTACTTTAATTACAGGGTAATGAACTCAGTAAGAAAATGTAAGTGTGAAAGGTTAAATGCTTTGGAAGGTTTGCTGCCAAACATATATATGACTTGCTATGATTTATAAGCTTTGATTCTTACCTGTAAAGGTTTACATGCAGTATTACCCGATTATCTAACCTGTTCAAACAATATCTATTTGGGATTTCAAAAATTTAAATCCACAAAAAGTCTCGATTAACAAGGAGGGAGTAACATCCTCACTCGGCATCTACACAATGTTTAGTTCCCGCAGCCAACTGTAAACACTGAGCCCTCTTGCTGTCAGCGCTGTTGTGTGTTTAGACATCTGCTTCAACCGCAGCTCAGCACTGATCGTCAGTATCATGTGGCTGCAGGCTGGAGTTACATCTGCGCTTCCATATAAATGTTGTCTGTTGTCACATTTGGATCTCATTGTATGGAGTGTTTAGCGGTTGCGGTGGTGAAAGACCTATCCTCTCTTGTTGTTATCAAATTTGTACGAGGCGGTTTGCCAGAGAGCCTGCATGCGCTGCAGGATAAAAGATTTAGTCATGTGTTTTCTGAAAGATAAAAGGATATAAGTTTGACTTACAAGAATTTCCCCTCACACAGCTTGCTCTGAGGTTAAAATATTCTGTAAACAAACTGAATTACTTAGGTTGTGTTACAATTCTTGGAGTAAGTCAATTAAAAAACTGTTTTGATTGGTCAAGACTTTTTTTTTCTTCCATCAAACACCTTACATATGCCATTATATGTTGCACAGCTGTAATACAGCAGCGTTGTTTTTCATATTGTCTGAATAATAATTTGTCAGTACAGAAGGACAACTTGCAAAGGTACATGAATATGAGCATCTTTCATCCACCAGTTTCTCCAACTCAAACCTACAAGGATCCAAACATTATTCCCACATTTTTTATTTTCTGTACTTGGTTGTTCAAGGTGGAGCTGGTGCCTACCTCCAGCAATCATTGGCAAGAGGCGGGGTACCCCCAGGACAGGTCCATTACAGGGAAACACAAAGACACACAGTACAAAAACCATGCATGCCCACACTCATACTTAAGAGTAGCCAGTCACGTTGAAGCTAGAGTACCTGGAGATAAGCCACACATGCACAGGGAGCACATGCAAGCTCTTTTACTCTTTTATTTAAGGATTTTTCTTTACTGCTGTTTTTCTTTTGTTTTTTTTGGAACGATTATACAACATGGTGTGTGTGTGTGTGTGTGTGTGTATTTGAGCTTGCATGTGCAATTTTTATCATGTGTGGTTTGGACTAAATTCCTAAAAAATAAAAATTTGAGCATTCTGTTTTAAAAATTAATTGCAGCTGCATTTTGTATAAACCAGTCTACCTTTGGAAAAAAAAAACATTCAAATGCATCATTAAACATCCAAAATTGAAAGGACATTCATTCTAATGATGAATTTATATAAACTTCTTACATGAACTTTAAGAATAAACAGTCTAATTATTTTTAGTTTTTGCTACTGATACTGCACATAGAGGTAAAGAAAGTTTTAATGTAGGTTTAAACCTTGCTTGTGGAATAAAATCACCATATGTTTTTAGGTGGACGTTAGGATAAAGGTGGACATATTTGAGCCACCTCCAGAAAGCCCAACAGCAAACTAGTAATATTTATTTCCATGTAAGCCAGCAACGGGAATATATTAGGAAGCCTATGTCTGATCATAAGATGAATGTATTTAAATTAAAACCTTCAACAAAGAAGGTATAAATATGCTGGTCACAGTTACTCGTCAAACAGCCATGAATAATAATGGCTATACGTTCACCATGTATCAGTAAAAATAGAAGCTTGCAGTCAGTTTCAAGAAAAATGATCAACCTTTAAGGCAAACATGTTTGAAAGTTTTATTTATTCTTGTTTACCTTTGAGGTGCCCGAGTGTACATGCATTGAAGCTCACTTATGAGAACACAACCTTTTTTAAGCAGTACACAGCACCACTTAAGTTTTATGCTCATATAAACAATAATCATTAATTTATCTAATGGCAGGAGATATCCAGTAACCTGAGACACTCAGAAAACAATACCTTGTAAAACCATTTTATATCTATTTGGTGCAGGACTTGGAGCTTAATAGCAAGATTTAGGTTGATCTATCTAAGTTAATCTATATAGAGCTAAATCAATACCGGGGGTTTCTGCAGGGGATCACTTCCTTGAGGGCGAGACCAGCCACTGAACATGACACCTTGGGACGAGCGTGTCTAATCCACATTTGAACTCTGAGTGTAGGCCTCTCTCCTCCGAACTACATGCTTCCAGACCCTCTGAGGCTGACTCAAACAAGGCTGCTAATAATCACATGAGAGATATTCATGACTGGACCGGCCTCTGTTTTATACTCAACCAGTCGTCTAAACATGCACCCGGTCTCTGAGATAGGGATGGTTTGCATACACTCCCACATCTCCAGGTGTTTAGCTCATTAAGACATCTAGCCATTAGAGGCACCGTGCCGCTTGCTTAACGGCTATAAGCTGAGCCGTTGTACTCAAATCACACCTCCGCAGCTGTAAAGGGCAGCAGGGAGGGGTGGCAGCCGGGGAGGCATGCGCAAGGAGGGATGCGGCCAAAAACGAACTTTGTTCTCTGGTGGCTCGGGTTTCCCCCAGCTCTCCCCCACAACCCACTGCGACATTCAATACAGCAACTGTAAATTTTACATTAAGCGTGCGAAATAACAGATGCACATGTCACAGCAGTGTCATAAAGTGAATTTACTTAGCTTCACTTTAGCACGCACTTTAACTCTTTAAGGCTCTGTAGGGGGTGGATAGGAGGTGGGCACAGCAGACAAAATTTCAGCAATTAATTCAGAATTTGGCCCCAAAAAGTGAACTTTAGGTTTAATGTGCACAGCTTGTGCAGGTTACTTTATACTAAGGGACTATCTGCCAGCTTTTTTTCAATATAGCATACAGAATACTAATAATATTTAGGCTTTGCTGCAAGGTTTCAGTGTGTGTGAATGTTAATAATTACTACAACCAAGAGAATGAAAATAATCACATATGAACATCACAGCAGAAATATAGTAAATGCACATGCAAAATAAATGAAATTGAAGCACTGAAGTTGTTTTAAAGGGATTGTATTTCTGTAGTGAAGTTCTTGGAAAATATCAGTAATAGTTCTCTTACCTTTAGGAGACAGGTGTCATTTCTCTATGAGTTTATTTAAAAAAGTAAAATAAATTCTCAGTATGGTTACATGCCAACAGTCTAAAAGACACCCCTATTTTAGCTGGTTTTAGCAATATCGAAGAACTCAAACTGAAAATGTACACTTACCAACCACTGTATTAGGTAAATATAACACTAATGCTGCGTTAGACTCCCTTTTGCCTACAGAAAGGCCCTCATTCTTTGTGACAAAGATACAAACGAGGTGTTGAAAACTCTTCAGAGATTTTGGTCACACAATTGCAGCAGATCTTTTGGCTGCAGATCCATGATCTAAATTGTCCATTCCGTCACATCCCAAAGCTGCTCTGATTGAGATCTTATGACTGTGGAGGTCATTGGAGTACAGTGAACATTGTGATATTTTTAAATCCACTTTTAGATTGGTTAAGCTTTGTGACATGGTGCACTATCCAACTGGGAGTAGTCACCAGAAAATGCGTGGTCATGGGTGGTCACTGTGGTGATAAAGCTATGGACATAGTCACCAGCATTAGTCACACTAAAACAATGCTCAATTACAAAGAGGCCCAAACACCATTACACCACCCACACCAGCCTGAGTTTTTGATTCAGGGAGGATGGATCCATGCTTTTGTTGTGATTATTAATCTGACAATATTATTTAATATTAATATTTTAATATTTTATCAAATAATATTTCAGTCTGTTAAGGGTTGTCCTGTGAATACCAGCCCAGTAAGGCGATGGTATTAGGACAAAGTTGAAAGGTGTGAGCCAAGCTCTGACATTATTGAACAGCATAAACTCTACACACACATGGAATGAATTCACAACATTTCTTAAAATACAAGAATTTATTAACAAAAATAAGTCAACTCAAAGTCAAACATATTTCAATCAACAAACTCTTTACTATGCTAAAACAATCCAACTAACTACCCAGCAGAATTAAAGAATAACGAAGACTAATGGGATATGTACAATATAAACAAGTTGATTAAAGATGGTTGAAACCATGACCAAAAGAGTCATGCAACATTACCATGCAATGTTTATGTTTGAGAACCAAGGATTATCTTGAAGAATATGGAAATGAAGTTAAGTTAGTCTTGGAACCAACTTAGGCAATAATCAGTATACCTTTAGACAACCATTCACAATGCAAGATCAGATAAAATATTATTTTATCAAATTAATGCTTTCAAGAATGATTGGCTGAATAAAACCAACCTTCTGGATGAATAATTTCTCAATGGTGTTTACTTAGTTATCAGATTTAGTAGAATAATGTTTAGAGATTATTATTCACTAACTTGAAAACTAACAACCTTTCTGTTAAATATTCTGTATTAAGCACGTGTTCTAAAGCTGTTAGCAGTTACGCTAACAAAGGAGGCCGATAGCTTAGCACCAGAACCAAACACACACCTTTAAAATACCAGGGTCAATAAAAGGGTTAAAATGCATAAGCATGGACGGCGCGTTATGAGCAACCTTCTGTGTTTAAAATCACCCTTTAAATAAAGTTTGTCTTAACTTTAAAAACCCATAAACACAGAACACAAAGCTGATCACGTTTGCTGCAGATAGCCTGCTAGCACTAGGATAGCAGTTTCACACAAACAAAACCAAACTTCATAAAATGAAAAACGTTTAGATCATTTCATCCTGTTATTCTGCCCAAACCTAACCTCTGACCATGTTGAGGAAAAGATGTCCGGGGCGGCGAAGTTTGAAGAAACGTCCATAGTCAACAAGCGGTTAACCTAATGAAGCTGTGGGTCGGCTGTTGGCAGACCAAAACTGCACGCTACCGGTGATGCGGCTACTCGTCGTCCTTCTCTCAGGCAAGGAAAACCGCTTCACTCGGGTTGCAGAGACCGCGTCTCTGCTGGGGACTTTTCTGGGACACCGTGTGCGTCTGCAGGGCTCGGAGAGAGAGTCAAACAATGCTGGTACCTTAATTACCCCGTTCGTGAATGAATACTAGATACACAAACAGCAATTCATTCAATACTCAACTTATGCATATGATCGGTGATCATATGAGACTCTTGGATCCAGTTTGATGAGTTTAAGGCTTTTGGCCAGCAAAAAGACTTCAGCGCGCTGTGCTCCGATGGTCAACCGGCTTGGAGAGATTGGGCCATTGGAAAGGGGGTGTTTTTATACAGCCAGTGGCATCATGGGAAGTCCGCTGTTACCCCCCTTTCCCCCTTTCTGAAGTTGTGCTGAAAGTCTGTTAAATGCAATTTATTTTGACAACTCCAGAAAAGTGTATACCGGAGTTTTAATGTTGAAATCCATGGTCCCAACACTTTCATGTTGTTTATGCCAAATTCCGACCCAGTCTCCAACCAGAAACTATGCCACATTCAACACCTCTCAGATCCTCTTTCTTCCTTATTCTGATATTTGGTTCACACTTCATTATGTTATCTTCACTATGTGTTATTATTTTGATAGTAGACTGCTGTTGTGTTTGTCAAACTGCTTATAGGCTCTGGAGCAAAGGTTATGGTAGTAATTCCTAAACTGACTTTAACTGGTCAGTCCCCTCTGACAAGAGTGGAACAAACCTATGGATTGTATGCAAAGGAATCAAAGACGCTAATGTTCCAGTGCTTTTTCAGGTCATGTTGTTTTTTAGACCAGTGGACAGATGATCGCAGCTGATCAGATGAGTGCACCCTAAATGTAACTTTATTTAGTGAACTGGGACTTGTTCAGCTGAGAAAATGGGAGCAGAGATAACAATTGTCCCTTGTGAAAGTAAAGACATTTCAATAGCGACTAATGATAAAGATTAATAAAGATTTTCAAGTTCAGTTGTTTTAAATAGCAGAACTCTACTAAAACTTTATATCTGACTAGCTGCTAACCTTTTTTACAAACTCTGTAGAACAGAGAAGGTAACTATAAGTGACAATAACTTTATTGAATAATAAAAAAAACCCATGAAATATCACTTCAAAGTCACATGCACCAAAGAAGTATAAGTCTGTACCACTGCTGTGGACAAAGTATTGGTCCACCTGTTCACTTATTATCCCTGCAATAAAATTTAAGAGGATTCAGAAATACATTAAAGTTCAGTTGTAAACAGCAGCTGACTGAGAATCATAAATGTTGCTTTTACCTCTCCTCAGCAGGTCTTTTCTAACGCAAAACCCATTGTTTTGGCTGGAAAATGTGACATAAGTTATTCTGCAGTATGGAGTTATACAGAAATGAATGTAACAACAACTAAAAATAGAAAGCTTCAAATCTTGAGAAAATGTTATCACCTTCTATATGGATAAAAAATAAATATGGCTAACTCACCCACTTCCCCAACCCCTGCAGTTCCTAGAGCAATGGCTGAATAAATTTTGCAGAGCACAACGTTCACCTTGCTCAATGGGGTGAAGGAAAGCCAACTTTAGGCCTAGTGGCTTGTAAAGTGAGATGGGAAGTTCAATTGATCTAAAAGAATTTAATGTGCCGTAGTGAATCGCAGTTGACAGCATGGATTTATATCTCAGCCCAGGAGAACCGAACATAATATTGCCGGGGTTTATAGCAGAAGGGGATTCTTTTTAATTACGGCCACAAAAATGATTTACTTTCTGCTGAGTAAAAAACACAGTTTAATGACAACTCTGAATGCCCATTTTCATTCCACGTTCTGCTGAAGAAGTGTAAGACAATGTACAGAAACCCAATGGTTTTCTTGTTTTTAGAAAAAAAAAACACCAGATTTTAAGAAATAATGAAAGCTACCTTTCTTGCAGAAAACCATTTTTGGCAATGACTAATTTCACACATTACAAATGAATATTCACATCTGAAATGTATCATTTCAGCTTAGTTTAGCTCACTCTTAATTCTTAGGTATCTCCAGCACGGACTTCCATAAAAGCAAAAAAGGAACTCTGCAATGTGTTAGAGATTTTGAATGTAAAACCAAGATTACCACACACCCACAGGGAAAAGGATTCAGCCAAATCCCCACAGGATGTGTAGTGGCCAAGTCAAACATTAGCACAGATATTTACCAATATGTTCAGGATACTGTGACCACACAGAGAAAGAGATGCACACAACACATAACAGATGAGTGTTAACAGATTTTTTTATGTGCAGCATGTAGATATTGCTTGAAGTTTAAGTAAACACAGTATGAAGTGCATCATTCTCAACGCACTGAGTTGTTCAGAACCAGAAAATCAGAAAAAATTTTAAAAAACAAAGAAGAGAAAAAGTGGCCAATGTGTGCTTATGTTAAAATTCCTTTACTGAACTTTTTTTTAAGTTTGACAGACAAAGGACTAAATATTTTAAGTTGTTTCAAGCAGAAAGAAAATTTAGGTTGTATATCTTATCTCAAGTCACATCAACCTCTTTACAGGAAGCAAAAGCATATTTTCTGTGGAAAAATCATGTCACAAAATTACACATGAAAAGATACATTTTTATCTTTAAACACATCTTAAAATGTTTTCTGGACCTTTGGTAACCTGATCCTCAAAGAAAATATGAAACTCAACAACCCTGAAAAACTGTCATCTTGCTGAGTGAGTCGCTGAAATGTAGGACTCAATGCACTGCTGACGCAGATAAACAAAAGTAATCCGTAAAGACATAAAAAAATGAATAAAACACAAATCAGGAATAGAGAAACAAAAACTGGGCATAATATATGAAGACATTAACAAAAAAACAACAACAGGTGAGTCAGGAGTGTTTGAAAGAATCAGAAAACAAACCAAACTAAAACATAAAAACAGAAGTAAAACAAAGACAAATTTAACCTTAGTTTTATCGAAACTCCTTTAGACCATGAGAAAAATAACCAAGACATTGTCTTCCTGCCCTATATCCTGATATTTATTTTATTGTGTTGTGACATCAAATAAAAAAACAACAGAAGCTTTAAATTTGCATCACTTTGTTCTAGCTTAAAAAGTCTAAATCACAAAAACCAAAAAAATGTTTCTTGTCCATCTGATTCACTAAACCCTTTCAAAAGGAGACAGAGTCCTATACTTTGCTACCAAGAAATATACATCTCTCAGCACTAATGCAGTTTTGCCCTGTTTGATTGAGGTATTGTTCATGCATTTATAGAAAACCACCGACAGTTTGAATATTTCATTGGATTCTCAAAAGCCAGCAATACTTGTGACGCCATCAAGGTGAAATGTCTATTGTTTAAAACTGGTTGTAACTGTTGTTCAGAAGAACAGCCAAAAGAGGAGGAGATCCCAGTTTTACTGGAGTGCAAAAAAATAAGAGGGCAGGAGTTTCCTAATCCTGGGCTGTTGTTGTGTTTTTGTTTTTTTCTCCCCCTCCTTTTTGTGTAGCAGCTCTCCTCTGTGGGTGAGGCTGGTTTCTCTGAGCATTGTTAGCTGCAGTTCATCCTGCAATCCTCTTGCAGGTATTTAGGATCTGCACTCACCTTGGTAGAGGAGATGCCTACCCTACTTACCTGTAATATTTACCTGCACCTGCCGCACTCACCTGTCCACTGGGAGTATGTGCTGACCTGCCTGTCCACCCTTGATCTCCACTTCTTTAGTAAAAATCCGTACCTGCATGTACATTTTAATCAGTCCTCAGCTGTTTGCAAAAACTACCAACAACAGCGGTCTTCCACTTTCCTGCCACCTACCGGGATTTCCAGCCACCCTCCAGTACCTGTGTTTGCCCAACAATGAGTAAGACAAACAATTCATCAAACTTACAGTAAGGCCCACCTTATTTATCATAATACCTATCTCTTCCGGTCAACCCACTCGCATCCATATTGGACACTGCAATACTCATCGTGACCTTGTTCTTCTTTTGGTCTCCATTTGTACCATACTTTTGAATAACAGACCTTACCTAAATAAAACTCCAAGTGCGACAGAATGCATAACAGATCCACTCTTTCACGTATGCGTGCCTGCTGTTGTTAAACTGATTTTGCAGTCCACGAATAAACTGTCAAAAATGTACAGGATTTGGTTCTTAGTGTTTTACTTTTAGGGTACAAATCGTCTACCAGAGCATTACGGCGGATATTACTATACAGTCAGAAAAACAATAAACCGAAGTGAAGTAAATTAATTGCATTAAAAAAGAGAGACAGATGTTAACATCATCCAAAACCATTTAGGTGGACTGAAACCAGTCTGCCTGGATGACTGTTATGGTATTAAGGTGACATGACATTTCCCTATGAGAGGAAATGTTGTAGGAAGCAAAATTATAGACTCCTTTTTAATAGTTAAATAAAACATTGAGACGTTTTCTTTATTCTGATAGTAAGTGATATATATATATTATATATATATATATATATATATATATATATATATATATATATATATATGATATATATATATATATATACAGCAATCAAAGCTGTAAAGCTGTATAATTGCTGTATAATTGCTGACCAAATTCCGAATGCTTTATGGTATTTTGATGACTTATCTTTGACTATGAGCTCCAATTCTTTAATATTGGAAGGCTTCCTTGTCATCTTGGTTCAATCCCCTAGGTGAACTTACTCCTAGGTAATACAGTGAATTACTAGGTTAAACAGTTGGGGAATGTAAAATATATTACAGTTTTGTTTTGGTTGAGCTTGGTGTAAAGCTAAAAATGAATATAAGTGACAAGTGGCTGATGTGTTCAAGACTGGTACCAAGCATAATCTAATGCTTTACCGATACTTTTGTTGATTTAACTTAGCCATCCTGGGAAAAATAATACCACTGCTCAGCAGAATGTATTTACATTACAGTAGGGTTCACCGGATGAGGAGGATTGAGTCGGGAAACAGTATAATGTATTATAAAAGATGTGATTCTTCTCTAAGGGAAAAGAAATGTTCCACTGCGACTTCCCGTTGGAAGGGTTTTCAGACAGACACAAACTCATGGGAGGAAACCAAGCACTTGTTAAAACCTACCAAACCTGGCTCAGTCCTCACCTAGATCTGGCCATCCATCAGAGTGACTGGACTGAATTTACAGTGTGACCTGATCGGTCATCATTTATAACTTTTACTGGCCCTAAGTGGAGGCAATCACTAGCTGGTGTTTGTGTAAGTGGAGACCTCCACCTGCGAGGGTCTCCCATTAACATAAACCTAACTTGGAGGGAGATATGTCATCTGTCTGCAGACACTGGGGGCCGGAGCCTGAAATGAAAGAATTATGCGAAGAGGACTTTTCCTTTTCAAATGAGCTGTGGTGTTTCTTTAAACAAAATGGATCAATGACTAATGTTAGTGTGTGTTACTTTGGAGTCAAGGAATTTCTCAGAAATGTGACTTTTAAACTAGAGCACATCAAAAAACAAAGATGAGCATCTAAATTTCCGTGTCTTAGCCTTTCAGTTAGAGGAAATTGAGAGTAGTACAAAGAAACTGGTGAGCGAAAAGCAACCACGTGTGTCAAACAGATCCCGGGGTTGTCTTATCTTCTTGATCAGTGAAACATCTGAAAGCAAAGTTGAAGAGTTGCAGCTCAAACTGGATGATGGTACAACACTAATGAAGAAAACCCTGAAGCTACAACGACCTTAGGTGATATGGGCAGCCTGTGGCTTTGAAGTGCCGCTTATACTGGCTTCTGTTCAAGCTTCCTTTGGACGCTCCATTGAACTTGGTCACCCAGCAAATAAATGTTCAACTAAAGTGATGGGCAAAAAGAGGGTAGATTAAGAGTAGTAGCAAGAAGAGTAAGACAACAATAAATGGGCTAGATGTGTGAAAAAGTTTACAATGGATCATAACCTTTTACTTTAACAATGTTTTGGTTAAGCACAGTTCATGTTTGGGTTAGGGTGATAATGTTTCATCATTGGAAAAGAGAAACAGGCAAAAACAGAGAGAGTGAGAACCACAGCATCTGATGAAAATATGTTTGGCCCAGCACCATATCCCTGATTTGGATGCTCATAAGGCAAATGTGATCAAACTCCAGCAGTGCACAGCACTGTGTTCGTCCACACGTTCACCTTTCAAGCATGAGACATTTTGCATAGCAGGACTCCAAGAAATGTATGAGGGGTGAAGAAGCTGATTTAAAAGAAGTATAACAGTTAACCTGAGGATTAAATTTACTTCCCGGTCGAATCACAACCATATGCTGATGATACTCATACCTTTCCGAAAGACAGACATTCTTTTCCATTTACTTCAAAGATCCAATTTAGGCATTATGTATATTTGTGTAACTTCCAGGAATCTTATCTGAGCTGTGACTGCACACATGATGTGTATGCTTTGAAGAACGTACAATCACTCAACTATATGAACACACGAGCATGCAGAAGCTCAGAAAATGTGTATATCATTTTCTGTTGGTGCAGTTGACACTTTAAGTTTGTGTCTTCTTCTTATTATAATTTTTACTAATACGATTATTATCCACTTAAATATTTTCATCGTCTTTATCTCTTTACAAATGTCACTGTCTGTCCCATTTGCATCCTTATCCAGATAAAGCATGTTGAACTATTTATTTTATAATGTCAACTGTGCAACAGGAGGAAACATCCTTTCTTTCCCCATTCTATAGAGCCATTTTGCCACAGGCGCTGCAAGGCAACAAGTCCCACCATATGGTTCACCTAAGCTGCCAGGACAGGGCACATAAAAAAAACAAAATTAGTCAAAATCTTTGATTTCTTATAATTTCATTTTAAGTAGATTCAAAAAGTTGCACTGTGTTTAGGTCAAATATGTCTTTCTGGTTTTGACATACATAAACATAGCAAAAAAAAACATAACCATCAAAGTAAAAGCGTGGAAATACTAACCAAAAGCTGCAAGTACACAGCTGACAAATAAATAGCATTCCCTACCTCAATGCTCCTCTAATTACAGGTATGGTTTACCAGCCATGGCCTATTAGTGTTTCCTTCACAAACTATAAAAACTAATGACACCATCTTCTCGTTGCGCTGGTTTCTTGAGCCTCCCTTTCTTTCCATGTTCTTGGACAGTGCAGATTATTTTTAGCCCTGAGTGGTGAGAGTTGTACACTTAGAGCCAAAGCCAATGTCAGGCTTTTCCTTCGGTCAGCACTTAACATCCCTTAGTTTTGCTCTGACTTTTAGAAGGGCCTAATGGTAGGGCATTTCAGTTGAAATTTTCCTTAGATTTTGGCAAGGGTAGAGTATAATATATGTCAGAAAAATTATCAAAATCATGTTACAGAAGTGAACTAGTGAATTTTGAATAAAAAAGAAATATGATTCTCAAACACACCATAGTAACTAGTACAACCCCACACAGTTGATGAGTACTTCTAGTAGAGTTGCTCCCCCTTGTGTAAATGCCTTTAACTACAGCCACCATCTGAAGCCAAGGAGACCATGTCAGTGATCAGAAAACATAGGTCTGTGCTCGGTTTCGCTGCCACGGGCCACACTTAAGATGGTTATGAGTGTTCACACACTAAAACAAGCTTGAATGAGTTTAGTGCTGTCCTCAGGGCAAGTGGTTAGCTCTGACCTTCTTAAATGTAGTTTACAGACAGTGCTGCTGAGTGCTTTAAGGGCATATTTGTTAATGTTCAGTTTTTCTCTGGAGGGATAGATGCAAATCAACAGAGAAGAAGAGATTCAATGATCTTAGATTATTATCAGGGATTTTCTTTCAAGTGCCTTTTACCAACATATGTGTTCTTTCATCTTGTGATGCAAGTACATTTATAATGCAATGTTCTTGTGTGTACAAAGTGCTGAAAAGCTGGTTTAAAAATGCATTAAAGATTAGAAGAACATCATCAAGAAATCTACAAGACAGCAAAACTGTCTTAGCAATTTTGTCCAAAAAACCATGTGCATGTTGTTTGACATCCATTATAACATCTTGTTTGCTTGTTTGTTTACCTGTCACTACCTTGTCTCTATTCTGCCCATTCAGTGGTGCTTTGGTATCCACAATGATGTAAAATATGCACATCTAATATATTATTTAGTCTTATTCACCCTCTGTAATAAAGCATATTTTTGATTCTCTCCGTTCCAAATGTGACATTGTATTTCCATTATTTTCTCTTTAAACATTAACCACTGGCTTTGACAAGGATGCATTTCATGTTCTCTCTTGTACTTAAAGATTGAAATGCCTCACTACTGGCTGGGATAGGCAGGCCATGATGTTTAAACAGAGCTGACAGAGGAAACAGGGAAAGGAATGTTTTGCCTAAAATCTGCTGAAAATTCACTTTTTTACAAGTCTCTCTCCCCTCTTTCTCTACCCTGCTTTCTTTCTCATCACATTACAGTGCTGGGACTGCAGTTTGAGCCTCACCAGGTGCTGAGTAGGGATTTCTTCCCCATACAGGGTGATAATATCCTCACATAGGACACGCACACCCACAAATGCACACAGAACAAAAAATGATTCTTTATGACTGGACTTTCCTGGATTGATTTGATAATGTACAGTATATCTGGATATGAATTGGATCTGTGTGACTTGCAGAGTGCCTTTAGGTGACATTTGTTTTAAATTCGCCACTACATAAATACTGAATGGTACCAGCTTTATTCTGTGAAATAAGGGTCTCAAATATAATTTAATACTGTTAAACTCAAAATGATTCATAGCCATAGAAAATTTAGGTTTATTCATATTTTAAATTTACTAAAATTTTTCTGTTGAAATTGATACTAACATTTTGGTGTGGTCCATCACTCTCTGATAGAGAATCTGTGAAGGACACTAAAGATTAGGGTGATGGAAAGAAGGTCTTACCACAAAGACTTGGAGCTCATCACTAAAAATAAATTGTCAAAATAGCAGTGGAAAGGGTTTGATTGTTTTAATGACAATAATGGTTTTCACATTAATTATTAAAATGTTAATAAAAACAGACATATACTTTTTTAATCAAAAGTGATTCTCCTTTTTTCTTTATTTTTTTATCTTTAGGGATGCCTGTCTTATATCCAATTGGGAGCAAACGTCTTGGTTCGAAAAGAAAATAATTTTAAATCTAAATCTGATTAAATGTTGATGAGCTTGGGAAACATTGATCATCTGTATGTCAAATAGAACAACTATATCTTCTCAGAAACTGATGTAATAATAAATAACTTAAGTAGATTTCATGATAAAATAGCTGTTTTTGACTCTGACTTATCTTGTAACTAATGGTGGTCATTTCGTCCCTTTGCCATTGTGCACTCTAGTGGTTTTCGATGTCTTTGTACAAATGTTTCTTGAGTCCAAAATGGTGCAGTGCATGAATTTGAACCCAGTGTAAAGATGTTTCCTACCCATCTCGACAATAAATAATTCAAAGTAATTTTTTTGTAATCTGCTTATAGTCCACAGTCAGAAAATGTCCTTGACTTCAGTAAATTGTTACTCAGAGTTGTTGAGGTTTGATCCGGGGTGGAAACAGACTGATGCAAAGCCAGTAAATAAAGGTAATCATCTAAGGTTTCCTTAGAATGATTTATTTCACTAATTGGCATAACAAACTGAACTTCAATACATCGTATTATAACTAGGACTGAATTGGATTAAATTGGAATGTAGGTACCTTGAGATTACATTTGTTGGGAATTGGTCCCATTTAAATAAACTGAATTGTATTGTATTGATTCAGGAGTCATATATCTCATCCCTAACAAGAGTCAGATAGCTAAGACAGTCATCAGAACCACAATCAATGGAATTTAATATTTATATTAAATTATATATTACTGGGCAATCTGCTTACTACGATACCCTCACTTATCTGACACAAATCACAACACAAATATAAAAGCTACAACACAAATACAAAAAAGCCGGAACGGAAGTCACGCAACCTGCATCAGAAGTAACAGTGCCTGTTGAATGAAACAACGGGAAGAGAAGCTTTGCTTGCTAACAGCAGACAAATCTTGCCCGTTTGATAAGTGAAACGCTCTTTTTGATAATCAGTCACACTGATTGGAACTATGAGTCTACAATGAGCTTTGACTTTGTTGCGTAAGTTAACTTAGCATTAGTAGATACTTTGACCCGTTATTTCTCCAAAGATGTACGGTAAAATTATTAAATATTAATTTTTTTACATAAAACATTTATGTGAAAGTTGTAAAATGTTC
This sequence comes from Crenichthys baileyi, assembly GCA_036173005.1. Taxonomy (NCBI): domain Eukaryota; kingdom Metazoa; phylum Chordata; class Actinopteri; order Cyprinodontiformes; family Goodeidae; genus Crenichthys; species Crenichthys baileyi. Next base: position 847,173 of record JAHHUM010000304.1, on the reverse strand, counting down.
CGAAGGTTACTTTTCTGTTTTCCTCTTATATTCTCAACCGTTGCCAGGATTGGGTCCTTTCTGCTCCATCACTGTAATGCACCTTGTATGCGCGAAGCTAATCTTTAAGAGAGAGCTAGTGTCGGCTGGCGGGACAGCGTATTTCTGACTGTCTGACTGTCGGCTCACTTGACCGCAGTGCAGTAACATATCTATAGGTTAACGCCATCTGTTCTCGGCTTTTGAAACAGAAAATCCACCTAATCTTATGCTTAAGATTTACAAAGTTTCCCTCATCCCACTTTCTGCTTACGCTTACTCATCGTTGGTAAAATGGCAGAGTGCACAGTGTATAACAAGAAAATAAAGAAACTAAATAATACTGCTGTTGAATGACTTCCGTTGTGGTTTTATATTTCCGTTGTGGCTTTTGTATTTGTGTTGTGGCTCTTGTATTTGTATTGTGGCTTTTGTATTTGTGTTGTGGCTTTTGTATTTGTGTTGTGGCTCTTGTATTTGTGTTGCGGCTTTTGTATTTGACCTGACACCTCTGGGCCACCGTAAGGTGCGCTCTGTAGTCAGGAATTTACTGTAATACATAATCTATGTCACTTAATGATTAGAAAGGATTTTTATTATTGGTAAAAGGCATCCACTATCATACAAAACCTTCCAAAATAACACATGCTCAATTGAAATAAAAAAAGAAATAAAAGAAAGGTTTAAATACATGTCTTTTAGTTTTAACCATGTTGATGTTACATCACCGTTTTTAATGTGTGGTGTTCCAAAGATATCCCCCTGCTCTCTAAAACAATGCTATTTCTTGAATCGGTTGGCTGAGGTAGGCCTTATAGTGTCAAGACCACCTGGCAGGTAGAAAAAAGGAGCCTTGTTATCCCCAAAAGTTCCCATTCTGTCTCAGTGATTAGAGAAAGCCACAAGTCCACACCAGAAGCGCTGGATGCCCCACTTGCTGCTAGTTGGCTGATTGGCGTGCAACTCGAAAAGCTACTCTCTCACATGGTGCCTTGACTGAATCTGAATCAGACGCTGATTAGATCAAATTGCAGAGAAAAACCTGTGTACCCCTGTGTGCCCACCTTTTTATATCGCCTCAGTGCCAGCAGTTAAATTGGACATTTTGAGGCAGAGAAGCGATGCATTTGATTATACGCTGGGTTCTCTACCTGACTGTCATGTCTGGAGGAGCTGAAACTTCCTACAATCGCCACCAATTTGATTTTTCTTGGTAAGAGAAAACAGAAATATTATTCTTGTTCTTTGTCTTGGGCTTTGTTTTAATTCTCTGTTTAACATGTATTGAGATCCATACAGCTTCACTAGCACAGAAAAGTGCAACTGACAAACCTAGGATGGCTAGTCTTGTTAACGGTAACATGACAAAACAAGCATCAAGGTTCTTCGTGTTATCATTTATCTGTCAGGATGGAAGCTGGATTTGATACAAAAAAAGAGCAAACATATTTTAATAGACTCAAAATATTAATGGACATAAGAGAAAATGAAAAGAGAGATGGATAGAGGCCAGGAAAGGGTATAGTGAAAATGTCCCCTCTAATTGTTTTATCACGGGGGCAGCTCATTATTAGAACAGGGACAGGAGGGAAATGAATGACATAAATGGATGCTATGGCTGACAGCTGTGCCAAGATGAAGAGCCGTCTCCTTGAAACAGAAGCAGAGATCACAGAAGTGCGTGTGTGTGTGTTTCTATGTGTGTGTAAAGTCTAGTACAATTCTGGACTCCTTTTCGTATCAATACAACATTTTTCTTTCTCCATAATTCAATGACGAACTGATTTACTTCTAAAACACCAACATGACTATGTACATTAAACTAACTACTGTAGTTTAGCAGTTTTTCTAAATCTAATAAAAACTAAAAACAGAAGTTTCATACCTCAACATTTTTTTCTGAGGATTAAAATACTGGTCATCTTTGACAAGAAACCTAAACTGAAAAAGAAATTGGGTCATTTAATTTAACCACAAAAGTTGATAAACTATTTCTTTTCAAAAGGTCATGAAAGTCTTTGTCACCTCTAGACAAAAGAAAAAAAAGCTTTGATCCCTGAAACAACTGACAGGCTGGTCAAAGAGAACTTTAATCAGAGTTAGAGAAGCAACCAATAGACTCAAGGTAATTCTGGACCTCCTATCTGAGCTGCAGAGATCCACAGCTCAGGTTGGAGAGTCTGTTCACAGGACACCTATGGCCATGCACTCTACAAATCTGGTCTTTATGGAAGAGTAGCAAAATTGCTAAAATCCAATTTAGAATTCTGCGGGAAGACTTGAAAACTGACACAGATGCTCTCCATCCATTTCATAATTCACCAGTCCAACTTACAATCATACACCACTTTGTGTTGGTCTAGCATATAAAACCCTAATAAACCCACTGAATACACTGACCAAATGGAATGTTCTAAGGGTATGAATACTTTTGGAAGGCACCATATTTTGTCTAAGCATGATCATAACATTGCATGTTATTATGCATAAAACTGGAGGGGAAGAAAAGAGACAGGGGTAGAGGTAATGGGTGTTGTTTATTTGCTTTTGAGTGACCTAATGATCATGTGGATTTATGTAAAGCTCAGATGGAAAATGGAAAAGAGGCACGAGGATGGAGAATATCATTTGGAATAAAATGGAGGGTAGAATATGAATTGCATAATGAGGGGATAACAACATCAAGTGGAGAGGCATCATAACTGGAGATATAAATCAATAACTTTGACATTATGTTTTGAAGAACATTGAGTGTCAAAGAAGGAATCATTTCCTTCATACGTACTCAGGGGAGAAGATTGGATCTTTTGTGTGTGATAATGTGTGTGTGTTAGGGAGGTACTAAGAGAGTCACATAAATGAGTGGCAGTATCTCTCCCCAGAGGACCAGCAGTGATGATGAGGAGAAGAGGTACCATTGGAGTCTAGTCGACCAGGGAATGATGGGACTCGCTCCAACAGCATCTCTTTTTCTCTTGGCGGGTAAAAAATAAAAGTCAACAGGAGAAGGCCTCGGTGCGCGGGTGCTGGCATGATAGCCTTCATCAGTTATGACTAAATTGAACTGTCAGTTGCTTGGTGTCATTTCCATGGCTGGATGAGGGGCAGAGGCAGAGGCAGAGAGAATTATGGGGGTATTCACCAGGTGATCACAGTGTGCAGCGAGACTGTTCCGCCAAATTAACTCCCGACAGAGATGGGGAACACAACGTTAGGCTGTCAGAGAGATAGAAGGATGGGAGGATAAACAGGCAGAGGGAAGCATAGAAAACTGTTGTAGTGGGTTTTTAAGAGGACTCTTTTTTTCTTTTTGCAAAGTTATGGCAATAAAACACATTTTGTAGACTGATGAACATCATGAAGCTCAAGATAGGACCCCAAATGTAGTTTATATTTTAGTATAAGAGGACCAATGTCAAGGAGGACAGACTTCGGAATTCATGAAGCTGTGTTCCTCCAAAGCTGACTGTTTGTCATTTAAGACATATCCTAAGCAAAGTGCAAATAAAGGAATTGGATAATTTTACAACCTTTAAAATTAGACTTCATGCGCATTGCCTTGGGAAAATTGTTCATAACCCTAGATTTATCCACATTTTATCATATTACAACCACAAACGTCAATGTACTTTTGGGTATTTCATTCGATAGACCAGCATAAAGCAGTGCATAACTGTGAAGTGGAAGGAGTACAATAAATGGTTTTCCAAGCCTTTACAAATGAGAAGTTGAAAAGTGTGGTGTGCATTTGCAGTCAGCCCCCAAGTGTTCTTGGGTAAATCTCCACTAGCTTTACAGACTATCCCTCTTTGCAAAACACCTCAAGCTCAATCAGACTGGACATAGAGCATCTGAAAGGGATTATTCATAGCTTGGCCTGTATTAATGAATTAATTCGATTTAGGTCTGGACTTTAACTAGCCTGCATTTAACTCCACCAATCTTCCCATTACATTTGACCAGCTTCACTCTTCCTCCGGAAGAAAAGCATTCCCACAGCTGCCACCATCATGTTTTAATAATATGGATAGTGTCCCCAGCGTGATTAGAACATCATATGCTAATCTTATCTGCTTAAATATTAGCTAGTTACAGACAGCCCCATTATTATGTCAAGTGTTTCTGAGTTCTGCTGTCCAGATGTGATTCCCCAGTACAGAGTTGGTACGGAGTCCGCACTGTACAACACTCCCTTCTACTGTGGGTACAAATGACCACAGAAAAATATTCATTAGCAGACAGCTCCATCAGCACTATATATTAAAGCGGGAAAACGGCCAGCGCTGGGAACACAAAAATCGAACAGCGCTACTGCTAAAACATTCTTACAGACCAGTTAATTGTCTACACTGTAAAAAACTATATATTTTAAAATAATATTTTATTTGGTTGTCATTTACTTTTGAAAATGTCTGTGTATCAGCAACAAATTTGCAGACAAGTGGATGCACACAGATACACAGACAAGACAAGTAATGTTAACACTAGCAAAAATTATAAAATTACAAAACAGAATAGAATTTATACAGTCATTTTCAATCAATTATAATATGAGTTCTGATGAGGCTCATTTGTCAGAATAAAAAAAATTGAAAATAACCTTAAAGCAGGTATTAAAAATAATTTTCATTAAGCCCACATTTCATTATTTTTATTGGTCTGATGTAATATTCTAGTATTAAACGTTGTGTTTTCATTGGCTGTAAGCAGAAAATTTTCACCCAATCATCGTCTACATATGCTTATCTTTTCATGGTCGTGGGGGGGGGCTGATGTCTATCTCCAGCAGTCATTGGCCTAGAGATGGGGTACATCCTGGGCAGGTCGCCAGTCCATTACAGAGAAACAAAGAGACACACAGCACAACTATAAGGGCAATATAGGCCAGTTTACCTAATAGTTATGTTTTGGACATTTTGGAGGAACCCACCGGAGCACCCAGAGAGAATCCACGTTTGCACAGAGAGAACATGCAAACTCCCAGACCGGGATTTGAACCCACAACCCAGGACTTCCTTGCTGCAAGGCAACAGTGCTACCAACTGGCACCACTGTGCAGCCTGCACCACTGTAGAGCCTTACAGAAAACTATAATAATAGTTTTCTACTCTTTAGAAAAAGGAACCATCTGCCTTCTAAAAAGGTTGCCGTGGTATTAAAAATGATATTGTGTATTAAGTATTTTTCATAGTATCAACAGAAAAAAAATGCAGACACACCTATATTATTTAAATTTCATTTCAATTCACAAATACTTTGTTAATGCCAAAGGGAAATAAAAGGTTGTTGTAGCTCATATTATACAGGCTTCTTCAAAGAGCCGCTGTAGATGCTGATGGCTGTGTGCAGGAAGGATCTCCTGTCGCGGTCTGTCTAACAGCAGATCTGAAGAAGCATTTTATAAAGAAACCTTATTTGCAAAATGATCTCCAGAGGTTCCAGGAGTCCACAGAACAGAGCCAACCTTCTCTTTAACTTGTTGAGCTTTTTAATTTCCATGGCTCTGATGCTGCTACTCCAGCAGATGATGGCAGAAGAGATCACACTCTCCACAACAGACTCATAGAAGATATGCAGCATCTTGCTGCAAACACCGAAGGTCCTAAGCTTCCTCAAGAAGTACAGTCTGCTCTGTCCTATCTTGGAGACAGCTTCACAGTTGCATCTCCACTCCAGTCTGTTGTCCAGGTGAACACCGAGGTATTAATACTCTTCCACCACCTCCATTTCTTCTCCCATGATAGAAATAGTGTTTGACTTATTCCTGTTTCACTTAAAATCTACAATCATCTCGTTTGTTTTAGTCACGTTAAAGATGAGATGATTGTTTCCACATCATGCCACAAAGTGGTCCGCCAGCTCCCTGTACTCAGCTCCTTGTCCATCTCTGATCCACCCCACAACTGCAGAATTATCAAAGTTTTTCTGCAGATGACAGGAGTCTGTCTTGTATTGGAAGTCTGAGGTGCACAGAGTGAAAAGGAATGGTGAAAGTACAGTCCCCTGTGGTGCTCCTGTGCTGCTGATGAGCTGTTTAGACACACAAGCCTTCAGTCTCACAAACTGTGGTCGGTTTGTCAGGTAGTCTTTGATCCAGGTAATTGTTGAGGCCTCCAAATGAGTCTTCTGAAAATTCTGACAAAGCAAATCAGGCTGAATTGTGTTAAATGCACTGGAGGAATCAAAGAACACAATCCTCACAGTGCTGATGGCTTCATCCAGATGACAGTGGGTTTATTGAAGAAGGTGTATGAGGGCATTTTAAACTCCAACTCCACAGTTTCCTGAAACTTGCTTGTTTGCTTAGCCAGGTGGGCAACAGGAGACTCTCTAGGACCTTCAAGACCTGCAGTCTAAAAACCCTAACTGTTCTTTTCACTTCAGAATTATTTGTGTCTTTGTGTCAGTCTATCACGAAGTCCCAATATAACCAACTGAAATTTGTGGTCAACACATGACAAAAAAATGTGCAAATGTTCACAAGGTTTTGCAAAGCATTGTAAAGAGAAGCTGTAATTTCTGACTGGTGCAAAATTATGTTTCAAATTACTGCCACAAAACAGACTTTATTGTATTTGAGCCTACTTCTACCTTTGCAGATAATGTTTTAGTCTGTAGTACGTGCACTCAGTAACACATTTGCTCCACTCTCTCTATCCTCTTGCTTAAATATTTATAAAGATTCCTATTATTGTATTAACTATTTATTGATTTTTAATTTAAAAGATTTATACCAGGCACTGGGAACTGCAGGGGACAGTGACTTTCACCTATAGACATCCATGGCTGTTTGCTGACTTTTAATGTTAAATCAGTACCAGCTTGCCTCTTGGCATTCAGACACAGAGAGAGTGAGAGAGAGAGAGAGAAAGAGAGAGACAACAATACATAAAAAGACAGAAACAGGGAAAAATGAGCAGAAAGGGCAATCTGGCTCAATATTGCTCCTGGTTAGGTATTGGTGAGCTGTGCTCCATCTCCCTCTGGAGCAGGTCATGCACTGGCAGTTCGGACAGAGCCTCAGCAATGAAAATGTATTGCTCTGCTCCATCTTTTATTGATTTACATCTTAAGGCTCTTTGCATGTGAAGCACTTTTGTATAAAGCTTCAGCTGCGCTGTCAGAGGGTCAAATATAGAGCCCACTACAAACCAGTGAAGAATCTAATGCTGACCTCCAACAGGATTAAAAAATATATATATATATATATATAGAATCCAGTCAATATTTGTCAGTTGTTATGTTAAATATAACAAATTTTAAAAGAAGGACCTTTTATTCATAATCACAGCTGTAATTTTATCATGAGAACTCTGGAATTCAGAAAAGCTTTTTTTCCAAATTCAAAACAAGTGACAAGTGAAGAATGCAGTAAACAAAAATGCAGTCGATCAAGAAAAAAATTAGATTAACAAAAAAATACATGTAAATTGCGTAAAATAATCACAAAAATATTGAGTATAATGTCATTGTTTTCAAGAGTTGGAGCCTTCTAATGCAGATACAAGGGACATATTCATCTTAATTGAGAGGCTCAATCAAAATTCAAGGCCAGAAAGGAAGGAATAAAAGAAGAGTCCTGTTGTGGTCAGCACGAGGAAGGAGGTGTATGTGTGGAATGGCAGGTGGGGGAAAAGGTTCAACGATGGACAAAAAAGAAAGGTGTTGGGAGTGAAATGCAAATCATGCTTTCACATAGTACCTCATGAGTGACAAGGAAACCATTAACGGAGCTGAGTTAGGATTAGGGATTAAGTCTATACATGCGTCGCTATTATGCAAGCTAATTAAGTCTTTTTTTCTAGGAGGCCAGGTCCACTTCAGCAACAAAGCCAGAAAAGAAAGAAGCAGGAAATGGCTCAAGCCGTTTTTGCTTAACTTGCAAATGCCAATCGAAATGGGACAAAGACGTCTTGGTTGAAGGACCTTGTCTGGAATGTGGCTGAAATGTAATAAATGACAAGCAGCTTTGCTTCCTCTGAAGTACTTAGACAATGCAATCAACAGTAAAAATAGAAATTCTAAAACTTTATTGCATCCCACTTAGACAAAATTGTTTTGTTGGAGAGTAACTGCTAGATTATCTTCCTATATAGAGGCCCACAGGTGCTGAGAGCGGTTCTGTTTATAACAAAAAGAATTCAAGCTAACTCTTACTCAACCAGTTGAGCTGCCTCTTGTGCATAGAGGCTAAAACCACAGCAGTAGAAGGCCCTGGTTTGGGTCCCAACTACTGGTCTTCCACATGGTATTACAGCACTTTGCTGACTTTCTGTTGCTTGTCTGCTGTTGAATAATTAGCACAAGTAGGCATGAACTGGTAGCTGGTCTCAAGTTATTCCATGGTTTTAAAATCTTTAACATCCAGTATAAACTATAAACAGCTATAATTGTTTCATCCACAGTCAACTTTCAGATTTTTGATCAATTTTATTTTGTGCAGTTGCATCCACAGCCTCCAAATTGCTATTTGAAGAGATGTAGTTGTTTTGCTCTATTGAAAACTGTATCTCCAGAAGGACCTATTAGTTCTTAATTGAGTTTAATTCAAATGAGGAGGAGGGTCATGTCATTATTCTAACATCTCTGAGGTCTTCACAGGCACAAGCAATAGATCATCTAGACATATGTGATGGTGCTTTGTTCTGCACAGAAAAACAATGGTATAAAATATTTCCATCACACCGCTAACACAGTTAAGAGTCCTTATTATTAAAGGAAAAAAATCTCTGGAGGGATCAGAGTTTGGAGCAAAGTTGCTCCTCTCTAAACCCTTCTTCATCTCTTTTTATGCTCTACTACCCTGGTCTCCCTCATTTTTCTTTTTTACAAGAAATATGGCCAGGTAACTGACCTTTACTGTTATTAAGGTAATGCCTTTTGTTAAAGTTAAGCAAGCATACTTAAAGTCTAGAAAAGTGTGCATATTAAATTATTAAAATATTTGTTGATAATGAGGCTAGGTGAAGTTATTATCGGTAATAGTGCTCTTACCATTACTAGAAAGATATCATATCACCATGAGATTGTTGAAGATCTAATGCCTAGAACTCAATACCACCAGCTGATTTGGTGAATGAGTTGATCGTAGGTCCTTCAGGATAGTTTTCAAACAGATCTGAAAAGCACAGGAACATATTATCACCATTGCACAACTGGCCCAAAATTCAAAAGTTTACATTCTTGGCAGAACTAGAGCATGCTGGTAAGTTGCAGCTGAATCGGCAGATTGATGCAGCTCAACCAATGTAATTCACAGAAACAAGGATTGGGGTGTCAAAACGAACTAAACACAACAGTATTTTGTGAAATTGTAGACTGATATCATCAGCTAGCAGAGTGTTATATTCCACTGATGTGAACATTTTTATTTTGAGTTCTTTTAAATGGCTAAAGTCAGCTAAAATAACCAATGTATTCCTGACTATCTTTTAGCCATCCACCACTCAGAGGACTTATTTGATTTCCAAACAACTTACGGTTTACGACTTATGTTGTTTTAAATAAAAGCAATTAGATTAGGTTAAACATTTTTTTTTGTGTGTCAATATCATGAAACTGGTATTTTTATGCAAGGTTATCATACCAAGAGAACCTCATATTGCCATGCCTAACCACAATACCACAAAAATCATGACTATAAGATCTGCAACATCATAAGTAATTTCAGAGAGGGCAATACAAAAATAATAAAGAAATATGCTGCTTTACCGATTTGCAACAGAAACAATACATTGTTAAATTGTGATTTTATTTGAAAATGGACTGTGTTCCCTTCTCTCACCAAAATCTCTTGATTGCAGCTTCAAAACAATTGTGCGGGCCGCTGCTACAAAGGGAGCCCTATATGAAATCTTTCACACATGTTTGCACAATCACGGCTGACCAGACCACATAAAAGCACTGCACATGCTCTATTTAAAGCTGAAATAAGCAGGAGTAATGTCGACTTGTGGACAAAATGTCAGACAATAAATGATTGAATGTATGCAGCAACAGTAAAACACTACTGAGCCTGGTGCAGATTGACCCCAGAGAGGTCATCTGTGAGTAGCTGCAGTTTCACAGGGTCAACAATTTATTTTTCTTTATTACCTGCAGAGCTGATCTCAGACACAATTGTGGCAGAAAACAATGTTATAACCAGTAAAATCTGTAACTAATGTCTATCTCACAATTTTCTTTTGATTTATATATATATATATATCGATCAAGAATCACATTAAAACCAAATACCTTGAACTGTGTTGGTCCCCGTTTTGCTGTAAAACAGCCCACAAAACCCATCTAAGACATGCACTCTACATGTTTGATCAGACTTGTTTGTTCCATAGTTGCTTGACTGGATTGAGACCTGGGAAATTATGGAGGGAGAATCAACACCTCATCTGTGTTTTGTTCTCCTGTCACAATGCAAACAAACATTTTTGCATTCTGACAAGGTGCATTATGCTGCTAAAATAACTCGCAGACATACTGTACCAGAAAACTGGACATTTTCTTAAGCAATGTTTGAATAGGTGGTATGCATCAAGGTAACATCCACATAATAGCAGGGCCCAAACTTTCCTAGCAGAACATTGTCCAAAGCATGAAACTGCCTCCATCTGCTGCCTCCTTACCATAGTGCATTCTGGTGCCATTTTTATGCCCAGAAAGTGAAACACACGTCTGGACATCCTGTTCTGATGCTAACATGCCAATTGTTGGAGCCTTTGGGGTGAACAGGGGTCAACCTGGGAACCCTGTATAATCTGTTGCATATGCAATAAACAGCAAAGAACTGTGTATTCCGACACCCTTCTATCAGACAACAGCATTAATGTCTTCAGATGTTTGAGCTATAGTTGCCCATTTGTTTTGTTTCCCAGAGGGGAACAGACTTTGTTCTTCACAAGTATCTATAAGCCTTGGCTGCAATGACCCTGTTGCTTTTACACCACTCTTCCTTCCTTTTACCCCTATTACAGATACTGTCCACTCAAGACCAGGAACACCAAGAGCAAAGGTTTTAGACACGCTCTCATCTGGTCGCACAGATATAACAATCTGCCCCTTGTCAAACCGGCCCAAAACCATATGCATACCTGTTTTACCTGCTTGTAACACATCACCTTTGAGGATGCCACTTTTCACTTGCTGCCTAATATATCTCAGCTGACAGGGAGCGATGATGAAGAGATAATCAAAGTTACTGACTTAAGCTGTCAGTGGTCATAATGTTATGCCTTTCAGCTGTATATGCATCAAAATCTCTAGTATTGTGTTTAACTACATTGACTATGAATGCAAAAAATGTAACTAAAGACAGTTGTTAAAAGAAAAGCTAAATTTGCGACATAACAGTTATACTCTGACCATAAACTCTGAATTAACAAATCACTCATTCAAACACTGGAACAAACCCAGGCTGGCACTGACAGGTAGCTGACACCCATGCTCATCTGTTGAACAGCAGCACCACTGCTCTAACGGTGGGATCAGTAAAGGTTTTGTCCCAAGCGGCTGTAAATAGCTGCCAAGCATCTTAGCTGAGGGGAATTCACCCTAACAGCTCCTTAGAGACCGAAAGAGTGGCTGCTAGCCTCTAAACAGACAAACAGGAGCTTTACCAATGCAGACAGCCACCATGAAGGAGGCAGAGATGTGGGAGAACAAGAGGCAGTGAGGGACATCACTTGACTGGTTTTACACCCACACACATGCTGCAGCGGATCAGTCAGATGGGATTGCACCTGACGCTTGACATGTCGCCAACAAGGCAGACAGGCATGGAGAGATGAGAGAGTGTGCCAGCGAAAGCAAGGAAGAGAGGGAGGGTGCAGATATTAGAATGTAGTGAATGACAGACAACACACTGATAGGAAGAGGCGGGTGTAATGGGCTGTGAAGTGGAAGACCTCAGGAGACAGCCAGAGAGACTATCTGCCTGTCAGCACTGAACAGCCTTGTCTTTCTCTAGCTCTGACAGTTTCTCGTTACTGCACACAGACAGACACACACACACACAAACAGAGGTGCAAACGCACTATTCCGGTGAAGAAGATACATTAGCAGATGTAGCACCATTTTTCACCCTAACTAGATGACACTTGTTGGAAAACGACTGTCAGTCACTAAATGGCAACAAGTAAACAGTAGGCAACAGGAAGCAAGACGAAATATGATTTATCAGTTAACCAAACCAATAAGGAAAAAAGGCCAGAATTGAATACAAGCTGTTTTGGGAAAATTGTGTCAAAAGAAATTGTTTCAATATGTTTTCTGCTCAAAACATGTGGATAAAAATAAAAGTTGTAGAATTATATTACAGACTATGATGTGATGGTGTTTTTAACATCTCCATTGTAGACACCCATACACAATATTCGATTGTAAGGCACTAGGGCTGCACAATGTATAGCAAATTTAATGTCATCACAATATCACTGTACAATATGGTTATTGTGAGATTAAGGACTACCTCATGCTTTACATGTGTATTTGGTGCTGAAAAGTCAATTTCAGCTTCACTATTTAACTGTGTATCTTTCTGTTTTTTGCTCTTTGCTGCATGTTATACTTAGTTTTTCTTTTTACTTAAATATTAGGCTTCTTAACTGGGACCTGACTCCGAATTTCGTAAAATGGTTTCGTAACATGTAAATGTAAACTGGTATAACAATAAAAATCCTTGAATCCTTGTGAAAAACTGCTTGGACTACAAGCTAGTAATTTAAGTACCAAGCATTCAGACTCTTATTTACATTTACACCTATTGTTTAATGCAGCATACAATGGTTTGGAAGGTAATAGGATGGTAAGGTAATCCATTCATTATGTAAACCAGTTCAAAATGGTGATATTTTGTATTAACCTGTTAAGCCCTAAGGGTTTTGGAAGCAATTTCCACCTGAAATTACATACCTAAAATAAATCAAGTATAGCTCTAAATTTATAAGGTCTACATGCAAACTTTTGGTACCTGAGTAAAGATAAGACATAAAAGAATATTTTTTCAAATGGAAGCACTTTTGCAACTATGTCTGATTTATTTGTAAATAAACAAGCAAAAAAAAACAAAAAAAAAACAAAAATAAACACAAATACACTATTGGAAAGTCAGGTGATATTCAAGAGGATCCAAAACGTCAGGTTTCACTTTTCTCTCTCTTCAGCATCACATCAGGCTTGCAACAGGGGTTTTATACTTATTTGTACTTTAGAAGGGTATAGGTGGGCTACATAAAATGGAGGCACTGCTGGGATCATGTGTCTTGAGTTTTTAGGTACACTAGCTAAAAGTACTTCTCTGACTGTAACTGTTAAGGGAAAACCTAAGAGAAAATGCAGCAGACTGAGATTCTTGTGAACAAACTAAAAAACTGGTGCAGAGGAGAGGGCATAGGTGAGAGTCATGCATTGTCGACAAAAGTTCCCCAAAATACAGAAATTGCACAAATAGAAGAGACATTGCAAACTATCATTGTCTTGGGCGTCTGCGTGTGAGGGAAATAATGTTGAAAGAATCAACAGATCAAATATTAGTGTTTTGTGAGTAGTACAGAGAGAAGTTCACAAATGCAGATGTACCAAGTGAAGTGTTATCTTTAAATGAGTCTACGGCATGGTATTTATTACTGCAGAAGCTTCAAGTGTTGAAGAGGATTTTAGCAGTAAACTAAATGCTCTTTTACAAGCGGAAGGGAAGACTGTTGACAATGTGCACGCTCTTGATATTGCATTGGTACTTGATATTGCATTTGGGATGGCAGAGGGAGGAGATGATTTATATTTTGCTTTCAGACTGTTGCAGCAGCAGTCTGGAGAAAGGTTGTCAGATTTCTTACGAAGACTAGAGAGCTGCTTGTCAAAAGTAATGCAAAGAGGTGACCTCCCAGCCACAAGCAAAGGACAAAGCATGGATTGAACAACTGGTTAAAGGTGCAGTAGGTTCTGATTTAATGCTAATTCAGCTCAGACTGAGGGAGAGAAAAGAAAATCCTCCAACCTTTCTGGAACTACTGAGTGAAATTTGTGCTGAAGAGGAGTATGAAGCATCTAGAGCTAAATTAAACCCATCAGTACGAGCAATCCACCCCAAGCCTCAGATGGACCATTATCATTCTGAAATTCAGAGTCTGAGGGCTGAAGAAGTCCATGTTTGCTACACTTGCTTCTCAACCCCCTCAGAATTCTGCAGATAAACCTGAAAAATGTTCTACTGACAGAGAGAGAGTCAAATAAACTAGTCTGAATTCAGAAGTTGTGGCTTTAAAGAAACAAGTTAAACAGCTACAACAAAAAGTCAAGGTACATGTATCCCATCAGACTGAAACATCTCCAGCTATGATGGCAGTAAACACTCTAAACAATGGTGTAGAGGAATGCTTTTATTACTGCTGTGGAGGAAGAGGGCACAAGAAAATGCAGAAATCCCGAAAATCAAAATAAGGTAGCTTATTTAAAGCACTCAAAAAAGCCAAACCCCTAATTCAAGGCCTTCTACTGATACCCTGGCTGGGTCCTTTGTAGGGCTCATCCAACTTGTTTCCCAACGATCTCACATTGCCCATCAGAATCAATGGAAGAGATGGTTTGAACTTCCTACTTCTCTCTATTCTCTTTGCTCCTGCTCTTCACCCACAACACCTCCCTTTCAACTCTTTAGGGATTTTGAGGTGCCATGGTGACGCATCATAACAAATGTCCAAAGTAATAAAGTATCAGCAATAATCCCTCCAGCTGCACAGCATCCGATACCAGAGAGGCTAATCGTCCAAAAAAAATTATTTTTTATCCACCACAAGAGGAATTTCAGTTCTTAAAAATAATAATAATTTTCAAAATGAAAAGTAACAGAGCTACTCCAACCTGCTGCCACCTTGAGCGGACCACACCATTAGACTGTAAGATCCAGAGCCTTTTCAGAAAAACTCCAAACACATTGCTCTCGCAGATATTAATTATGTATGCTGTCACATATGTAGAGGTGCGTTCAGGAACAAAGTGATGTGAAGAACACGATGTGAACGGCGCGATTAGGGTGAATAGAGCGAAGCGGGAGCGAAGCGAAACCCACAATGGACACAAATCGAATTTCACTGGAGTTGAAAAATCTGAACTTTTCTGTCAATATGCATCACGAATCAGTCAGTGCACTCACTGCAAAGAAATAAGGGAAAACAATACCTACAATCCACAAACATCATATATATATAAAAAAGACAGAAACATTCATGTACACATAGAATGAAGGAAGCTTAAGGGGTTTGTGGGTGGCTTTGAAAAAGCCGTTAAAACTTAGTCCTGAGAAGGACTGTTCAATAAGACACGCATGAAGTTGTGAAACACACATGTGGCCTTCACACACAGCTTTCTATTGAGCTGAGCTTTTTTTACTCACCGAACACAGATGGACAGGGGTTCTGCAGCGGGGGTACAGTGACTGTAGTTGGTGTCCCGGAGGCTGACCTGTCCCCCAACGTGGGACAGCGATTTCTCAAACTGGGTCCCTGATAGGTGGAAGTACCGCTGAAAGCAACCGTCATCCAGACGTTGCTCCTGGAGTAGGTGGTGGTACTCTCCAAACTGGTTCCGTCTCTGGGGAATCTGATGAATCCAGAGAGGTAGACGCCGGCAGCATTGTTCGGCTTTTCCATAAATAAAGCACCGTGACTCGCTCACACAGGAGCCCCTGCAACTTTTCAATGTCTAATGGAAAAAGCAGTGGGTGACATGAACTTCCTTCAGGTACTCATTTATCTTGATGATCTTACTGTCTATGTCAAGACACTGGAAGAAAATGAGGAAAGACTCCTAAAGGTTCTGGACAGACTCCAAGAAGTACGGCTCAAGATTTCGCTGGATAAATGCCAGTTCTGTCAAAAAAAGGTCAAATATTTGGGTCATATAGTGTACGCAGAAGGTTTTGGAGCTGATCCAGAAAAAAAAAGCTGTTACCACATGGCCCTTGCCCACTACTCTGAAGACCTTTCAGTCATTCTTAGGATTTTGTGGGTATTACCGACGATTTATCCACAATTATTCCTCCATTGTTCGGCCCTTGACAGACCTAACTAAAGGCTATGTTCCCACACAGTGTGGTAGGAAACAAAAAAATGGTCAAAGTTATGTCTACCTGGATGAGCGGGAGCCATTTGGAGGAAGGTGGGATCAGTCATGCCCTGACTTCTTTGAGATAATAAAACGCTGCCTCACAAATGCCCCGGTTCTGTTTTTTTTTGTTGACCCCTAGAAAAGCATACATATTACATGTGGATGCCAGTGGGCTAGGCGCTGTCCTTTATCAAGAGTTTTACGAAAGGACTGTGGTCGCAAACTAAGTGCTTCTAAAATAAACTACCCGATTCACCAGTTAGAGGTTCTGTCTCTTAAGTGGGCAGTTAGCTCCACGATTACCTCTATGGAACTCACTTCACTGAATGAACTGACAACAATCCATTAACTTATGTCCTCACATCGGCAAAGCAGGGCATCGTTTGCTTTTGGACTTGTCAGTTTATGATTTTGGCATAATCCACAGACCCTCGAAAAGACAATGTTGATGCTGATTTCTTGTCATGCATGGAACCAAGAGGGAAAGATGCTGAGTGGCAAACTATCTCTCAAGATAGAGTAAAGTCCATATGTCCGAGAATTGGCACCCTTGACTCCTCTGCAGATTCTCCAAAATATGCAGAACAGCTTGAGGCTCCACCTGAGTGCATACCCGATATACATTGCTCAAAAAAATAAAGGGAACACTCAAATAACACATCCTAGATCTGAATGAATGAAATATTCTCATTGAATACTTTGTTCTGTACAAAGTTGAATGTGCTGACAACAAAATCACACAAAAATCATCAATGGAAATCAAATTTATTAACCAATGGAGGCCTGGATTTGCAGTAACACACAAAATTAAAGTTGAAAAACACAGTACAGGCTGATCCAACTTTGATGTAATGTCCTTAAAACAAGTCAAAATGAGGCTCAGTATTGTGTGTGGCCTCCACGTGCCTGTATGACCTCCCTACAACGCCTGGGCATGCTCCCGATGAGACGGCGGATGGTCTCCTGAGGGATCTCCTCCCAGACCTGGACTAAAGCATCCACCAACTCTTGGACAGTCTGTGGTGCAATGTGATGTTGGTGGATGGAGCGAGACATGATGTCTAGGATGTGCTCAATCGGATTCGGGTCTGGGGAACGGCCGGGCCAGTCCAGTCCATAGCTTCAATGTCTTCATCTTGCAGGAACTGCTGACACACTCCCGCCGCATGAGGTCTAGCTTTGTCCTGCATTAGGAGGAACCCAGGGCCAACCGCACCAACATATGGTCTCACAAGGGGTCTTAGGATCTCATCTCGGTACCTAATGGCAGTCAGGCTACTTCTGGCGAGCCCATGGAGGGCCGTGCGGGCCTCCAAAGAAATTCCACCCCACACCATTACTGACCCACTGACCCACTGACCCAAACCGGTTTTGCTGAAGGATGTTGCAGGCAGCAGATCGCTCTCCACGGTGTATCCAAACTCTGTCACGTCTGTCACATGTGCTCAGTGTGAACCTGCTTTCATCTTTGAAGAGCACAGGGGGCCAGTGGAGAATTTGCCAATCCTGGTGTTCTCTGGCAAATGCCAAGCATCTTGCACGGTGTTGGGCTGTGAGCACAACCCCCATTTGTGGACGTCGGCCCTCTTACCATCCTCATGGAGTCAGTTTAACCGTTTGTGCAGACACATGCACATTTGTGGCCTGCTGGAGGTCATTTTGCAGGGCTCTGGCAGTGCTCCTCCTGTTCCTCCTTGCACAAAGGCAGAGGTAGCGGTCCTGCTGCTGGGTTGTTGCCCTCCTACGGCCTCCTCCACGTCTGCTGGTGTACTGGCCTGTCTCCTGGTAGCGCCTCCAGGCTCTGGACACTACGCTGACAGACACAGCAAACCTTCTTGCCACAGCTCGCATTGATGTCCCATCCTGGATGAGCTGCACTACCTGAGCCACTTGTGTGGGTTTTAGAGTCCGTCCGTGCTACCACGAGTGTGAAAGCACCACCAAAACATAGGCCAGAAAGCATAGGTACTGAGAAGTTGTCTGTGGTTCCCACCTGCAGAACCACTCCTATATTGAGTGTGTCTTGCTAATCGCCAAAGATTTCCCCCTGTTGTCTATTCCA
Source organism: Crenichthys baileyi (assembly GCA_036173005.1). Taxonomy (NCBI): domain Eukaryota; kingdom Metazoa; phylum Chordata; class Actinopteri; order Cyprinodontiformes; family Goodeidae; genus Crenichthys; species Crenichthys baileyi. The sequence goes on along the minus strand of JAHHUM010000304.1, from coordinate 828,995 downwards.
TTTGCACAACAGCATGTGAAATTGATTGTCAATCAGTGTTGCTTCCTAAGTGGACAGTTTGATTTCACAGAAGTTTGATTTACTTAGAGTTATATTGTGTTGTTTAAGTGTTCCCTTTATTTTTTTGAGCAGTGTATATACTTTACCTACACATTTGCAGCTCAACTCACTAGTACAAATGTCCAGAAAAGAGCTGATTACAGCTCAAAGCAAAGATTCTTTCATAGGACGAACTATCCAAGCACTGAAATGTGGGAAATGGCCTGATGACTTCAAGTCTAATCCTGAATTGATGAGAGTTGGGGAAATTAGTAATGAAAAAATGGACTGTTACACTGTGTGAGTTAAAGTCATTCATCAGAAAAAAACTCACCAACTTGTTCTGCCTGCCGAATTCAGGACAGTTGTGTTAAAGTCCCTTCATGATGATTTAGGCCATCTAGGAGTAGAAAGAACCACTGATATGCTTAGAAGCAGGTTCTTCTGGCCAAAAATGGCCGCTGATGTTGAGCAGTATATAAAAACAGTGGAAAGTGTGTTTTGAGGAAATCTCCATCTCCAAGAGTAGCACCCTTACACCAGAGAGTTAGTACTGGGCTGATGGATCTTGTTTGTATTGATTTCTTCTCCATGGAGCAAGACTCAAAAGGCATAAGTTTTGTGTTGGTAATTACTGACCATTTCACTAGATACGTCCAAGCATTTCCTACCAAAAATCAAAAGGCCCTTTCAGTCGCTAAGATTTTAGTAGACAAATATTTTGTACATTATGGATTTCCAAATCGCATTTGTGGCATGGTGTGGAAGAAATCATCTCATCTTGAACATGAATAAAACAAGGGAGATGATTGTAGAGTTGAAGAGAAACAGGAATAGGTAAACTCGGGCCTTTACCTGTTTTAGATTGGTATACATGGGCTACATTTTGGAAACTTCTATTAAGTTTGTTTATTAAAACCTTTTTGTTAGAGATGGAAAATGAAATTTATTTTCTTTCAGTTGCTAGATAGTCTACTCATTATTTGGGGCCTATGTTTCCTATTAATCCAAACCAGAAAAACATGGAACAGTTTTTAATGATGTGCTTGTTTATTGCAAGTAATATTTTAACTACGCATTATTTTCAATATCGTCGAATATCGCGCTGCCCCACTAGACACATATAAGTCAGATTTCTACAAAACCTCGCAATATCCCTTGTGTTCTTTAAAAGCTGGCTTTTTCATTTATTGACACATTAGTATAACAAACCTCATTAGAAATTTCATTAACTAAATGTATGTGCTTAAAGACTTAAAGAAATATGATGCGAAATATGATCACGTATTTCACTCAACCGGGAGCACTACACAAAATTTTACGTAGCCATGTTAATGGTCCATTAATGTGTGAAGTATGCATCTTGGTCATGCAAGACAATTAGACAACATAATATAAGGTTTCAGAACTGGAATTGCCATGAAGACATATGCAATAAAAACAGAATGGTCTTTACAGGATGTTGAACTTAGCTAGTGCTATTTAAGGTCAATGTGGTTCATATTATTTGAGCTATGACACTGATTAAAACCCAACTGTTTTCTGACCATTCCACAAGGAATCTAGCTGAAAAATGCACAGCTTTTAAAATGATTGGATTTAGTTATTTTTGATTTGTTTTAAAGTTTTAAAAGGTCCTTTTAGAAGTTTGTTGCCACTGAATGGCAAAGCCTCACTGCACACAGCGGAGTCCACCTCTCTCAGTTCTAAGGTAGAAAATCCCAAATCACCTTTGACCCCAGTAGAAAACTTTATCATAATTTTAAAACGTTTAATCTGATTAGCAGGACCTTTTACACGTTTAGAATTTAGATTTTTGGCCTTCGGTTATTATTTTTTATTTAAATTTTTCCAAGCTATTAAGCAAATAATGCACTCAATGCTTTCAGACCCATATTTTCTTAACATAAAATGAAACGTTTCTCCCTGGGGAGGAGGCAACTCCTTGGAACTATTCTCCCCCATTATGCGTCTCGAAAATGGAGGAATATTCTTTTTTAAACCGAACATGCCTGGACCAGTAGTCAGAAACTTCCAAATCAAATACTAGGTTTTCAATAATTTATCAGTGTATCTGCAGTCAAGTTTTAACAGATATATACAGGGGTTGGACAATGAAACTGAAACACCTGTCATTTTAGTGTGCGAAGTTTCATGGCTAAATTGGACCAGCCTGGTAGCCACTCTTCATTGATTGCACATTACACAAGTAAGAGCAGAGTGTGAAGGTTCAATTATATATACCTCTGTACCCTCTACAGGGTACTCGAAGGCTCATGGGAGTTTGCCCAACCGGTTCACACGTGTTTTGTGGACCTGGAGAAGGCATTCGACTGTGTCCCTCGTGATGCCTTGTGGGGGGTGCTCCAGGAGTATGGAATCGGGGGCCCTTTATTAGGGGCCATCCAGTCCCTATACGAGCGGAGCAGGAGTTTGGTCCGCATTGCCGGCACTAAGTCGGACCTGTTCCCGGTGCATGTTGGACTCTGGCAGGGCTGCCCTTTGTCACCGGTCCTGTTCATAACTTTTATGGACAGGATTTCTAGACGCAGCCAAGGGCCGGAGGGGGTCTGGTTTGGGGACCAGTGGATTTCGTCTCTTCTTTTTGCAGATGACGTGGTCCTGCTGGCCCCCTCTAGCCAAGACCTACAGCATGCGCTGGGGCGGTTCGCAGCCGAGTGTGAAGCGGCTGGGATGAAGATCAGCTCCTCCAAGTCAGAGGCCATGGTACTCAACCGGAAAAGGGTGGCTTGTCCTCTTCAGGTTGGAGGGGAGTTCCTGCCTCAAGTGGAGGAGTTCAAGTATCTCGGGGTCTTTTTCACGAGTGAGGGAAGAATGGAGCAGGAGATCGACAGACGGATCGGTGCGGCTGCCGCAGTAATGGGGGTGCTGTGCTGGTCCGTTGTGGTGAAGAGAGAGCTGAGCCGAAAAGTGAAGCTCTCGATTTACCGGTCGGTCTACGTTCCTACTCTCACCTATGGCCATGAACTTTGGGTCATGACCGAAAGAACGAGATCCCGGATACAAGCGTCTGAAATGAGCTTCCTCCATAGGGTGGCCGGGCACTCCCTTAGAGATAGGGTGAGGAGCTCGGCCATTCAGGAGGGGCTCGGAGTAGAGCCGCTGCTCCTCCACATCGAGAGGAGCCAGTTGAGGTGGCTCGGGCATTTATACCGGATGCCTCCTGGACGCCTTCCTCGGGAGGTGTTCCAGGCACGTCCCACCGGGAGGATGCCCAGGGGACGGCCCAGGACACGCTGGAGGTACTATGTCTCTTGGCTGGCCTGGGAACGCCTTGGGCTCCCCCCGGAGGAGCTGGAGGAAGTGTCTGGGGAGAGGGACGTCTGGGTGTCTCTGCTGAGTCTTATCCGGTTCCGGATAAGCGGAAGATGACGAGTACGAGGAGTACGAGTATGTATTATATATATATATATATATATAATATATATATATATATCATATATATATATATATATATATATATATTATATATATATATATATATATATATAGATAATACCTTTTTAAGCAAGATGGTTTCTGTTTGAACAAGCTGGGAGCCAGAAGTCTCACATCTAATCTCTTCTATTCAATAAATAATCCGCCAGCAGCCCTGACCTTCATCAACAACAATGATAACGCTGCCACCAACAGCTCCAGCAGAGATAGAGCTGTTGGCTGAGAGAGAGTTCATCACAAAAGGTCTTCCCGCCGAATTCCACAGAAGTGGAATCCCCAGTTAATCCCACCCGCCCCCTCCACCCCACCTCAGCCCCCTGACCCATGCACAATACTCTCTCTCCACTGAGATGGACAGGCAATTTTTTGTGTCAGTAGGTAACTTTACATCAAAGACCACAAAAATCAGATGTGGCGTTCCCCAAGGGTCTATCTTAGGGCGCCTCCTATTCAGTATCTACATGCTCCCCCTAACTCAGATTATAATAAACAACAATATAAGTTATCATAACTATGCGGATGACACACAGCTATACATGCTGACATGCTTATGATGTCACCATGTGACTATGAAGCCATTCAAGCACTTGGTAAATGTTTAATAGAAATCAATGGATGGATGTGCAACAATTTTCTTCAACTGATTAAAAACAAACTGAATTAAAAAAATTTTGGACCAAAGGAAGAGCATTTAAAAGTCAGTCAATACATATTCCATGCGCCAAATGCTATTTAATTTGATACTGGTAAAAAAAGCTAGCCAATGGGTAAACCTTGTAAATTGTTTATGGCTCTGCTAAACACACAGATAGGATAAACAACTCCCTAAACTGACTGAGTTCAATCCTTCACCCATCCCAGGCTTCAGCTGAGGCATCTGTTTTTGTTGCCTAATTACCTTTCCCTTCCTTCTGTTTGGTCTTGTCATCCGTCTATCTGCTGACTCTTGCACTCGCTGCATGTGATAAAAAACAGTAACACAGTTGGGGGAACCAAACTGCTTCTTAATTTTCCCTGACAACCACCTTTAAACATGCAGGCCCAAATCCACACTCTAATTGAAAGCACATTCCTATTCCAAACAAATTAAGCACAATTAAGGCCCCTGAGTTATGAGTATCTATCACTGTGAGATGTTTTCATAAAAATCACTGTGCTCTAGATCAAAGTCTCTCGACCCCTTGGCTAAATTGCCTCATTAAGAGCTCCCCTCTTTGTGCTACGGGCTTCATAAATACAGGGTCTGCTCATTTCATTTAGGAATTACACTAAAAGACGCCCCTTAAACTAATCGCTTCCACGTTTTCCATAAAAGTTCATCTGTTTTTAGGTAGAGAGCAAAATGAAATTTTCTTCCATTTATAGGGCATAATTTGCAGGGCCTTTCTGGCCGAGAGTAGGATAGATCATTTTCATTGCGTCCATGACGAGGCACAAACTTGTAGTTAGAGCTTCCTTAACCCTCAAAGGTAAGGCTAATTTAAATAAAATGCAAGATCTTATGACACATTAGCCTGGCATACTAGGTGTGGCATTTGACACATCATAACAGTTGACAGAAAGAAGGTGCCACCACCAGGAACCAGAAAATCACATGACAGGAAGTTAATTGTGTGCAGCTGAAAAAGAAAACCAACCTGCCCTTTCTCCTCCTCTTTTCCTTATTGTCTCAAAATACCATTTGAGCATGGCTGGCTTTTAATTTAATCTTATAAATGAGGTGCTCACTCCTAGACAACATGCTGTTCCAATTTTGAATGGTTGCTTTATTGGGGGACAGCGACACAGAAGAGGGAAAGCTGAAAAGTGGGAGATGGAGAAGAGGAGGGGGCGATGTAAAAAAGCAAAAGAGAGGCCAGGGGAAAGACGGTGGTATGGAACATTTGTTAGTAATCCAATTCCACATACCATATGGCTTCATTACCATTATGCGGGAGAGAAGACTTCAGTCAGTCTGAAAATAAAGACCTACTTAGCCCCATCCAAACTGACCCCAAATGAGACATGTTTGTCTCCGTGTGACAGTGTTAGTGTTATTGCCCTGCTTTTGAATTCTTTGTGGTCGGTTCAGATTGAGCTTGCAGCTGTGTGCAGCTTTGCCATGCATGTCTGTGCACGTGCATGCATGTGGTTGTCTGGGTGTGCATAAGATAGGGATCGGGCGGTTTCCCAGTGACTGATTATCACGGAAGAGAGTCCTTAGTCATTACTGTGTGCAGAGGCAGAGGGAAGAGAAGGCCCATAAGCCAGCTCCATTCAGATGTGAAGATGACTGATAATGCAGGAGCAGCAGGACCCCTCGCTGGGTTCATTGGCCCCTAAGTGCTCCTTTGCTGAATGTGTCCCTTATCTTGCCCTGACAGCAGTAATAGAATATGCATAGCTCTATTAGCATACAAGGTAATGGCACCCTTGAGGGAGGGCACTGACATAAAACTTTAAGTAGAAATCAAAACATTGGTAAAGGCAGAAGCAGAATAAAAAGGGGTTATTGTCACCCTGTGCAAACACGCCCCGAGGCCTCGGCTGTGACTGCGTGCAAGGTATGCTGCCATCACGCTTCCATGCACATCTGTCTGCACTCATGGATACGCAGAAAATTTAATAATCTCCGTACAGCAGAAAATACAAATATGTGTCATTTTATCATTTATAAAGAACAAGTTGCATATTATGCTCACATACTACACAGAGGCATGCATGGAGACACTGCTGAACCGCTTTCCTCAGGGCATCTGAGGAAATGAAATGAAACTTGGAGCCAAAACAAATTACACTGTACCATCACAACTGAGCGTCTAAATATAAGGGGGCATTAAATGGCAGAATACCACTTCATCATTATAAATAAAATATCTCCTGTTCAAGATGTGTACAAAAGCCTTAAGATAAATGGTTGTCATGCAGACTAGTAGACACCAATATCTAACTGTTTACTGTGGCACTTTAACAGTGACATCTGGAGATTTTTTGAGCTGCCTTACCAACATCTTCCCTGTGCATGCTGGCAAAATAAAACTTGATCTATATCCAGCCTTGTTTCCAGTTGCTTTAAACTTTTTGAATGTAGTTATGGTCATGTTGAGGTGAGTAGCTATTTTCTCACAGCCATTCCGTGACTTTAAAGAGTGTCGAAGAGCAATGAGTCTTTGTGCCACATCATATTTATACTGCAGGGAATCATGGATTAATAACTAAAAGTGTCTTATGTCACTCTGATCAGCTTAAAAAAGCAAACAAAGCAAAATCCTACTTTTACATTTATTTTTACAGAAATTGTTAGAGGATGACAACACCGGAAATGTTGTAAAAAAAAAATATTTCTTGTCATGGGATTTTTTTTCCTCTCTCTCAAATTTTCTCAAACTAATGGTTGTATTTTGAAGTTAATCCTATATGGTAATTTCCAAGACCACCTTTTGTGTTTTTTTACTTAAATTTTTACTTTTATAAGAACAAATACAAGGGGACATTTGAATCTGGTTTAAACGTTTCCTTGCTGGATACCAGTTAATTTCACAATTACTTTTAAAAGATCAACGCTTAAACTTTTGACCTGGGTATATTTGTGACTTTTAAAAGACTTTAGCTGTTTTTTGGTGTACCATAAAATCTGTGTAACATGGTTCTAAATGAGAAGAAATTAAGTGCTTCTTTCACATCAAGTCCTGTCATGGTTTTTAACCATCTGTGTCACTTTTGATGTGTCCCAGATTTTTACAGTGTGCGTGTGTATCATGATGTAGGGTGTAAAATTCAGTGTTCAACAGGATGGGGCACATTAAGTTACAATGCTCTATCATTTTATTTTATTTTTTCAACCTTAATGTTTAATGCCCTAGGGCATTAAACTGTCATCACAAGATCATTGTTTTTGCAATTTTAATAATTGCAATACAATGATCCCCCAAGTAAATCTTCATCAGTGCAGACAGAGGGTTAGGGTTAGCAGACAGAGCATTTGTTATGGGATCATTGCTGCAGTATTTCAGAAGCATTTATATCGATTCTGTAGCAGTGGTGCATATGTACAGTACATATGGTATCTCAGAGTTGTGGCGCCTGTCCAATAGAATTTTTCAGCATATTAAAGAAAATCTATGGTAGCCCGACTTAGCTGGTGCTTCAACATGTGACAAATGCACGGGAATCTTTCTACTCCACTGAAAAGTAAGGCAAACAAATAGTTTGATAGAGGTATTACAATTTAGTATCGTCCCTAAGGCCATCTAAACAGAGATTTATTTATTATTAGTTCCTTATGAAGCCAATTTATAGAGCTCCTTCCAAGTTGTCACCATTTGACTTTAAATAATTACTTTTAAGATAAGCCTTTTTTTTTACATTTCCTATCTTTATTAATTCAAGTGTTTGACTGTATTTTATTTTTAAGCAGTTAGATTTTTTTCATCAAAGATGATAGAAAAACATACTTTTCACACTGGTTTGGTTTGTTTTTTGTGTACAACTTTTTTTTTTTGTTAGACATTAAGGTTAATGTACAATGCTGCCTTTATTAAACCATGTCGTTGCCATCTTTGTGAAATATCCGCATAGCATAATAAGAAAGGTAAAACATTATGGAACTGAAAAGGTGGCAAGGTACTAGCTGCATAAAAAACTCCGGCTGCAGCTTGAGGATTTTAAAACAAAGCAGGACAGAAAAAAACAAAGAACAGTTTGCAGTCTGCAGTGCGAACATTCAACATAAGAAAGCAATTTACCAGTCCGCACATGTCACCCTCAAGTAGAGGGGAAAAAAAAGATACACAGAAAGCCAGAGTCCAGTGAGAAGCCTAATTCAGTCTGGTGGGACAGACAGGGTTAGAGAAAGCTTTTCTAAATTATTAACTTTTATTATACATATTAACCTTGAGGAAAATGACAAGGAAGTGGTGTCAGTGCAGGTTAAGAATTAACACCACCAAGGTGAACAGTTAAATAAGAATAATTCTCACATACGGCACAATCTTTTCCATTTCTCTTCCCTTTACTCTGCTCTAGTAAGTGTGGAAAACAAAATCAACAGTAATAACGTAATAATATGCCTAATTGCATCCTCACTTGTAATTATGGTGATTATGAAGTCCTCTTTGATATGCAATTTTGCTCTACTATCGATATGAGCCATATGTGAACACGGGACAATTATGCTAATCATTCCACATGCAAGCATGTAAGTGAAATAAAGTTCACCACCCTGAGTAGGAAAGGCCAGTGAAGAATGGGCCATATGTTGAAACTTGGACCATTAGAAAATAAAAATTAGGCTAAGGCCAGTCGTCAGTGTACGTCTTTGAAGGAGGAAATATCCCAGTGAGCCACCACTTACTGGCTGTTTTATGCTAATTACCATGAAAAATGTAGGTTAGATGTCACAAAAAAAAATATGTTGACGCATTTCAAAATACTTTACATTATTAGCCTCATAATTAGACTTGGCCCAACTTTTATGGTCCATTTTGGCCCCTGGTAATGGCTCTGCGCTTGGACCCAAACAGACCAATAAAGCACAGTCTTGCATTGTACACAGGGCATTATTAAAAAGAGGCAGACACAATTAGGAGCCATCAAATCTATCTTAAACTGGGCAGCATAATTTCTTTGCTTAGGTTCTGGTAAAACAAAGACCTGCCTTCTCTAATGTGCTCTTTATTTAATCTGCTGATTACATGGGTGGCCACTTTAATGATCATTCTCTGGGCTACATCTGTTAAGAAGCAAACGCAGGAGGGTAAGCTAACACAAATCCACCAAACAAACACAGCACAACACTTTCATGACATCAAAAACACTCGGCCTCTGTTGGAACCTCACACCATGTGCGCAGCTAGTAAGTATTGATTAAAAGTGGCTCTTTCACTGCTCAGGATTCCAGAGTTTGTTTCAGCCTGTGCATCCCACCTGAAAGCCTGTGCCTCTGGTTGGTCATTTCATTTAAAGAGGAATGTATGTGAAGCACATACTCTTTTTAGTTTTCCTCCTGCCTGCATTAATGGTTTGGCTGAGTGACGAGAGAAACTGATTTCTGGGATCAAACCCTAACCTCTATTTCATGGTTGCTAAACAGTTTCTCTTTCACTCTACACTTGCCGAATTTCAGGGTATAACCCCAAACACTGTTTCACCAATCCAAAGATAATTTTTTTTTGCCAGCTATTATTTTGGGAAGGTTGTATAAAGAAGGCAAATAATGATCTTTGATGCAATAGTCCAAGTCACTCCATACTCTTCTTTCTTAAAAGCAACTGCAATTTTTCTTGATGGTTTAATGCTGATGACCAGAAAGATCTGTTGATTAGAGGCATAATTGCAACATGAGTGTGGGCTTGACATGGTAAGAACAAGCTGTGTACAATAGCACATTTTTCTTCTCAGCCCATGGAGAAAGCATGTAGTACACACAGACATGCAAGAAAAACAATTTATTTAACAATAATAATAAAAATAATAATAGAATTGTATTTTATAGGGTTGATACAGACATAATTCCAATACTTAAAGTGCAACTGATGTGCTGCACAGATTTTATAGCTATTGCTAATTTTCATCTCTTGTCCCCAGTTGGGCTTTGACAAATATTCCTAATAAGTACAACATATTTCAATTCAATTCAGTTTATTTATATAGTGCCAATTCACAACATATGTTGTCTCAAGGCACTTTACAAAGTCAATTGACATGCAGTTGTAAAGTGAGGTACACAAATTCCAACTGATCCTAGTAATCAAACAGTGCAGTAAAATTAAGTGTAATAATCAAATTGGTTAAAAAGTTTTCTAAGGAATGAAAATCTAGGAGATTGCATCGAGTTAGTGACTTGCAGCATTCACTCCCCCTGGATAAGCATGTAGCAACAGTGGACAGTTGCTTGCATTGTGTCCTAGACTCTGCAGCAATTCCTACTGAGCATGCATGTATTAACAGTGGAAAGGAAAACTCTAACAGAACCAGGCTCATTGTGAGCAGCCATCTGCCACGACCGACTGGGGGTTTGAAAGAACAGAGCAGACCCACAAAAGAACACAGAAGCACTGATCCAGAAGTACGATCTATACAAAGTAACACATTAATGTTAGTAGCTCCTTTAGTGTTTTCATCTAGAAGAGAAAAACAGCTAAGCACATAAATTGAGTCAGTTTTCAAGTGTCTAGTATGAAAGCGAGCACATACAGTTAGTCACAGTAAAAGCTCAGCCAATAGCTATATGTAGGAGAGAGACAGGGTTAAACACTGAAAGACAGGCAAAGTATACCATCTGTAGAAGAATAACATGATGTTATTGGCAGCAGCTGCTCAGCCGATTCCCCCCTTCAGGACGGTGCCACAGCTAAACATAGAGCCAGGCCAGATGTTGCTTCTAGGAAGAGAAAAAACAGAGATGACACACCCACACACACACAAACCGTTTAAAAGGAAGACCTTCTATAAATGTGACCTGCATAAAGACACAATAAATTAATGGTGGAGCTCTTTCTTTTTAGCAAGATCGTATCTCTTGTTCTAATGTCTCATTTCAGAGATCAGTTTACACTCAGTTGGTAATGTGTTTTAAAGTCAACAGTCACCAAATATACAGGGGTTGGACAATGAAACTGAAACACCTGGTTTTAAACCACAATAATTTATTAGTATGGTGTAGGGACTCCTTTTGAGGCCAATAGAGCGTCAATTCGTCTTGGGAATGACATATACAAGTCCTGCACAGTGGTCAGAGGGATTTTAAGCCATTCTTCTTGCAGGATAGTGGCCAGGTGGTGGAGGAAAACGTTTCCTGACTCACTCCTCCACAACACCCCAAAGTGGCTCAATAATATTTAGATCTGGTGACTGTGCAGGCCATGGGAGATGTTCAACTTCACTTTCATGTTCATCAAACCAATCTTTCACCAGTCTTGCTGTGTGTATTGGTGCATTGTCATCCTGATACACGGCACCGCCTTCAGGATACAATGTTTGAACCACTGGATGCACATGGTCTTCAAGAATGGTTCGGTAGTCCTTGGCAGTGACGCGCCCATCTAGCACAAGTATTGGGCCAAGGGAATGCCATGATATGGCAGCCCAAACCATCACTGATCCACCCCCATGCTTCACTCTGGGCATGCAACAGTCTGGGTGGTACGCTTCTTTGAGGCTTCTCCACACCGTAACTCTCCCGGATGTTGGGAAAACAGTAAAGGTGGACTCATCAGAGAACAATACATGTTTCACATTGTCCACAGCCCAAGATTTGCACTCCTTGCACCATTGAAACCGACGTTTGGCATTGGCATGAGTGACCAAAGGTTTGGCTATAGCAGCCCGGCCGTGTACATTGACCCTGTGGAGCTCTCGACGGACAGTTCTAGTGGAAACAGGAGAGTTGTGGTGCAACTTTAATTCTGCCGTGGTTGGGCAGCCGTGGTTTTATGTTTTTTCATTACAATCCGGGTTAGCACCCGAACATCCTTTCAGACAGCTTCCTCTTGCGTCCACAGTTAATCCTGTTGGATGTGGTTCGTCCTTCTTGGTGGTATCCTGACATTACCCTGGATACCGTGGCTCTTGATACATCACAAAGGCTTGCTGTCTTAGTCACAGATGCGCCAGCAAGACGTGCACCAACAATTTGTCCTCTTTTGAACTCTGGTATGTCACCCATAATGTTGTGTGCATTTCAATATTTTGAGCAAAACTGTGTTCTTACCCAGCTAATTGAACCTTCACACTCTGCTCTTACTGGTGCAATGTGCAATCAATGAAGACTGGCTACCAGGCTGGTCTAATTTAGCCATGAAACCTCCCACACTAAAATGACAGTTGTTTCAGTTTCATTGTCCAACCCCTGTAGTTCTCTGAGATGGTATTTTACAGTTACCATTCACCATGCTCCTGGTTGCTCTATTATTGTCAGATCTTAAAAAGGTGGGACCAGAGATTTGAATTTCTAACCATGGATTGTTCAACTACGTTTTTCTTACCAGCACACATGGGCCTCCTTCAACAGTAAACAGTTCTGTCATAAAAGCACAAAAATGAGCCCATTTTTACGCTGTCTCTGACTGTTAATAAATCACCAATGAAGTCGGCCATTTCACACAGACAAGATTTCAATGCCAGAAGATCCTTGTCACCTTTCAGGTTAATAATAACTTAAATTAATACAATTATATAGAGAACTCGGTATCACGTGGCAAACGTGAGTCCACTAGGAGGAGGCGTGGTAAGGCGTATTCGTCACTTCCTGTTTTGCACTTGGTGGATTGTTTGGTGTGTGAAGGCTCTCTCGTTTGATCTGATTTCTCTCTACTGTGATATTTCTTACTTGTTATAATACATAAGCACGTTAAAACACATACTTTCTGTTGCTGTATTTAACGTTTGGGGACTCTCCGTGTTTTACACGTTTTTTTCTAGTAGTGGTAAGGGGTCGCTAGCTTAGCGTTAGCTTTAGCTCCACCATGGCTACCTGTTCTGCTGTTTCTCTGTCTGAGTCTCCTTCTTCCTGCTCTCTGTGTCAGATGTTCAGTTACTCCTCTGCCTCCTTTAGTGATAATGGTACGTGTAATAAATGTAGCATTTTTGTAGCTTTGGAGGTAAAGGGTGTCGGATTTGGAGGCCCGGCTCCGCGCTGTTGAAAAACCAGCAGATACCCGAGGCCCCTTAGCCAGCGCGGAGCCACCGAGGGTAGCTCCCCATAGCAGTCCTCCAGCAGAGCCCGCGCAGCCGCGGCCTCAGGCCGGCTGGGTGACGGTACGTAGGAAGCATAGTCCTAGATCTCAGCCCACAGGTCACCACCAACCCGTCTGCGTTTCTAATAGATTTTCCACGCTCAGCGACACACCCGCTGAGAAGCCAACTCTGGTAATTGGCAGCTCCATAGTCAGAAACGTGGCACTAGAGACACCAGCGACCGTAGTCAAATGTCTGCCAGGGGCCAAAACGGGCGACATCAAATCATACCTGAAACTGCTGGCTAAGGATAAGCGTAAATACAGTAAGATTGTTATTCACGCTGGCGGTAATGACACCCGGTTACGTCAATCGGAGGTCACTAAAGTTAGTGTTGCTTCGATGTGTAAGTTTGCCAAAACAATGTCGGACTCCGTAATTTTCTCTGGTCCCCTCCCCGATCTGACCAGTGATGACATGTTTAGCCGCATGCTGTCATTCAACCGCTGGCTGTCTAGGTTGTGTCCAGAAAACCATGTGGGTTACATTGATAATTGCCAAACATTTTGGGGAAAACCTGGTCTGATCCGGAGAGACGGCATCAATCCCACTTTGGATGGAGCAGCTCTTCTTTCTAGGAATCTGGCCGAATTTATTAGTTCTCCAAACCTCTGACAACCCAGGGTTCAGACCATCTTTAAATTTCCTCATCCAAATTGCAAAGCACTAAAACCACTTCTGTTTGTTGTTTTGTACCGTCCATCAGGCCCTTACTCTCAATTTTTAGATCAGTTTTCAGATCTTTTATCTGATTTAGTGTTAAATACAGATAAAGTTATTATAATGGGGGATTTTAACATTCATGTTGACACTGAAAGTGATAGCTTAAATATAGCCTTTAATGGTATCTTAGACTCAATTGGCTTTAATCAAAACATTAACAAACCTACCCACGTTTGTCTTCATTCTCTGGACCTTGTGCTGACATATGGCATTGAGTGTAAAGACATAACAATATTTTCTCACAACCCTGTGCTGTCTGACCATTTTTTAATAACCTTTGAGTTTAATTTAACAGAGTACTCCACACCTGAAAGAAAACTTCATTATAGTAGATCATTATCAGACAATGCTGTAACAACCTTTAAAGAATCTGTTCCACTTTTAATTTCCTCATTATCACAGAAAAACACAGTGGAGGGCAATAATTTTGTTTTTTCCCCTTCACAAATTGATTCTCTTGTTCAGAGTGTTACTTCATCATTGCGTGGTGCCTTAGACAATGCAGCCCCCTTGAAAAAGAAGGTAATTATTCATAGGAGGCTGGCTCCCTGGTTTAATTCAGAGCTGCGTACTTTAAAGCACAATGTTAGAAAATTGGAGCGAAAATGGCGCTCTACACACCAAGAGGATTCCCACTTAATCTGGAAAAATAGCCTACTGTTGTATAAAAAGACACCTCACCAAGCTAGAACAGGTTATTTCTCATCCTTAATAGAAGAGAACAAAAATAATCCTAGGTTTCTCTTTAGTACAGTTGCTAAACTTACACTGAGTCATAGCTCTGTTGAGCCATCCTTTCCCTTAGCTCTCAGCAGTCATAACTTTATGGGATTCTTCCTAAATAAAATTGATTCTATTAAGAAGAAAATCTTTGACATACTCCCGAAGATGATTACTTCATCCTCAACAAGTGAGACAACATTGGAAGTAACTGTAGAACCTGATCTGTGTTTGGACTGTTTTGATCCTGTTGAGCTTCCTGAGTAATCAGAAATATTAGCTTCATCTAAACCTTCAACTTGTATGTTAGACCCAATCCCAACCAAATTATTTAAGGAAGTGTTCCCTCTGATTACCAGCCCCATTTTAAATATGATTAATTTATCTTTAGTAAATAGGTATGTACCACAAGCTTTTAAGGTAGCTGTAATTAAGCCTTTGCTTAAGAAACCTTCGCATGATCGAGATGACTTAATAAATTACAGACCGATATCCAATCTTCCATTCTTATCTAAAATTCTTGAAAAAATAGTTGCTAATCAAATTCGTGAGCATTTACACAGCAATGACCTGTTTGAAGAGTTTCAGTCAGGTTTCAGAGCTCATCATAGCACTGAAACAGCTCTGCTGAAAGTCACTAATGATATTCTTATTGCCTCAGATAATGGACTTGTGTCTGTACTGGTTCTGTTAGATCTCAGTGCTGCATTTGATATAGTCGATCATAATATTCTCTTAGAAAGGCTGGAATATGCTGTAGGGATCAGGGGAACAGCGCTAGGCTGGTTTAAATCTTATTTGTCTGACAGATTCCAGTTTGTTCATGTAAATGATACATCATCTTTAAACTCCAGGGTTAATTGTGGAGTACCACAGGGTTCAGTACTTGGGTCAATTCTCTTTACTATATATATGCTTCCAATAGGTCAAATTATCAGGCAGCATAGAATAAATTTTCACTGTTACGCTGATGACACTCAGCTTTACTTACCCATGAATCCTGATGAGCCCAACCAGTTAGATAGACTACAAGCATGTCTTGAAGACATAAAAACTTGGATGACTTTAAATTTTCTGCTTCTAAATTCAGACAAGACAGAAATTGTCGTCTTTGGACCGGAGTCTTTAAAAAGAAACTGCTTAGTCAATCACTTAACCTGGATGGCATTAAATTGACCTCTGATAATAAAGTAAAAAACCTTGGTGTTATTTTTGACCAGGACATGTCATTTAAATCCCATATTAAACAGGTTTCTAGGATTTCCTTTTTTCATCTCAGGAACATTGCCAAAATTAGAAATATCCTGTCCAGGATTGATGCTGAAAAACTAGTCCATGCATTTGTTACTTCAAGGCTGGACTATTGTAATTCTTTACTATCAGGATGTCCACAAAATGCAGTTAAAAACCTTTAGCTGATTCAAAATGCTGCAGCAAGAGTTCTGATGAAAATAAAAAGAGAGATCATATTTCCCCTACTTTAGCTTCCCTTCATTGGCTCCCTGTTAAATCCAGAATAGAATTTAAAATTCTCCTCCTCACATATAAAGCCCTTAATGATTTAGCTCCAGCATACATCAGAGATCTGATTGTTCCATACGTTCCTAACAGAGCACTTCGTTCTCAGACTGCAGGTTTACTGGTGGTTCCTAGAGTCTCTAAAAGTAGAATGGGAGGCAGATCCTTTAGTTATCAGGCTCCTCTCCTGTGGAACCAGCTCCCGGTTTTAGTCCATGAGGCGGACACCCTGTCTGCTTTTAAGGCTAGGCTTAAAACTTTCCTTTTTGATAAAGCTTATAGTTAGAGTGGCTTAGGTTATCCTGAGCTATCTTCCTTATTTTACCTCCGTCTTCTTCTCCCCTTGTTGGATGGAGTAAGGGGGAGTCAGGTTTAGCATAAATCGGCTCAGTTATGGTTGAGGTGGAATATCCCAATCGTTGTGGTTTTTAGTATAACAATGGCCATCAGTGGGCTCTAGATGGACAAACTGTCTACTTTTAAGGCTAGGCTTAAAACTTTCCTTTTTGATAAAGCTTATAGTTAGAGTGGCTTAGGTTGTCCTGAGCTATCTCTGTAGTTATGCTGCTATAGGCTTAGGCTGCTGGAGGACATAATGACCACTTTCACCCTCTCTGCTACTTTCTCACACTACTCTTCAATTTTGTATTATTTGCTGTTATTTCAGCTTTTAACTTTCTTCTCTCTCTTTTCTCTTCCTAGAAGCTACACCTGGCCTGACTCTGTGTCTACCTGTAACACCTTTCTGGAGAGGGGAATCCTCCAAGCTTCTGCTGGCAACACTTAATGCTCACCCTCTACCGATGATCCACAAGCCCTGTTCTTTCAGTGTTTAACCCTTTCTCTCTCCTAGACATAGCTACTGACTGAGCTTTTACTGTAACTAACTCTATGTGCTCTGTTCAGACTCTAAACTTTTAAACTGGCTCAGAGTTTATCTGTTCCTTCTTTCTAGATGAAACAACTAAAGGAGCTACATCCATTAACATTTACCTTTTCCTTCCTATAGAAAGTACTCCTGGATCAGTGCTTCTTTGTTCTTTTGTGGGTCTGCTCTGTTCTCTCAAACCCCCAGTCGGTCGTGGCAGATGGCCGCTCACACTGAGCCTGGTTCTGCTGGAGGTTTCTTCCTGTTAAAAGGGAGTTTTTCCTCTCCACTGTCGCTACATGCATGCTCAGTATGAGGGATTGCTGCAAAGTCAACACCAGTGACTGTCCACTGTCTCTACATGCTCATCCGGGAGGAGTGAATGCTGCAAGTCACTGACTGGATGCAATCTGCTGGGTTTCCCTTAGATAGAAAAACTTTTTATCCAATTTGAATAAATAACAGAATCTGACTGCACTGTTCAATGATTAAGATTAATTGGAATGTATGTACCTGACTTTTGTGAAGTGCCTTGAGACGACATGTGCTGTGAATTGGCGCTATAAAAATAAAATGAATTGAATTGAATTGAACTCAGATTAGTGCCTTACGTTTATTTGGCTGTTATTACTTTAGTAACTGACAAGTGAATGATAGTTAACATTTTAATTATTTATACAATTAATATACTATTTTGTCTATATTCAGTTTATGTTAGTTTAAGTTTTTACAATTCAATCCAAATTACAATACCACATAGTAAAATTGATAGTCAGTTGATTGTTTAATGCCATTTGCTAAGGGTTATCTAAGGAAGTCAAACTGATTGATGGCAGTTGTTGACACTGTGAAAATCCCTCATCCTGAGCAAGCACGTAGAAACCATAAAGAGAACTATTCTCTGTTAACAACAACAAGAAGCCTCCAGTACATCATAATGGTTGTAAGTGAGACCATTATGCAGACAAAAACTATGGACAATTGGACAAGAAGCTGAAGACAGCTGGCTTGATCTGAGAAACATAAAAAAAACTGGGTGAATATGAAGGTGGGAAGTGAGTCTGAGCTGAACAGTAAATGGACTGATGACAGTGTTGATGATGAAAGGGCCAAAGAACCTGGGGGAATTAATGGTTCTTCTATCAGCATTTTTTATTTTTTTAATTTTGTGCAGATGTTTTCTGGAGGGCAGATTTGGTTTGATTTCATATCCCAAGGCAATGCTGGAGATAAATGTGGCTGGATGTTGCTGAAGAGATGGTGGATGAGTAATCTGGTGCTTTCTGCAGCCGAGTGAAGTTCTGAAAGTGCAAAAAAATGCCAAGTGTTGGACAAATGGTCTATAATAGTGCACATACTGGATTTGTTTTTGGACATGAGAAGACCAGTGTAAATGTATATGGTGATGTAAGAACATAGGGCTCCTGGGGATGGAGATACGAGGAGACCAGAGGGAGGGCAAAAGGTACTTTTGTTTCTTGCGCAGATGGTACAAGCCGAGGCGTAGACTTGCACATTCTTGTACAGGGACAGCCACTAGAAGTAATGGAGAATGAGGCTGATATTAAGACTGACATCAGGGTTACAAGAGAAATGGGAGCCGTGTGACCAATGAATGACCTGATGGTATACCTGCGGTATGTGGATTATTTGTGAAAGGACATTGGACCCAGCTTTCACATTGATCCCAGAAGAGAGATCCAACTGAGTAAGACAGGGGAATAATGGATTCTTGTTCACTGGATGTTTTGTCTGAGGAGAACTGTCTAGAAAATGCATTGAGCTTGACTTTGGGAGATTCAGGGCGGTAAGTGATGGTGAAGTTGATCCAGGAGAAGAACAGTGACCAGCGTGACGAGGATTGAGGCATTTAGCGGATGGAAGGAAGAAAACATTTTCGTGGGATAGTGAATAGTGAGCAGGTAGACAAACAACGTGAACTCCAAGACATGTGATTCAGTCCAATTTATGAGTCTGGAGCCAGAGGCAACCTAAAACAACTGGGGAATCTTTAGTGGAAAAAATGAAATTTCCTCATGATGATTACCGGAAACTATAAGTTGAATGGGTTTAGTTTGGTGAGTGATGGTTTCAAGATCAAGAGAGAAAAGGGAGAATATGGACCACGATGTTACACTGATTGGTAAGTTCTGGGTTGATAAAGTTTAGTTTCGGCCCGGAATCAATCAGGGCTAAGACATATAAGTCACCTTGGTTAACACAGATAGACAATCCGATCTGGAACCTGGAATTACTTTTGTGTTGCATTCTACCCGCCAGAATCCTCATTTTTACTGGCGAGCTAAGGCGTTTGGGTGAATGGGACAGGGTGCAAAAAAATGGCCGGAGTTTCAACAATAAAGATGTCCCTAAACCATTCTCCACTGTCTTCCTTCCAGGGACAGGTGGGTTTTGCCTATCGGCATGAGTTTATGGTCATGAAGGAGGAGAAGGAGAACATATAACCTTTCCTTCTGACATCACACTGGGTTCAGCAGGAGTGGGCCTGCAAACCTGGGAGATGTTTCTTTCTCTATTTCATTCTGGGAGGCGGTCTTTGACAAGAATGAACAAAGTGATTAGGATCTGTAAGGACTGGGGTTCATCCCTACGTGCCAGCCCATTCTGAAGTGTTTGTGGAGTGCATTCAAAAAGGCTCATTTTACAGTGGATGAATTCCAGCCTGATTCAGCTGCAAGGGTATGAAATTTCCCTGTATTAAAATCCAGTGTTTCTTGGTGGATTCATCTTAGGTGAATAAGTTGATTAAAGTTAGAGTTGTGCTGATCGAGAAGGATGTCTTCCGTGAGGGCGGTCCGTAGTCACAGAGTCTCGATGGCCAGATTGTTTTTTTTTCTTTTAATGGCCAGATTGTTCTCTCATAATGGTTATAAGTAAGACTATTGTACATGCAATAATTACAGACAACTGAATATTTAAATAATTTATTGACACAACAGAAAAAATGAAAAAAGTTTCCTCTGGGTGCAGGAGCAGGTTTCAGCACAACACTGAAGAGGAGACGTTGAGAGGACAGGGCCCTGTACCATAAAGCACATTTAACATTCCCAGGCTTTCCCTGAGAGACCAGGCCTAATTAAACCTAACACTGAAGATTGTGCATAGATTGGGCTCAACATAGAAAATCAGCCCAAGGTTACTGAATATAAATATATACTTGAAATAAAAGGAAAATGCAGTTGTAACAAGGAAACCTATCAAAATGAAGAGGGCGTAAGAAACGGGCCACAAAAAACATTTGTCTATCACCTATACCTGGTTATTCATGCAGGGTCATGGGGGGCTTGGTGTCTATCCCCAGTGGTTGTTGGCAAAGAGACAAGGTACACCCTGGACATGTTTAGAGAGACAAGTTAACATGCATATTTCTAGACTGTGGGAGCAAGGCAGTGTACCTCAAGAGAACCCATGCATGCGGGGGAAAAAAATGCTAATTATATGCATGAAGTCCCTCAGGCTAGTATTTGAGCCCAGGACCTTCTTGCTGCAAGGCAACAGTACTGATAACTGCCATCACACAGTCCCACAGAAAAATAATTAAAGTATGAAAGTGTCTCACAAATGTTACTACACTGAATGCTTCAAGAATCCCCTATTGGACATCAGAGAAAGTTTCAGTCTTAATCTCTTTGCAAACTTCTGACTGTGTGCTCAAACTAAATGAGAAGGATGAGAAGATCATCTCAGAGGTAGGCGTTTTAATTAAGATGTAAATTTATGGGGTGGCGCCTGCTATAGAGGTAGGGAGTGCGCACCATATGCAGAGTCTATGAGTCCGCAACGCAGGTGCCTGGGGTTTGATTCCCAACCCTGGGACCTTTGTCTTACCCCCTTCTCCCTCTGCCCATTTCTTGTCTATATACCACGAAATAAAAGCCACTAGTGACACAAAATTTTAAAAAAAGTGAAAGTTACATTATTCCTGATCTGCATTTTCAAAAAGGGACATATTTTAAATTAATAAGTTAGTGCGTCAGCTACATAGGGATCGATTTTCAGGATGTAAGATGTACTGGTACAGCTAAGTAAATAAGAAAAAAAGGAGAGGCTGTACAGCATCTCCGTTCATTTCATTTTGTCATTTTCTCAGGGCATTGATTAGTTAAACGGCAATGCTTTCATGTTCTCTAATCTGCTCCGGAGTCAGTAAGGTTTTCTGCATAAGTTACCATGGCGACAGACCCAGGTAGGATGTGAACCAGCCTTGTGATAGTGAATAAATCTGGATTTAACAGGGAGCCAATGAAGAGCAGATAAAATTGGAGAAATAGAAAAGTTAAAAGACACCGTAAGTGGTGAGAAGAAATAATCGTGTCATAATCATCATAAACAAGGAGCAACCCCAGGCTGCCTTTTTCTTTGTTATCTCCTCTTAAACCCACTCTAAATCAAAGCTAAAGTTCACATAACCATTATATTGGACTGCATATGCATACACAGAGAAAGATCTATTTTGATTACTTATTACTTAATCTTTAATGTATTCAATCAGTTTTTTTGCCGTTTCCCCCTCACTCCTCTCATCCACTCCTCGTAAATAAATGGAAAAATATTCACTGCCCAGGGCTACTGCTGAACTTCTCACTCTCTGCATCCAATTTGAATCAGAGTTGCTGTGATGTCACCGGATCGTCCAAACAGAGAGGAAGAGGAAAGGGGAGAAAAGCAACTAGAGAGAGAGAAGCTGGCAACCTCCAGACCCCGAAGGTCATACTTCTTAACCCCACCACTGAAGAAAAAACCAATAACACTTTATGAATGTTTTAGTTAGAGGTCATTAATGCAGAAGAGCATCTGTTTCAAAAAGAATACAAATGAGATGCTGTCCTGCTCTGCACCTTTCCCAGCTCAACTGCAATGTGCCCCTGGGCCAAACATCCTGGTAGTCAGTGGGAATGTGAATTCAAGTCTGAATTGCACAAAACCTTGCCCGACCATCTCTTTAGATTTTCTGGTTGCATATTTATAGACACTAGTCAGGTCAAACATCTGGCCTGCTACTCTTGAACCATAAAGCAGCAGTAGAACATAGGATTAGCTTTGTAATGATTGTTAAACAGCAGTTAATAACAGTAAAAGTCCTTGTTGAACATATGTATATACACAGAGACATGTGTTGGGACAAATGTAGATAAAGATGTGTTACAAGGATGAAAATATTTCCAACTTTTAGTGCAGTATCCCACATCCAAACAAGACTATAATTTCTATCATTCTATTCTGTCAAAAAATAAGGAATAATTGTTTTTACAAAATAGACAGGTGCACGATTACTGGTAACCAGATCAATCATTTTACTATTTTTTGTATTTTTAGTAGCAGAATTTCAAGCAATTTGTGTTTGGTAATTCACAATTTCCTATTTCACTGGGGCATGGACATAATGTTTGTTTGGGAGAGATGGCAGAAAGCTTTCTCTGTCATAGGGGAAACACTTCCCCTTGCTGTACAAGACTGATCTTGGTATCATGTAAATACATATATGACAGATAAAGATAGAGCGATGACAGGAGAGAAACATTGACAGAAAGATAGATAAACGTAAATACATAAAGGATGACGAAGGGATTATTATAAACAACAATAATAATTGCATTTGATTAAAGCAATCAATTGTTATGTTGCTGTTATCGAAAGAAACACATAAAAATCATGTCTTTTAAGTTTCTGTGTCATTTAGCAAGCAACTCAAACAATCCCAGACAACATTTATGGGGCAAACACTGCATGGCATCATGAACTCTTTGGAATACCAAAACCCACTAGACTACTAAAAAAGGAAAAAAAAAAAATTGGCATTGTTGGGTCTTGTAATTGGAAAATTTTCCAAAACACATGGGCAAATCAAAACAGAAATGGTTCATTGGACTTAAAATGACCATCTCAGTTACCGACCAAATGCCTATAGAAAACCTGTGGGCTGAGCTGAAGAGGGGAACCCAGGATTCATGAAGATCCAGGTGGAAAAGTCAGAAATAGTCTTTTTGTATGATCCAACCATGTGAAATGAAGAAAAAGTACTGCTCAAAGAAGAAGCCATTTAACTGTGATGTTGCAAAATTCTGCAATGATATTATTATTAACCCATATTTTCTTGACTCTTTTCCATCTTGTCCTTATCATAATATTGAATTATGAATTGAACTATCATATACGGCCAAATATTGTATCCAAACAGTCTTTTGCAATTGCAATATTGCACACACTTGTATTCCGATGATGACTAAAAAAGCGAGTAGAATGTATAAGCACCAGGGGCATCAAAAATTTTGCAACTATTTCTTTACATGGATTTTTTTCCCCACTGAATGAATCAATTTCCTCAAATTAACGATTGGAATTTATGATGTTTTAAGTGCAAGATTATGCTACTGCAATAAAATTTTAATTTAGTAACACTTTTTACACATAATTACCAGGGGTGCCACTTAATGCAACCAACATTTTAGTGTGTATATAGAATGTATTTTATGCGTTTAAGGACTCAAACAACAGGTTCAGGTGCAGTCATTTTAAATGTAAAATCTTCACAAGTTTTTAGTGAAATAGTGCCCTAATTTAGCTTGATTGCTCCAAATTTCATGTTAGATTAAGTGGCAACCCCAAAATTTCCTTTTCTTCTAAAGATTTCTTTGTTATTTGAAAGTAGGCAGACAGTGGGATGTGGAATGAAGAGAGGGGGAAGACATGCAGCACAGGTCCAGGGTCGGGACTCGGACCAGGGACAACTGCGTCAAGGACTGAAGCCTATCGCTACGCCACGCGCCGTTCCCAGTAACTCTATATTACAAAATAGAATAGTTTCACAACAATAACTCAATATCTAAGTCCCCAAAACACAGCGAGCTGCACGCTCCAGCTGGTTGAAATAAACCTAATACAAAATGAAGTATTAAAGACTGAGTGTGTGTATCTTCTACATGAATTTCTCCTGCACAAAAGTGAGTAGAAGGGCTGGTCGGTTTAAATAAGGGAACAGTGCTGCTCAACCTCCCATTTACCTGTGGGGAGTTTGTGATCACAAGAGAGAAAGAAAAGGCCACAGGGAGGCAGGGCAAGGAATGGTGTTGCAGCAGTCGTGATGATGATGGAGCGTCTACAAATATGACTCCAAACAGGGTCATTTTCATGTACCGGCAGTAAGCAAAGGCTTGCCCGTTAACTCCTAACCTTTTCATTATGACCTGTAGGGGGAGGGGGTCTATCTGCGAGGAGAGGATGGAGAGAAAGGGAGAAACAGAGAGTGGGGCTGTGCAGTGTCACGCCCATTATGACCCGCTAAAAAGTTGGAGTGCTCTCTGGCGAGGAGCCATCCATCATCGGGGCCTCTCTAATCAGCATGTTTGTCACTGTAACTAAACAGTGGGTTGAGCCACATCGGCTAGCTATTGGTCCTGACAGGGAGAAATAAATCTGCTGCCGGCCAATGGGCTGCAGGCAGCCGAGCGTGACAGGAAAGGTGACAGACTCTTGAGGTCTCAACTAGTGCGAGATTAAGGGGAACTAGTCCAGACTTTGGGGTGGAGGAAACATTTGAACGGTTTTACTGGTCTTTAGCCAGGCTGCAGTGATGTGAGTGTTGAAAGTGAGAATGCCTTTGTCTTCACTCTTGCTAAAGACAGATCCATTTGTTCAGTTAGGAGGAGTTTGAGATCTATTTGTTAAAGCTAACAGATAGGTGTTCTTCTTGCTTTTCCCATGACATCTTACAAGTGAAAGTCTTTTCTTTAGTAGTCATTCTGGATGAATTCTGGCACAAAGATGCCTTCTCTAAAGGGGTTTATTTCATTCAAATTCATGGAGATAAAACCACTTTCATAACAAGTAAATTTAAACGTACTTTCTTTTAAAGGCTGAATGTTTCAGAAAAATGTCAGAGCTTAACCAATGAAAAAAAAATCTGTTACGGCAAACAAGATTCTCCCTGAAACACGTCATGTTTAATTGAAATGTTGGTCTCTGCATTGACAATCCAGTTTGTTGAGCCAGCTTGCTGTTGTATTGTTATGTGATGACTGGCCCCTATGCTTACATCTCAGCAGGCGGCCTGTACACAGAAGCTGAAAAGCTGCGGTTACTTTACCACTTGGAGCAGGAACCATTTTTCCACAACAGCTAGCGGCTTGAAAACAGGGAAAACAACGTTTTCTTGACGACGCAATGACGTTTTCTACCAGTGGTTTATGGGAAAAAAAGAAACTTCTGGGAAATCTCAGGAAATCACAGCCGGCACTATTATTTTGCTTACTGTATTGAATGGATCCTGGATTCCTCCCAAACACACATTTTAGTAGCAGCGCTCTCTTTACTGGTGGCAAACACTTGTTGTGATTATGAAAATGTATATATTATTTAATATTAATGCTTTAATATTTTATTAAATAACATTTCGGTCTGTTAAGAGTTGTCCTGTGAATACCAGCCCAATAAGGTGGTGGTATTAAGACAAAATTGAAAGGGATGAGCCAAGCTCTAACATTGTTGAACAGCAAAACTCTGCACACACATGGAATGAATTCACACAATTTCTTATAATGCAAGAATTTATTAACAAAAATAAGTCAAGCATATTTCAATCAACAAACTCTTTACTATGTTAAAACAATCCAACTAAACTACCAAGCAGAATGAAGGAATAAGGAAGACTAATGGGCTCTGTACAATATAAACAAGATGATCAAAGATGGTTGAAAACCATGACCGAAAGAGTGATGCAACATTACCATGCAATATTTATGTTTGAGAACCAAGGATTATCTTGAAGAATGTGGAGTTGAAGTTAAGTTAGTCTTGGAACTAACTTAGGCAATAATATTTATACCTTTAGACAACCATTCACAATGCAAGATCAGATAAAATATTATTTTAATAAAATAATATTTTTGTGTTCAATTAGCTGCCTTTATTTATTAAGATAATATTTAAAGAAATATTATTTTGGATAAGAACCAAATCTTTGAGAAATGGGCTTAATTGTGTTAGATATCAGATTTAGAAAATAATATTTAGGGAAATATTATTTTACTAGATTGAAAACTAAAACTTTTGGGTAAATGATCTTTAGCAGGCACGCACGTGTTCTTAGCTGTTAGTGGTTGAAGCTAACAAAAGAAGCTTAAAGCTTATCATCAGAATCAAACACATACCTTTAAAATACCACTAATAAAAGGGGTTAAATTGCATAAGCGCAGACAGCGCGTTATGGCCGATCTTCTGTGTTTAAAATCACCCTTTAAATAAAGTTTGTCTTAACTTTAAAAAAAAACTCAAACACAGAACACATAAACTGAGCACATGTGCTGAGCAGATAATCTGCTAGCACTAAGATGGCTGAGTTTCCAACACAAACAAAACCAAACATCATAAAACGAAAAATGCTTAGATTATTTCATTCTAAACTACTTCTCTCTGCCCAAAACACAACCTCTTACGTGAACTGTGCTGAGGAAAAGTTGTCCGGGGCGACGAAGTTGATGAAAGCATCCACAGTGAGCAAAAGGTTAACTTGTAGCTAACCTCCGTAGCTGTGGGGTGGGGCGGCTCGTTCTGTCAGCCGGCCAAACTGCACGTTACTGCTGTGGCCACGGTGATGCGGTCCCGTTGTCCTTCCTTCAGACCAGGAAAACTGCTCCACTCGGCGTCATAGAGACAGGGTCTCTGCTGGGAACTCTCTGGAGCACAGTTTGCTTCTGTAGACCTCAGAGAGAAAGTCAAGCCACGCTTGTACCTTAATTACCCCCATTCATGAATGAATACCGGATACACAAAAAGCAATTCATTCCTACTTAACTTAGTGCATATGATCGCATGATCGTATGACAGTCTTGGATCCAGTTTGAAGAGTCATGTCTGTTTGCCTACAAAGAGACATTAGGGCGCTGTGTCCCTCCATCCTGTTCCACTGGGGACCTGGGTGGAAGAGGTCAGTTTGTTGCAAAAGCGAGGTTTTTATTCGGACAGTGACGTCACCGGAAGTCCGCTGTTACCCCTTTTCCTGGCTGTGCTGGAAGTAGGTTAATACGATTTATTTTGAAAGTTCCAGAAAACTTCTTACTGGTTATTCATTTTGTACCCATGGCTGTGGTCCCAACACACTAATGCACATAAGTCCCCTACTGCTTTGTTTTTTGCTTGGTTTCTGATCTTTGAGAAGACTGAAAGTACAAGGTACTGATGGTTTTGGATATGACTCTCAACCCAGAGTGGCATGGCGCAGCGGTGTCATTAGCATCCAAATTATGAAAACTGTTGTTTGCATCTCCAGTCAATGGTGAGTGGCACCCCTCAGTCTTTTGCACAGAAGGTTGCTCACATGTGCCAGCGTAGTTTTGATTTACAAAAAGGATATCTCTAATATCTCTTGACATTATCCTAATTGCATGTTTAACTTTAATAATTCTGGATTCAATCCAGCATTAGAGTAGGCAGGCCACATTGATGTTATAGTAACCTGTGTTTGTATGACCTTTAACCATTTGAGTAATTGTGTGTTGGTGTGTGTATCTGTGTGGGTGGATGATTTGGAATGTGTGTAGGAACAGGTGTGTGAGTGTAGTTTTTTTACCTGGAAGTGTACATTTGTAAGTTTGGCGAGAACGGTAGAAACGCTATAGTATAGTGTGCACATGCTTGGTTATGAGTGGAAACCATAGGGGGATTGGGTTGCAGAAGTAGGGCTTGCCCAGGATTGTATTCATGCAAGAGCTGCCACTGGTTCAAGGTAAAAAAAATGTTCAACTTAAACTTTGGATCTAAGAGCTGCTGATGCTGCCAATTTTCTATTTAATATTTACAGTCGGAAGTTTGAAACGGTAACACTAAAAACAATACGGCAACACTGTACTATCTATAAATTAGGAATTAATGTCTTAAGACAAAATAATATACTTGGTTCAATGCTTGAATGTGAACATGAATGATCTCCAAAAGCCTTAAACGCAAAAGTGCAGAGCTGATACTGAAATGCCATCATATTTCTCTGAAAAGTAAACTGTTTCTTGCAAAGTGCTATCCAGTAGCTAGAAGCGACTTTGTCTGGTAAATGAAGTGTGAGTTGTTTTAAACACTGCAGATTTGAAGAATAGTGCTTTCAAGTTTGACATCCTATTCTTGAGACTTTTGAGTAAAGAAGAAAGTAGCAATGAAGTTGGCCTGTGTTGACTGAGTGGGCTAATGAAGACTTCTGGTTTCACTAAAAGCAGGGAAGAAGCCTCCGCCACTGTTGTTGGTGTGGAAGCATTTTGGCCACTGTGTTAGGTGTTTGCAATTAATTGAATTTATCCTTTAACCCTGATTTTGGCTTGAAGCAATCAGAGAACCAATGCAATCATTAAAAAACTAGTTATTATTAATTGCAAGTATGCTCCTATTTTGTAATATCTGCCCATTTCGAAGGCTGAACTTATGTGTACTGTGGAATGCATGTATTGAAAAGTCAGCGCAGGTAAAGATGGTAGAAACAAAGAGGAGGAGCAAAAGGAGCGGCAACAGTTAAGAACCAAAGTACCAAAATTATGTTTATTTAAGCTAAGAATAGATAGACTTTGAGAATATTGTCTTTTTTCATCTCACAAGGAGAAATTCATATGTTACAGCAGCCGCTCTTAGTAACACACAAGTAGGGTGCAGATCATTTTGGAAATGTGCAGTCATAGAAGAACAAGGTAAATGTGCAAAACAAGTAATAAAGGTAACCTATATACAATAAATTTGTGTGGGAATGCTTTGAATTTCAAGACACATGTCGATTATTGAGCATCCAAGGAGCATCCAGTATATGAGCAACCAATACAGAAAGAATTTATAAAATATATTCTACCTTAATGTAAACACATGTATAGGATATTTCATTCACTGTATTTTTATGTGAACATGTTTGTTTAGTTAAAATAACTTTGTCTTATTCATGCCTAAGCATCTCGGGGTCTTGTTCACGAGTGCGGGAAGAATGGAGCGGGAGATCGACAGACGGATAGGTGCGGCTGCCGCAGTAATGGGGGCACTGTGCCGGTCCGTTGTGGTAAAGAGAGCTGAGCCAAAAAAGCGAACCTCTCGATTTACCGGTCGGTCTACGTTCCTACCCTCACCTATGGCCATGAACTTTGGGTCATGACCGAAAGAACAAGATCCCGGATACAAGAAGCTGAAATGAGCTTCCTCCGTAGGGTGGCCGGGCACTCCCTTAGAGATAGGGTGAGGAGCTCGGCCATCCGGGAGAGGCTCGGAGTAGAGCCGCTGCTCCTCCACATCGAGAGGAGCCAGTTGAGGTGGCTCGGGCATCTATATTGGATGCCTCCTGGACGCCTTCCTCAGGAGGTGTTCCAGACACGTCCCACTCGGAGGAGGCCCAGGGGATGGCCCAGGACACAC
This sequence comes from Crenichthys baileyi, assembly GCA_036173005.1. Taxonomy (NCBI): domain Eukaryota; kingdom Metazoa; phylum Chordata; class Actinopteri; order Cyprinodontiformes; family Goodeidae; genus Crenichthys; species Crenichthys baileyi. Next base: position 799,564 of record JAHHUM010000304.1, on the reverse strand, counting down.
TGGAGGGACTATGTCTCTCGGCTGGCCTGGGAATGCCTTGGACTGCCCCCGGAGGAGGTGTCTAGGGAGAGGGACATCTGGGCGTCTCTGCTGAGTCTGCTGCCCCAGCGACCCGGTCCCGGATAAAGCGGAAGACGACGAGACGAGACGAAATGAGTCGTATTCATCCTTAGCAGTAATATCTATTTTTTTTCATTTACCATTTATTTATGTTTGTCAGTTTTTTATTTAGTTTTTTTTTTGTACATTTGGTTATTTTATTTTATGTTTTAAACTTTGTATTCAAGAGATCCTTGAAGTGCACTGTTATGCTAATTTTGTTTGTATTAATTTAATTTTACGTAAAATACCCTACATCTGAATTAATACTTGGTCAGTTATTTTAAGGGAAGGTTCAACAGGAAGGTATCAGGGAAATTTTCATTTCTAAAGACAATTTCAAAACTCAAGGAGTAATAATTCTAAATTATCATGATTTTATTACTGAACAAAAAAATTGTGAGCAGCCATAAACATGGTATATACATGGTTTTTTTAATAAGTCTGGTCTGCATTTGATCAATCTGTAGTTTAAAATTTAAATATATGGAATGATCGAACCCAAAGTATAGATTCCTTAAAGAGATTCTTCAAACACTTATTCTTTTTGTGAAAACGCAAAAGTGGGGATACTTAGTTTTTCCCCCAAACATATTGTTAAACTCTTGACCTGTTCCAATCTTGTAAACCCAGTATTGTGTATAGTCTCATTAGCTAAATGTATCATTACACTCCTACAATTTACACAAGCACATATTAATGACCAGAGGCAGATTGGATATCCTTTCCAACATCCTCCACGTTGGCTAACAGTTTCACTGTGTCAGTAGACACATCGAATAGGAAACATGTTAGTTCTTAACTACACTGGTAGTATCCTTGGGTCACATTTCACCACCGCCTGGTGGCGGCTGGGTGCAGAAAAGGGGGAGCACATGCATATACTCATTTCTGCCAAGTAAAATGACACTATATCAAATCAAGCATTTCCATATGTGGACTGGCCCTAAGTGCAGCTATGTAGGGAGCATTGCAATGCACCAAGAGATGGGCTGTGTTCCTCTGTTCAGATGCATTTTATGATCTCTGGAGCCTCCTACTGAGAGGAGGAAAAACTTCTCTCATTGGACACACTGGTGTGTGTTAGAATATAATGAAAATGCTGTCTCTGTTCTCACTGTTGAAATACATTCTTAATTCATTCAGTGCAATGCAAATGTATTCATACCTCTGAGGCTTTTCAGATTTAGTCACATTACAACCACAAAGTATGTCATTGAGAATTTTGTGCTAGATCAACACAAAGTTAGGTTTAATTGTCACCTGAATGGAAAATTATGCATTTTAAAATGAATTTACAAATAAAAACCTAAGAGGTGTGGAGTACTACAATCATCTTTTGCTGTGGTTAAAGCTGGGGTTGCCTATATCACTAGCAACTTTGCATGTGTAGAGACTGAAGTTTTTGTCCATTCTTTTTTGCACAATATGTTAAGCTCTGTATGATTGGTTGGACAGAATTTGTGAACAGCAATTTTCAGGTCTTCAATTCTTGCCATCAATTTTTAATTGGATTTATATTTGGATATAGAGTTCCCCAATACAACACATGCATATACTTTGATCTACACCATATCTTCTTTTGCAGCTCTGGCTGCAAGTTTTGTGTTTTTTTTTTTGTTTTGTTTTGTTTTGTTTTTTATCCTGAAGGTGAACCTCTCTCCTAATCTCAAGTCTTGTGCAGGTTTTCTCACTGGATTGTGTATCCCAAAGTATCCCCACATTATGGTTCTGCCACAACCATATTTCACTGCAAGGGCGTTTTGTTCAGGGGCAGAATTAATTTTCCACCACACATGATGCATGTAAGTCAGAAGGTTCAGTTTTGGTCCGACCAAAGGCCATTGGTTGCACTAAATATGGAGTATAAGCATTAATGATGTTAAACACAAATGCATAGAACGCAAAAAAAAAAAATGAAAACCATGTATATTTTTCTTTCGAATTCACAAATATGTGCTATCTTTTGCAGATCTATACAATATACATAAATACAGGTTTGTGGTTTTAACATGGCAAAACTTGAAAAGCTACCATGCGTGCAATTAGTTTTGCAATGCACTGTATGAAACATAACATTATCAACTACATGTAAATTTAGCTGTCAGGAGTTCTCTAAAGTGGTTATATTCATTGCTGAGCAGGCACCTAGACTAAGCTTGTGCAGACATAAAAATGCAGGGGGACATATGGATCACGAGTATGGGAGACAGCCTCACTTTCAGAAGTAAATGACTTCTACTTCACCATTAGACATGAGAACTCAGGCCATAAATCTCAAAACCTTTCTGGACTTGTCTGGAGGGCAGCTTAGATAATTCAGCAGTGGTCTGCAGCACTGGCCTTCATGATGCAAGGATGTATAGTATATCGGAAAGTCACATTTTGCCAACTGCTGCAGATTGACAACAAAGGTCAACAAACTTTCTCATCAAAGAACAAAAAACAAAACAAAATTAACAAACAGATGTATGTACCCCAAAATGTTCTAATATGGTACACTTTTCTTCCTTTGGTTAGTGGATCCCCTCCTCCTCTCAAAAGAAATTTAATTAGCCAGACTGCCACAGTGTGGGTCAATGGCTCAGGCAGTGGCCTTTTCCTGAAAGCTTCACTTCGCCAAGCTTGTCTTTACATATATAAATTAGTCCAGGAGAGCTGGGTTAAAACATGTCAGGGGCTAAACGAAGAGTGAGTGATGAGGTCGAACAGGAGAGAGAGAGGACCAGGAGGAGTGGAGGAATGGAGAAAACTCCTGTCCACTTCTTCATCAGTGACCCCCACTTCTCCTTGCTTCTCCCATCAAAACTGGAGGAGGAGGGAATGTCAAGTTCTCTGGTACTTGAGTTGGCACAAGTTAGAGCTCAGGAAGTCTAGGAGACGTCTCTGTCTAAGTGAAACCTAAAACCAGCGACACAGCCAATACATGTCATATTCTCTTCGTCGAAATCAGTTTATTTTACAAGGAGTTTTAGCCTAAAACTGGTCATCAAAATTATCCGAATTTGTTTGGAAAACCAAGGTGGATAGGGTTGGCCCAACTGCCAACAAAAGACCACTGTACGCTTGCATGTATATATTATGTATCTTGAGTTGTTAAGTCTAGGTCAAATATTCAACAATTTCCTTTCGAAAAAACGTCGAACACAGGAAGCATTACCATGCATGGTGCAAGAGACGCCATTTTTGCATAAACTAAATTCTGCAAATTTTTCATACCTAAGCCTTAACTTCAGTTACTGGTAAATGTAGGAAACACATTTCAACATGTGCAACTGATAGCTATAAATTGTCTATGAAATCTGATTCTTCTCATTTTTAGTTTGTATACATGAGTAACGTTTTACACCAGTGAACTGCTAAAAAAAAGAATATTTTCAGTTCATTTTGACCGAACAGCTTGTCTTTAACAATAATGTCCATAAAAAAATAACATTCTCAGCTTTAGCTGGTTACTGTTACTTCATTTAAATGAATTTTAAATGTATGTGGACAAGGGAAAAATGTACCAAATGAAGGATTATTTTTCACATTTTTTGTTAATGTGTCAGATTTGATTGAACATTTTTTGTCAAGATACCTTGTTATAAGGCAGGTTCATGGGTTCAGGTGAGTCTATTTTTCCATTTTTTGTCATAAATTAGTTATG
>JAHHUM010000304.1:0-195806 GCA_036173005.1 Crenichthys baileyi | reverse complement strand
TGTGCGTATTTTTTCCAAAAAAACCAGTAATATCACTGCTCCACTATCTACCCAAGTGCCGCAGCTTAGGTCATTTATGACAACCCTTGGGTCATCGTCCTTGTACTGTATTTAGAGATCTATCCTTTTTAACAGAAGGAAAAACATTAGAACTTATTTTTTACTTCACTATAGTAAAAAAGGGAAAATAGCTGTGGAGCATATTAATAAAGTTTTCCTAACAGGTTTTCTCCATAATCGCTCTATCCTGAAATAATATTAATAAAATTTTATCACGCCCAGAGACAGAGCCCCCAAAATCAGCCAACAAAAAGTGAAAGAAAAAAGGTTTTATTAGAAACTCAGGATCAAGGCGAAGAGCAGAGTCATTTCCAGGAACCACTGAGAAAGAGGACTAGTTAGGGCTGAAAAAAAACCAGTCTGCAAGGATTGATAAACCCCCCTAACCTTCTCAGTCGGGGGATGGGGGCACAAAAAGCCGAGGAGGAAGAGATCCAGAAGTTAATGGGGAAGCAGACGGTAAAGGAGGGTTTAAATTGCATAGTGGACAGAGCAGGCAGACGGGCCAAATCATAACATCCCCCCTCTCAAGCCCGGCTCCGGACGGCCCCGAGGTGATCAGGATGGAGGCGGGGAAACCCCCGGGAGGGGTTTTTTCCCCCACTATAAATCGTGCGGGAAATCCAGGACCTCTCCTCAGGACCATAGCCCTCCCAGTCCCCGGGAAAACTTTGCCACGTCCCTGCCGTCTGGACCATGATGCGGGGGACAGTGTAACGGGGGCCATCCGAACCCGGGGTGGTGGAGGGGCCCGAGGTGGGCCGAAGGGGACCCCACATAGGGCTTGATCCGGGCACTGGGGGTATGGTGAACTCTCTGGCAGAGGCGACTAAAAAACAGCCAAGGATTGTGACTTGGTATGGGAAAGGGTCCCAAAAACGGGGGGGCCCCCTTGACCCCCGTAAGCCAGCTTACGGGGTAACCAGAAGGGGAGGTCCTTTGGGTGGTACCAAACCCCTTCTGTCCCCCCTTGTAGCTTGGAGCAGGGATTTCCCGCGTTTGCTTTGCGTGCCTGCACCTCCGCATTTTGATCATGACCTTTTTGCCTTTTCATCCAGATGCGCTGACATCTTGGGGCCCGCGGCCTGGGGAAAAGGGAAACCCTCACCCTCTTTCTCCGGGACATGAAAAAGGGTGGCTGAAAACCAAACACAATTTGGGGAAAGGGGATAACCCCGTGGCACTAGCTGGGGGGGTGGACAGCATATTAAACCCCGGGGTAAATTTTGAGACCATTTGGTTGCGTCGGACTCCTAGTGTGCAAAGTTGGTTCCCCCCTCCGGGTTTGGGCCCTTCCTGTCCACCCGATGGGGGTTGAAAATCCGAGGAAAACTAACAGAATCCCAGAAGGGACAAAACTCTTTCCAGAAAGTGACCAAACTGGGGCCCTCTGTCTGAGACAATGTCTGTGGGTATGCCGGAAAGGCGAAAAACCTCACGTGCCAAAAATGCCCCCCCTTTCCCTTTGGGGCTGAGGGCAATTTTTTGAGGGGGACTGGGTGAACCATTTTAAAAAAACTGTCGATGAGGTTAAAACAGAACGTGAAACCTTAGAAATGGAAACCCTGTGACGAACCCAAAGGGGCTATGTGTCCAGGACGGGAGGAATGTGTAGGGATGCAAGAGTGCAGCGGGGGGCGATGAGAAGACTTGGCTTGAGAACTTGAGTACAGGCCGGCGTAACTGTGACTCTTTGACAAGAGATGGCCCCAAAAACTGAGTTGGACCATCTGTAAGTCCTGGATCCAGGATGACGAACAGACTAAATTTTGGGGGCTGAATTTCAGTCCTTGGGTAGAGGGTTCCGGGACAAAACCCCGGGTCAGGGGGGCATGAATTTGGGGATAGGGAGTTCTTTGGTGGCTTTTTTAACCTCTCCCTCCAACTCTAACAGGTGACAGAGATTTTCCCTGATTCCGGAAGAATAAACTCTCCTCCCCAGAGGTCTGTGCTCGGGGGGTTCCTGTTTCTGGCAGGGCGTCGGGTTTTCCCTTTTTTGGGGACTCCAGGTCTGAAAGACAAAGAGAAGTTAAATTTTCCAAAAAATGAGCCCCCCTTGCCTGCCGGGGATTGGGGCGCTTCGCTGATCTCGGTACTCCAGGTTCTTAGGGATCTGTCCTACAAGAAAGGGTTTTTCCTTACCCCCCTCTACCAATGCCCCCACCCCTCAAAGGCCCCCAACTTGATGCCAACAGTTCTCACCCCCCCCCCAAATAAAAATTACCTCTGCTTGGGAAAAAGTCCTAGAAAAAGAAAGGCACAGGGGTGAAACGGCCATCAGAATTTCTTTGGCTAGGACAGCCCCAACCCTGGTTTTGGGCGTAAACCTCCACTTAAAATGTTTATCGGAGTTAGCAGCGAAATAATCCTTTAAGTTGACAAAAGTTTTTCAGCCGTCTCTTTCCAAAAAAAACCTTGCCCCTTGGATGATGTGAGGCATAAAGGGGGCTGCAACGGGCTATATTTTCCCTGATAAAACCTTTTGTAAAAATTAGAAAACCCCAAAAAACCTTTGAAGCTGTTTGCGGTCTTTGGGAAAAGGGGCCACCCAAGATGCCTTGACTTTGAGGGTCCACAAAACTTGGTCTGGAGAAATGATAATAAAGGAAATGAAGTGTAGGGGTGTGAAACCACACTTTTCAGCTTGAAAAACAATGATTTTGAAGAAGACAGAGGAGACAGCCCGGACAATTTCTGTGGGTTTTCCCGATCCTGAGAATAATCAGAATGTCATCAAGGATACAAAAACCAAAAGTCCCAAACCCTATCCCTCGGACATCATTCCCCAAAACCGAAAAACTGCGGGGGGATTGGGTTAAAAACCCAAAAAGGGTTACGGTACTCATAGTGCCCTAGGAGTGTTAAATGCCGTCTTCCTTCATCCCCCTCCTTGATACAAAAAGGGGGTAAGCGTTTCCCAATCCAATTTAGAGAAGATCTTGGCCCCTGAATTTTGGGCGAAAGCGTGTTCATAATGGTAGGGGGTATCGGTTCTTTACGGTGAGTCGTTTAAACCCCCCGTAGTCGATACATGGTCTCAAAAATCGTCCTTTTTTCCCCAAAAAAGAAAGCCTCCCCTGCTGGGAAAAAGAAGGCCCAAAAATACCAGCTTTTTTTGAATCATCAACATACTTCCCCAGGCTTGGTTTTGGTTTTTGCAATGAATCAAAACGACCCCTAGGGGAAATCCTGGGAGAGCTCAATGGCACAGTCATAGGGTCTATGAGGTGGAAGTGCCGTAGCCTGGACTTGTTGAATATCCCAAAACGAGGTTTGGCGGCACCTTAGCAGATAGGATATTTCTCCTCAATGTCATTCTCCCGGGAAAAAAATCGTAGAGGCAGAAGACAGGAAATGGCCGAGCAGGACTTAGCCCACCCCAAAAACTTTTGGCTTGCCAGTCAATTGGGGGGTTTGCTTTTTTAAACCCGGAGGCCCTAAACAAAGGGTTTTTTTAGGAGAGTTGATAATCCTGAATGTGCCTCGTCCCGTGATTTCCCCCCAGGGGAGTTTTTTTTCCTCCCTCTTTAGATGAAATGTTGAACTATGACCATCCAAAGCCAGGGCATTACGGGTGTCAGACGTGGGAAGGAGCTTGATGTCATGGCCCTGGCGAACGACTCATCTAGAAAAAATCCGTGTCCGCCCCTGAGTCAATGAAAACTGACATCTGATGGGAATGGGAAGACACTTGAATAGTTTTTCGGGGAAAGAGCATGAGGAGACAGACAGTTGACTTGGCTCAGTAGAGTTCTCCTCACCCCTTTACTGAGCCTGGGCTTTTTTAAAGGACACTTTAATGCAACATGACCCTGTCCACCACAATAAAAACACATTTTTTTTTCTTCGTCGATCTCGTTCCCCCCAGAAATCTTAGAACGACCCAACTGCATTGGGCTCCGGGGGCAAACAGTGATCAGAAGGGGTGGGAAAAACCCCTGGGTTCTAGGTGGGGAAAGGACTGTGAGCTGAAGGGGAATTAAACCCTCTATGAAGCCTCTCCCTCCTCCTTTCTGTGAGCCGCAAATCGATGCGGGGTTGCCAGGTCCTCAAAATTGGTGAAGGGAGGCAGGGTAGTCCCGGTAGCCAGTTCATCCTTAATGTTCTCATTCAGACCTTGCATGAAAGCATCCATTTTAGCATGCTCATTCCAAAGGCTGTCTGCTGCCAGTAAATGAAAATCAATGATATAAGATGTAAACTTCTTCTCCCCGTTTTTAAAAGGAGAGTAAAACCTCTGGCAGCTTCACGACTAGGAAGAACTGATCAAAAACCCTGATGAGCTCCTTGGGGAATGCAGAATAAGAAGCAAAAATCGAACCATTTTGCCACTCAGCAGTGCCCCATTGCTTAGCCTTTCCAGAGAGCACGGAAATAACAAACGCCACCTTAGAGCGCTCAGAAGGGAACGAAGAAGGCTAAAGCTCAAAATGAATCTCACATTGAGTAAGAAAAGCACGGCACTGGTCAGGACCCCCAAACAGCTCAGGAGGTGTGAGTCTAGGGTTTTCTTTTACCACAGCGGAAAGATCAGGAACTCTGGGGGGAAAAAGGCTGTGAGGACGCTGGCGTGGAACCAGGAGTCATGGATCGCAGCATAGAAATCATTTCCCCAAGCCGGAATTAAAACGGGCAATAGAGTGATCAACATTAGTGCGCCCCTGCTGTGCTGGCGATGGGTCCATCTTTGGCCAGATTTTACTATCACGACCAGAGACAGAGAACCCAAATTCACCAAACACAAAGTGATAAGTAAAAAAGTTTATTCAAAAACTCAGTATCAAAGAGCAGAAGAGCAGCAGTCAGCTTCCAGGAACCACTGAGAACAGAGAGACTAGTTTGGGTGAATAAAAAATCAGGATCTGCAAGGAGTTAGATAAACCCCTAAACCTTTTCAGTCTGGGGATGAGGCACAGAATCCAGAGGAGGAAGAGATCCAGACAGTTAATGAGGAAGCGTCCCACAGACTGAAGTCGGATTGCCGACTGATCCAAATACCTCCGGGGGGGAGCTGAAGCTGTGACAGGAACACAGAGAGCTTGGTTGTCCTCTTGACAATAATCCAGGCAGACTAGAGAGCCGGCGGAGTAGGGCTGAATAAAACCAGTGGCTAGGCTGAGACGTAAATCCAGGGACAGAAACAGGGTCGAATTCCAGGGCTAAGGGGGTCAGACAAGGGGGAGGCAGAGACATAAAACCGAGGCAGAAAACAGAGTCGAAATCCAAAATCCAATCCGTCAGACAAGGAGCAAGCAAGAGGGAATAATCCGTAAGGCAAGGCAAGGTCATGGAACGAGATCAGTCAGGAAGGTACGCTGGATAACTACTCACAAATGTTTTCGAAAATCTGGCACCGTCTGCCGGTCAGAGGGCTGTATATAACTGCAGCTCCACAGGTCGGCAGATAATGCTGTTAACTTAGGTCTACACTTCATCCTGCAACACCTCGACCGTCCAGGGACGTACGCCAGGATCCTGTTTGTAGACTTCAGCTCGGCCTTCAACACCAACATACCAGACATCCTCCACCAGAAGCTCACCCAGCTCAACGTCCCAGCCTCCACTTGTCAGTGGATCAACAGCTTCCTGACAGACCGACAGCAGCAGGTGAGACTGGGGAGCATCTTCTCCCGAACCAGATCAATAAGTACTGGTGCCCCCCAGGGGTGTGTTCTCTCCCCACTCCTCTTCTCCCTGTACACAAATGAATGCACCTCAGCGGACTCGTCCGTGAAACTCCTGAAGTTTGCAGATGACACCACTGTCATTGGACTGATCCAGGACGGTGATGAGTCTGCATACAGACAGGAGGTGGATTGGCTGGTCCACTGGTGTAGTCAGAACTGCCTGGAACTAAACCCACTCAAGACTGTGGAGATGGTGGTGGACTTTCGGAGAACACCACCCCCATACACCCCCCTCACCATCCTCAACAACACCGTGTCAGCTGTGGACCACTTCAGGTTCCTAGGAACCACCATCTCTGAGGACCTGAGATGGTCTTCACACATAGACACTGTTCGAAAGAAGGCCCAGCAGAGACTGTACTTCCGTGGGCAACTCAAGAAGTACAACCTTCCACAGGAGCTGCTGGTCATCTTCTACACTGCCATCATTCAGTCTGTCCTGTCTTCATCCATCTCAGTGTGGTTTGGTTCATCCACAAAACAGGACAGGTCCAGACTGCAACAAATAATCAGGACTGCAGAGAGAATCATCAGGGCTGATCTTCCCTCCATCCAGGACTTATACAGGTCTAGGGTCAGGAAAAGAGCTGCTAAAATCTCTGCAGACCCCACACACCCTGCACATAAACTGTTTAGAGTTTTACCTTCTGGCCGCCGCTACAAAGCACTGTTCACTAAAACTAGCCGCCACAGAGACAGTTTCTTCCCCCAGGCTGTTTCTCTGTTGAACATTCAATAGCATACAGATGTTGCAAATGCACCTTTTTATTTATATGTGTGTATATTTGTACATTGTAAATATGTATATTCTGTAATGCAAAAACAAAAACCAAAGAGCAAAGTGTACCGCAGTCAAATTCCTTGTTTGTATGCACAAACTTGACAATAAAGCTGATTCTGAAAATAAGTTGAAACTGGCAAAAGTAATAACTTATGCAGGGTACAATCAAATCTAAAAACCATCAAGGCATTCTGGTGAAAAATGTTTTTCAATTACCTGAGAGGAAAACCAAACTTCTCTACTGACGTTTGGAAGAATGCCAGTGTTGTCGATGCCAGATTGTTGGTGGCAGCACCAAGATACATAATCTGCATCAGAAAAACAACAATGAGCAAATCCCATGTAAATATCTCATTTGATGGACCATCTCTACATACCTTACGAGAAAAGCCATCTATAGCCCCAAAGATGACTATGTTATAGCTGATTGAGGAAACAGAACAAACAAGTTATTCTAAAAGTGCTAGAATAAAATTGATGCAAGATGTAATTTGTTTTAGTTCAATTGCATAGAGCAACAACAAGGCTGAAAACAAACGTTTTAACAGTTTTAATTATTGACAACTCTAAAAATTCTAAGGATTATCATTAACTAAAAAAGCTAAAATAATTTACCGTATCAATTTATAGTTTGTGTCGATGTGCATTAGAGACTATGGTCCTGGGACAGAATAAGCCTGTCAAGCGATGCAACCTAATGAAACCATCCTTGACACAACACCAACACGGTGCATGGATGCTCAAACTCTTTGGTATTGGACTCTGTGTCCTCTTGCTTTAAGAAGTGCCTTTACCATCCGATATCCAGAGAGAGGCTGCCTGGATTTTATGTCTCTAATGCATTGGTCCAACTCTGCATCTGACATGCTACTGTAAAGTGCCTTCACTAAAAGATTGAACTCCTCCATGCGGCGGAATACAGTACTTCTGGACATTCCCAAAATCTTAGCAATGGCTGGGATGGACAAGTTCAGTTCTAAAAGGCTGCTAAGATGATGGGGGGAAAGAGCCATTCTGTGGCGCCCAGACGATCCCCGCTCAAATTGTGTGACAGCAGTGGGTTGAATTATTTTTTCCTTTTCTCTGCCTATAATTGTGTGCAAAGTGCTTAGTGCATCTAAAATGACAGGGCAAACGTTAACTTGACTGGACAAAGCATTTAAGAAAACAAGCTCCTGGGTGCAAACAAAATCTAAAAAGTCCAGATCCAGTGGAAGGTTTTCAAGACAATGTGCCAAGCATGAACACAGTCTTTCAAACAGGTGATTTAGAAGAAGGTCCTAAAAAGAGAGAAAAAAGGAATATTATTTTTACTGCTTAATAAAGCATGTCTTACAAACTAAAACCGAGTACAAATAGCACATATAAATGTATGTATTACATTATATGGCTTGCTACAGTGCTGCAAAGAACACAGTAACATATTTTTATAAAGTTTAATATCATTTTAGATTAGTATGCAACACACTATATTTGATAATATCTAGCAAGTATGCAGTAGATATGAAGAAAAAAGTATCGTGATTTATGGCCCATTTTTCATTGTAGTATTTGTTAATCCTCAAAATCTTATTTTCTAACTTTAATTATTCTTTTATAAGACTTTTATTTTACATACTGAAAAGTTTCTAGTCACATACCATGGGGGAAAGCTCAACTGGAAACACCTGACTTAACTCTCTGCCAAACCTGCACCCTAACCAAAAGTAAAATCTTCCAGTGGACATCACGTGGTTCTGTGATCTGCAGTTAATCCACTGCTTGGCTTTCAGCGTACCCGAAACTACTTTTACTGTAATTTCAGTTTTTATGAAATCTTTTGAGCTACGCCTGCTCCCGAGCGTGTCTCAGGCAGGGCACCTTTGAAACAATTTATTTGAGTGCCACAAATTTGTATACATTTTATAGTGGACACAAAAATGCATGCACATTGAACATTTTTTTATATTCAAGTCAGTTAAATATTTCTTTTAATTTAAGATTGCTATTTTTATGACTCTAAAGCGTTATTTTTTCTTTTGTTGTAATCTGCCCTTTACTATACAGTCTCTTATTTCTATTTTTCTGTTATTAATTTTTACCTTTGTGTGACTGAATGCGTCTTTTTACCTTACACTTGATGTTTTACACCTAAACTGAGGTACAGCAAGGATGTTTATATTCTATCTATTGTACTCAAGAAACGCTGAGGTCAGAAGTACAGTAGCCTCCTCCTGTTGGTCCTGTTCATAAATCTCTCAGGGCCTACATCATCATCAGATTGATTACTGTCATAGATATCATGGTCCTCTTCAGAAGCTGTAACCATAATAGCAGCAGCTCTTACCTTTACAGCTAGTTCCTTAACTTCCATTTCTTTTTCCAGTTCTCCTGTGCTTACTTCTTCATTCTTACTACTTATCTTTCTCTTGTAGTTTGGTTATCTACATCTTCCATCAGTGTTAACAATGACAGTGGTTCTTTCACTTTAGCAATACGGGTCAGCTGTGTAATTATATTATCATCAAACAACGGACAACATCTGAAAATATTCCGAAATATTAGGAATTATGCGTACTTCGCGTTTGACATAACCAAATACCTTACTTAACACTTCCGGTACCTAGACCAACCCAAATGCTGGAAAGAAAGCGGTACGACAGCCAGCAAATCAGTGAAGATCTCTTATGTGTCGTTAAAAAAAAAGACCATACAAATTGTCAACAGACTATCTGCAGTCTTTGGGTTCTGTTTCATTCCTTCCTGACTGCCAGTGGCAGTAAACAAAGTGGATATGTCTCCTCGCGCTCACGCAAGTCGAGATTAAATGTAGACAAAGTATCGCACGTGACACGTAGCCCGCCTGGGCGTACGTCTATAAGTAGCACGTGGAAGGCTACGTTTGGTCTCTTTGATCTTCTCGCTGTCGACCGTCGCGTGTTTCGCAGGTTGGTCGCTCCTATAAGTCCGTGTTTCGGCGCTTATTGGGTATTTGGGGTCTAAGAGAGGTAAGCACACGGGGTTTGTGTGATACCCCGGCGTCATCCTGCCTGTGACTTTTTCGTCGGAGTGCTCTTGTTTACCCTCTAAGGCTGTTGGTTGACGTGGCTCTGTTTTTGTTCTTTTCTAGTAGCCGGAAGCTTGGGGCGGCGCTTCTTTTTCTGTTGAGACCGGGGGGGAGGGAGCGGCCCCCTGCAGTTTTCAGGTGATGGAAGCTGGACGTTCTGACCGTTTTTGTGCTGCACAGTTCTCGCTCGGATTACCTGGCTCGTGTCTGTAAAAAAGTTTTAATTAAATAGAGGCCTCTGATCGCGTTCTTCATTTCTATTGAAGTCCTCGCTCAGTCTGCCTTTTCCTGCCGGCATTTCCCCGGCTGTGATCGGGATGCTGGCGTTCCTATTGTGGGTTCCCCCTTCAGGTGGAAACGGACATGATCTATGCCCCAAATGCCTGGGCGCTGGGTCATCTCACTTCTGACCCCCATGCATGAACTGCAGCATTTTGCCGTTGCCTGTTAGAGAGAACAGGCTACGTCATGGAAATTTCCCTCTTCGCGGCCAAGCTGCCACCCCTTTTGGATGCCTCAACCGTGTCCCGGGAGGTGGGGGGATGCACCCCCGTTTCCCCCAGCCCAAGAGGAAAGAGTCCTCGACTGGAGCGCCCCTCTCGGCAGGAAGTGGACTCTTTGGGGCCAAGGTGGAGCAGCTCAAGGCTCTACTCAAGGCTCCAGAACCCACACCTGCCTTCCAAGCAGCGGCAGCTTGGGAGTCAGGGGGGGACCTGCAGGAGGATGGAAAACTCTGTGAGGCCTCCAATTCAGAGTTTCAGTCCCTCGAGGACCACGGGGGACCCTTCCCAGACCCTCGAGATCGGGAGGGGATCCCCCGAGTATTGGGGGGGAAATGACGGCTCAGGTAATTTCCCTCGGGAAGGAGTTCAGTTAGCTTGGGGCCCAGGGGGGGAAAAACCATGGCCCGCTACGGGCAATTTTTGGGGGGCAGCCTTGGCCAAGGTCGACCTGGACGATGCCCCCTTGCCCCCCCCCCCCCCTTACCAATGGGAAAAACCCATTTTTTTTCGCCGGGCTCCGCCGGCCCCTCCGTTCGAGGGGCCCACCGTCGCCGGCCTTCTTGGAAGAGCTTCAGCGCTGCTGGAGGGATCCTAGAAGCTTCTCCCACCATGGTCGAGACGCCACGGATCCTGGCGTGCATGCGCAACCGGGGGATCATGGTCTGGACCGCATGCCCCCCTGTGGGGGGATCACTGCATCGCATCACTGGTTCTTTCCCCAGATGAGGGGCTCAGGGAAGGGGGCCCCGGGTTGTCCTAGCGCCCAGTGTCGGGTGACGGATGACTTTTTTTTTGCCGTGCCTACGACATTGCAGCTCGTATGGCACGCATTGGCAATTTTCCCTCTCTGCCTCCTGTTGGCACGGTCCCAGATGCTGCAGCCGGGCATGGCGGGAGCAGCACTGGGCCCCCGACACAAATGACGCGGCCCCTCCAGGCCTTTTTGGACTTATGTCCAGGGAACTCGGTCCCCGCCTTTTGTCCACTCTGGTGGTCACCCGACGCCAGGTTTTGGTTTGGCACAGCCCCCATTTCGGATGACTGTAGGCAGAGCTTGCGGAGGCTGCCGGTGGTACCGGGGGCCAGCTGTTTGGACCGTAGGCCGAGAGGGAAATTGGCCCCTGCCGTCGGCAGTCCAGCCAGGCCCCCCCTGAAGCTTGGGGTGGTCGTAGCGGGGCCCATGGGACCCCCGGCTCCGCAACCCAGGAGACGTGACGTACGGGACCCCCGGCATCGGGTTTCGGGGACCCCCACTTCTGCACAGTTTTGCACAGCGGAGCCGCGCTGTGGCGGGAGCGTGGGGGCAGCCTGGGGTGGAACGGGCACCACCTCGCGGGGCTCTGGCGGGCCCGGACAGGACCGGCCCCCCCCCAGAGGCAGAGGGCGGCCTGAGGGCTGCAGGCCAACGGCGGGGGGGTTTTCACAACGGCACCGGCCTATTGGGAAACCCACTGCAGGGATGCGTGGGTGTTAAGAACTATGTCCCAAGGATACAGGCTGCAGTACCGGGGCTGTCGGCCTCCCCCCCCCTTTGGGGGGTCAGGGGTGACCCCCTGTCACAGGTCCTGCACGAACTGTGATCTTGCTGAAGGAAAAAAAAAGGGACTCTGTTGGACAAGGAGGCCATAGAGGGGCCCCCACCACATTCGCAGGCCGACGGGGGTTTTGTTTACTCAACCTATTTCCCTGATTCCAAAAAAAGGGACGGTTTCCCCTTCCGGCCCGGGGTGTTGGACCTCAAGGGGGCTTAAACCATTTTTTTAAAGGGGGGTTTTTTGCCCCATTTCGGATGCCCCGCACCCTGCGACGTCCTTCGGGAACCCTGTCCAGGCGAGTGGTTTACATCCGTAGACCTGAAGGGGGACGCGTACTTCCCCATGTTCCGATCCACCCAGGACAAAGGAAGTACCTGCGATTCGCCTTCCGCGGTGTGGCTTACGAGTTTTCGGTCCTGCCGTTTGGCCTTTCTTTAGCCCCTCGGATTTTCAAGAGGTGCATGAAGGTGGTCCTAAGCCCTCTGTGCCTGTCAGGATTAAAGATCCTGCCATATCTGTGCCCCATCCTCCGGCGGGGCGGATCGGGCGACGTCAGAGGTCCTGGGCCATGTCAGAGCACTGGGGATAGCAGTGAACACTCAGAAGAGTTCTCTCATCCCGGTCCAGCAGGTGGTCTTTATTGGCATGGCCCTGCATTCAGTGGCCATGCTGGCTCAGCTGACCTCGGACAGGGTGGACAGGATTTAGTCCCTGCTCCAGTCTTTTGGGGATGCTGGTGGCGGCCTCTGACTCCTCTGGGGTTGCTTTATCTACAGCCCTTGCAGAGGTGGTTCAACAGCCTCCACATGGACCTCAGGTTGCACCGGCAGGTCAAGGTGCGGGTTACACCTGGCTGCACAGTGCTCCTCCGTCGTTGGCGGGACAGAGCATATCTGCAGAGCGGGGTCCCCCTCGGTACCGGTCCCCAGCAAGATGGGGGGTGGGGGCCTACGGAGGCATCACCTCTCGGAATGGGGAGCAGTGTGGCAGTGCAAGGTCCGTCCAGGGGCTGTGGGGGCCCTCAGGGGGGAAGTCTGCACATCAATGTCCTGGAGCTCAGGATGATCTATTTTGGCACTGAGGCACTTTCCCCCCCTCTCCCCGGGGCAAGCACCCCGTGCTCGTCAGGACGGACAGCACCTCAGCAGTGTTCCATGTCAACCACCAAGGTGGGACCAGATCACTGCAGTGCCTGAGGGAGGCCCAGAGGTTTTTGGACCTGGGCATACCCTCGCTTCGCCTCCATCAGGGCAATGCACCTACCGGGGACGAGGGGGAACTCGGTGGCCGATTATCTGTCCCCAAAGAGGCTCCCCCCCCGGGATTGGGGGCTGCATCCTCAGGGGCCCCGGCAGATATGGGATCGGTTCGGCAGGGCTCAGGTTGACCTTTTTTTCCTCAAGGAGCAGTACCCCCATTTGCCCCTTGTGGGTTTTCCCCCCGGCGGAGGCCAGCTCCCCACTGGGGATGGACGCCCTAGCAAATGTATGGCCAGTCGGCCTGCTGTATGCCTTTCCCCCCATTTCCCCTTTGCTTTTTGCCCCACTCTCCACCCCCCCGAGTGATGTCGCTTGACCCTGAAGGTTTCTGTTGGTGGGCCCCCCAGTGGGCCCCTGAGGGTTCCTGGTTCCCGGCTGCTCCCCCAGTCTGCTGGAAAGGGGAGCCATGGGGGGCTCCCCGGTCAGGGCCAAAACCTGTTGTCTCAGTTGGAGGGGAAGGTTTGGCATCCGTCTCCGGGCCTCACTTCTCCTCACGGTGTGGCCCCCTGAGGGGTGTTGGCAGCCCCTGACGGATCTGGAGCCCCCCATTTCGCGAAAAATGGGAGAATGCCAGAGCATTCCTTCCACATTGAGGACTTATGCCCGTTGCTGGCAGCGTTTTGCAGAGTGTGGTGCAGACACAGGGGAGTTGATCCCCAGTTTCTGGCTCCCTGCATAATATTTTTGGGTACCTGCAGGGTCTATTGGGGTGCCGGACGGGCAGCATCAACCCTGAAAGGTGCACCTGGCTGCCAATTTTCAGCCAGCCACGATGTCGCGGATGGCAGACGAGTGGGGACACACTATTTTGGGTGTCACAATTTCTCCCGGGTGCAAGGAGGGGTGCGCCCCCCGTTACGGAGACCGACGGCAACATGGGACCCCCCCACTGGTGTTGAAGGCCCTGAGTTGGGGCCACCTTTTGGCCTATGTGTTCTGCCCCACAGAAACTGGTGTCCGTTAAGACTGCTTTTTTTTTGGCCCCGGTAACAGCCAAGCGGGTCAGTGAGCTCCACGCACTCGACCCCCCATCACCCCTACCTGCCTGCGTTGGAAAAGGCAGGGGGGTCCCGGAGTAAAACGGTGTGGCTGAACATAGCCTTTTTTTCCCTAAGGTTCTGCCCCCAGGCTATGTGAATACAGCCATTGAAATGGGGCCATACTGCCCTCCCCCCTTTCAGTCCGAGGAACAGAGACTGGCTAACACGCTGTGCCCGGGGAGGGGATTGCAGCTGTACATGGTGGCCACCCCAGGCGCTATCCCCCAGTCGGAAACCCGGCTGTTTTTTTTTGCCACGGGGGACAGAACAGGGGCCGACCCCTTTTTAAGCACAGGCTTTTCGCATTTTGGGGATAGATGCTATTGCCCAGGTTTTTGAGTGCTGGGGGGCAGCTGCCCCCTTTTTTCTGGTGTTGTGTGCCATTCCACCAGGAGTGTGTCTACGTTCTGGGCGGCACTGAGGGGCGTGCCACTGGGGGAAAATCTGCGTGGCGGCGTCATGGGCAACTCCGTGCACGTTTGCACGCTTCTACCCCTCAATGTGGCACCATGAGTCCGCACTGGCCTCGGCAATCCTGCCTCTGGCCCCTGCTTGTGACTGAGAGGTGGGTGAGTACTGCACTCCTCGTGACATTGCTGGCATTTTAAGTCATCCCCCTTTTTTTTAACTGCCACTGGCAGTCAGGAAGGAATTTAAACAGAACGGAAATTTCACTGTAACTATGGTTTTGTGAAAATTTCCTGGATGACTGCCAGTCACACTGGTGCCACCGGGGAACTTCCCCCTGCGAGAAGATCCCAGAGACCGAACGTAGCCTTCCATGTGCTACTTATAGACGCACGCCCAGGTGGGCTACGTATCACGTTCGTGACTTTGTTTACATTTAACCTCCACCTGCGCGGAGCGCGAGGAGACATATCCACTTTGTTTACTGCCACTGGCAGTCATCCAGGAATTCACAGAACCATAGTTACAGCGTAACTTCCGTTTTAAATGAAATTTTTATGGCAATATGTTTGCAAGGCTAGAGAGGTAAAAGGTTGATCAACATGTCTATCGGTTGTATATTTTTGTCGGACAATAATAAAACATGCTGGAAAAGTAACAAATTACACTAAATATGTGCAAAGCAACGTTATAGCTGGGAATTAATCTTGGCTTGGTTTATGGTGTTTAACAGAGTATTCGTTCACTTTAGCTCAGTACCTAAAAGGTATTTTTAAATTTTTACATTCACCATCATTAAATCACAGCGCTCTGCAACCATGGCGCCCTCCACCTCTAATGTTGTTCACTCGGCTTTATTTTCCACGTTTTTAATCCCTCCGCCAAATGCTTTTCTCGTTTGCAACCTCTTATGTTCAGTGTTGTTTATCTTTCATTACCGTCCTAATACAATTTCGTACTGAATCTCATATATTTTCACAAATACAGCATATCCAGGTCAATTCATTTAGCATGATGCTAACCCGTAGGACAAACCTGTGATCAAAGTTGAGCAAAGACGCTCTCTGTGTAATTTTGTCAATGAGCAATGAATTTAAAGCAAATCCGCTGTTGCAAAAAAAAAGCAAAACTTGAAAGATAATATATGCTATACATACCGAAGAACTTCCCGGGTTTGCCGCTGCAATGTTGCCGCTTCTTCCGGTCACTTCAAAACAAGAGCATCTGCGGACAGGGTTGGGGCACTAGCTGTCATCAGGTCAGTCAAACATTTCATTCAGTTCCATTGGATGAAAAAAATACCGAATCTCAAATGGGTGTTAATTACTTGCTGTTTTGTAATACTATACTTTTGGCAGAAAAATCTCATCACTGATCTTCATTAAGCCACTATCCAGCAAACTGTTAAGAGACTCGCCTCTGCTCAAGGCAATGATGTGTCATGTGATCAAATAAGCGTAATCTGATTGGCTAAAAGACGACTCGATGAGCGCTGATTGCTTTGGCTTGAGTCACTAGGTCAACACATTTGCAGGTGAATTTTTGCAGGCGAATTTTTGCGGGTGAATTTTTGCAGGTGAATTTTTGCGGGTGAATTTTTGCAGGAAAATGTTTGCAGGCGAATTTTTGCAGGTGAAAAAATTCACATACATAATTGCACAGGATAAAAATTCAGTGTCAGAAATTCAATGTCTAAAAAATGTCTGATTCTAATGAGACTATTTTACTTCCATAATTATGAAAGGATATTCGGAAAATACCGACTCATACGCGCTCATACTGATGGTTCACTTCACGGGCTGAAGTGAACCACCGGCCCACTAAGCCAGCAGTCCACCGGGGTTTTCCCCGGTTGCCCCGTATGCCAGTTTGGCCCTGGCTGTGAGTCACTTCACTAAATGAAGACCGAACACGTTTTAATCAAAAATGCAGCAGAAACCGAAATCCGAGTCCAGTCCATGTGAAAACAAGTCCAGGCTTAATTATGCAAGGATTCTCAGAAAATACCGACTCGTTTTTGGTCTGGTTTCATTCCCGCCGCTTAGTCTGGCGGTTCTTTTGCTTTATGTTGAGAGCATGGGAAATCTCCAACACGGATTTAAAATGCTGTGCAAATCTGTCAAGATCATATTTTCTCCTTTGAGATGCGCGTCGTGTATTCACGTAAGCCGCTTCTATCGGTGAAGCATGTTATCCTTCAAAACCAATCACATATATATAGAATATCGATGATGTATTACAGATAATCCCAGTTCCCACGGTCCCTGAATGCAACAGCAGGGAATATGTTGTTCAGCCGCTGTGTTGAGCTGTCAGTCATGATTCCGCACTCCCGTGATATGAGGCCCCGCCCCCCACGCCAAAACAGGGCCAGAAGTTTGAAGCCGAAAAAAATTTGAAAGTTTGAAAAAAAAACTTGAATCTGAAAAGTAGTTTTGAACTTTTTTTTTCCAGTTTCACATTTTTTTGGGGGAGGTTCAAAATAATTTTTCAGGTTCAAATTTTGTTTTCTTTTGAATAAACTTTTATTTTTCAGGTTCAAAATGTTTTCTTTTGAACAAACTTTAACTTTTCAGGTTAAAATTTTTTTCGTTTGAACAAACTTTATGACCCCAATTTATCTCCATACTTACATTTGGTGAATTCGATTTTGACCAAAAGAATTGGATCCAAACTGATGAAATATGATTTCTTTGTAGGGCTTGGAGATAGAAGGTGGCCAAGGGCGAGGAGCTCCGTTATCTGTTTGGAACCAGTCATCCTTGACGTGATGAGAACAAATCAAAGCCCACCTTTTTTCTGTAAATTATAGTGTTCCTTCTGACCCTGCGCATCCACGAATTTCAGTAGAAGTTCAAACCAGCCCAGCAATTAGGAGAGTTTGAAAAACCACCTGACTGCCTGTTTTTATCTGCTACAATCACTGTATAATCACTGGATTTATTATTTTTGCAAATCCTTTTTTTTTGTAAGAAATTGAGTTTTGGTCTGATTCTCTATGTGGGTCAGGGAACTTCACGGCAACATGACACCTCTTTTATACAAGATCACTGAACCAAAAATCCACAGACAACTCTCTATCTTGGTTTTTATGGAGCTTGAGATCCAGTGAGGATGGATGATGAAGGTGTTGTAATGTGACTTTTGTTATTGTTTGTGTCCCTCAGTGTGTTTGCCAAAAGGTGATTTCAATCCTAACAGACAACACTGAGCAACAAAAGTAACTTTCCGAAAACAAAGGCTTAGACAAAACCAAACAGTACAAAAAAATTCCAATTTGCATTTATGGGTGGTAAAAATAAACATTACATATTTCATCTTTTTTCTTAAAATAAGGCACTTATTGCAGAAGAAGAAGGTTCAGGGACATTGTCCATGTGTAGGTATGACTAAATAGCATTTATATAATTGATTTGAAAACAAAATGTTGATATATAACATAATTATGGTTGTATTTCACAAAGTATTTATAGTTTCCAAGGGACAGGTGTAGCAGAAAAAGAAAAAAATCCTTATGGGCTGATGATTTATGACCTACACATTGATGAAGAGTCTGTGGGTAAGTTTATATTTTGTCTTATTTGTTTAGTCTTTTCTAATCAATAGGGATTAGACATCAGTTGATTCAATGATGAATTTGTTTTGATCAATGATTCAGAGTTCATGTTAGTGCTTTTAATCGTAATCCTTAGACAATGAGCCGGTTTCCTGCTAATTTGTTTAACAAATATTTATCCTGAGAAAATACAGAAATATATTTGTATTACTTGTGAAAAATAATGGCAATCAAAGTTTTCAAATATACACTTTTTCAGTTTTTAGAGGTAAACGTTTGTCATATTTCAATTAACCTTACTGATGAAGTGCAAACTTGAGAGGAATAATTGCTGTAAACACATGACATAAAGCTGTAGTTTTTCATAGTTAAGTGTTATGAGCTTTGTTCCAGGCTTCTAGGTCTGAATAAACTTTGTGCTGAGATAAATTGTCGTACCGTAAACAGATCTTACACAGCCTTTCCCTCCAGTCTCCATTAACTTTCACTTTCCAGTGTTTTTTCAGTGAAAATACTCCTCGTATCGCTTCTTGTCCTCTGCAAGTCTTTGAAGGTGCTTTCCCAGTTCTTGTACAGATGCGAACTCATCCACGTGGATAAAAGAATGATCTGGAGCCACAGCTTTGTAGTCACTTATTGGGGGGCCCAGCACAAGGGTTACAGCCCCTCCTTGGTAAGCATTTTTCCACAGCTTCTCTGTGATATAATCCTTGGCCAGTGAGTTCTCAAAAGCCAAATAAAAGTAGCAGCGAGAGATTGTTGGTAAGAGATCAGCAGAGGAGAGTGGCTTTTTATTCCAGCGTCCATAAACCTTCACAGGAACTGTGGCAATGAGCTCTTTGTACACTTGAGTCCTTTTGTGGTGGTTCATGTAGTTGCTGACCACCCAACACACCAAAGTGGTCTTATTTATGTGGCTGTCCTCCACCAGGTTACCTTCAGGCTCCACAGGTAGTAGCTCACCATAAGGTAAGGTCACATCAGCATCCCTCCTGTAGGACATGGTCATGTTGAAGATATTTGCAAACTTCTGCAAGTTTCCATTGTGAGCAGGAGACTCCAGGGACATCCAGGCCCACCTCTGGCCCTGTGGCCGTGGGAGGTCAGTGGGCAGCTTCTGGCGTCCCTGTATCAGTTCTCTGTTGTGAAACACCACTACATGAGCTGAGGGGAACAAGGAGCGCTGGTCCACCAGTTTACGGTTTGGTATTTTGTACAGATCCCAGCACACATCACCCTTCAGACTGTAAGAGCGTCCAAAAGGCCAGTTCCACAGGAGGACGGTCACGTTTTTTTTGCTTCTCCAGTAATTGTAAATGCTTGCTTCCTGCCATCCATTGTGAAGACACAGCAGAAAAACACTCAGAATGCAGAAAAGAAGTCCCATCTTCATGGAACAGCATTGCATCTTTTTAGTTAAAAATTAGCCCTGTTGATAAAAAAGAAAGAAAGTTTACCATTGGTTTAACAATGTTTACATTTACTTGAGATTTGTGCTTGCAGATTGAAACGTTGTGAACAACACATAGTTCTATCAATCCTGGTTCCTTTGATGAAAAATAATTGTATAAAGACAAAATACTGTATGTAAATAGAATTTAATAAGGATTAAATATGTCCATCATCAGTGTCTAAGATAAACTAGAGACATGCATGGAGCGTTTGCCTCGTCCTGCTATTTGACAACTGAAGACAGGCACCAGCTCCCTACGACCTTGACATGGAATAAGCTAGAGGCCTCAGTAAGTTAGCAAGTAAAGCTTTAAAAGGAAACATTAAGAAATCAGTAAAACATCAATACATCCAAATAGGTAATCAAAAACAACATAAAGAAGATAAATTTTTAGTTGCTTTATAAAAGCTCAACAGACCTCAAATTAACAGGGGGTGAGTTCCAAAGTTTGCATGCTACTGCTGAGAAGGCCTGTAAACCCTTTAGGGGTTTTTAGCCCTTTTAAACGTGTAAAGGAATTTAAATTTTAAGTTTGGGGTCAAAAACTTAAAAAACTTAAAAAGCTACCTTTTTATATATAACATAAGGGATATTATAGGGGACCTTGAGTGAATAACTAAAGATTTCCTTCCTTTAAATCATGAGATAATCTTTACAAGCAGTGCAGCTGAGATTTTTTGTAGACCCTTTTAGGATTTTTTTTTTTGGGCTAAATATATGGCAGAAAGTGTTGGGTCACCCCTTTTAGTAAACTGTAACCCGGTGTTACTATCCCCTTCCATGGGGCACGGGGGAATAAAATCCAGCACTTAGGTAGCAGAATGAATTTTGCAAGATTTTTAAAGAATGGTCCGCCTCTAGATTTTCAGTGAAATTTAGAAAGTACCAAGAAAGGATTTCCACCTTTTTTAAGAAGCCCCCTTTTTACCCAAATATTCCCCCATCAGCGTTAATTTGTGGGATAATAACAAAGTGGAAGCATTTAGGAACAACAGCAACTCAGCCCTGAATTGGTAGGCTCCCCCCAAATTTTTTCCCCCGTGAACCTTTTAAAATTAGCTCAAGAAACCCGTGCAGAAAAAGTTTCCCCGGAATGGGTTTTAAAAGACGAGCAGTGTATCCAAGCAAATTTTTTAAGGGAAGTCCCATGTAAAGCGTCCGAAAAGAGGGAAGTCCCCGATGTTTACATGGGGGGAAGGGAAAAAGTATTTGAAAACGCCGATTTTGGGAGGTTTCCCCCTTGGGAAAACATGTAGAAGTTTTCTTTTTTTTTTTTCATAGGGGACTCTTCAATGTGAGTGACGGGAAACCCAAAAAAAAAATTTCCCGAAAATACATTGTTATTTTTAAGTACTTTTAATTTTTCACTTTTTTGGGATGACATAAGTATTTGATCACTTAAAAAAACCAGTAAGAATCCCGGCTGTCACGGGGTTTTTAGTTTTTCTTTTTAAAAACCCTCCTGTTCTCCCAAACCCTTACCCCTTGGGTTTTAAAAATCGTTTTCTGGGAAAAAAAGACACCTTTTCCACCCCCCTCAATCAAGAAACCCCCAAACCTACCCCCCAAAAGACCAAAGGGCCAGAGAGCTGTGTTTAAAGGGCATAGGGATAAAAAAAGTAGACCTCCGCAAGCCTGGGATGGGCTACAGGAAAATAGACAAGCTGCTTGGTGAAAAGGCAACAATTCAATTCAATTCAGTTTATTTATATAGCGCCAATTCACAACACATGTTGTCCCAAGAGACTTCATAAAAGTCAGGTACATACATTCCCAAATTTAAATCCTAATCATTGAACAGTGCAGTCAGATTCAGTTTTTTATTTTAAATTGGGGGTAAAAAAATTTTTTTAATTAAAGGAAAACCCAGCAGATTGCATCCAGTCAGTGACTTGCAGCATTCCCTCCTCTCAGATGAGCATGTAGAGACAGTGGACAGTCACTGTCAACAACTGTTGATGCAATTATAAGAAAGTGGAAGAAGTTCAAGATGACGGTCAATCTCCCTTGGTCTGGGGCTCCATGCAAGATCTCACTTTGTGGGGCATCAATGATCATTGTGATGAATTAAAAGACTGCGAGCCGGACCTTGTCATACAGCATCAGTGTCTGACCTCACAAATGTGCTTCTGGAAGAATTGTCAGAGATTCCCATAAAAAACTCCTAAACCTTGCGTGAATCCTTCCCAGACGAGTTAAAGCCATAGTTCCAAAGAAAGGCCCAACATCATAATAAACTCTATGGAATGGGAAAAGGATATCACTCATATATATATACACACACATATATTCCAAAGGTCTGATCAGGTTGTGAAAACCAGTAACGGGCAAACCCAGGCATCAGAGGTGTCAAACTCCTCCTTAATTATGGCTTCCTGCCATGTGTGGTGAAACAGGATGCTGAGATGCCGGACCAGGCTGCACGTTCACAGCTCCACCTTTCACTGACTATGTGTTGTCTTAGTGATCCTAGGTCCAGATAGGACCTTTTATTAATACCCATTTAACTCTCTCTCTAAAAGCTGACATTATTTGGCATTTATGTTCAAAAGTGAAACTGTAAAGTTTTCTGAATCATCTTAAATGGCTATATATTTTCATGATGTAATTAACCCTTGTATGGTATTCCCTTTTGGGACCCTCTGGTATCCCTCTGGTCAAATTGACCCAGGACATATTTGGGGTTTTAAAAACAATTCTAATGTAAAAATGTACTCTATTTTACCTCTACTAGAACACAATTAACAATGTAAGCGTAAATGCTCTTTTTGTCATAATGTTATAATTGATTTTAAAAATCCTCTGTAGTCAAGCATTGGATGTAATAAATCATGCTTATTTCGGAAAAAAAATTAAGTGAGACAATGTTTTCATTAACATTTATTATTTTGAATGCAAACTCTCAATACATCAACAGGAACTTCAACAATCACTTTTATCTTATGAAATGCAAATGAACAACTGAGGCATAGTTCTTGAAACAGGGAGTGGTGCTTGGGAAGAAAGACACGTGCATCACAAAATTTGGCAATATGTGTACCACAGATGTACTTTTTGCAATTTCGGCATGTGGTTTGTGTCTTTGCTCCATCCCTGTGAAGAGTGCTCGTGAGTACCACATTTTTTTCCTTTTTTTGGTATGTAAGATACCAGGGCAGTGTTGGCCGTGCATATAAAGTTGTAGGAATAGATTGGCCTGTTCTTCACAGTTAGAACCCCAGGTGGAAGCTCCATCCTATTTTTTCGGATTTTTCCAACCACTGTCAGCTTTCTTTTGAGAAGCTCCTGTCCCAGGTTGTACGAGGTGAAGAAATTGTCACAGGTAATGTTGTGGCCACTGAGGTCTTGTGACATACATATCTAGCTCCACTCGTGCCCCTTGGTTATTTTTCAGCAGCTCCTCCTTCTGGCTTTCCTATATAAATTTGCCTGTTCCATGCATTAGATGAAACAGCAACACAGGCAGCCCAGATTTTGATGCCATACCTTGCTGGTTTTGAGGGCATATACGGCCTCTAAACCACACAAGCTGTGCGTCCACAGTTACATTGGGCCCAGGTTTACTAAATATTGAACCTATTTAAATGCAATAAAATACACGTTCTTTTCTTGTCTTTCCTAATTTATCAGCCTGCATTTAAGCTTTAATTTTTTTGTTTATTTTCTAACAGCTAAATAATTACCGTAAATTCCGGACTATAAGCCGCTACTTTTTTCCCACACCCTGAACAATGCGGCCTATAATACGGTGCGGCTAATGCGTGATTTTTTTTCTTTCTTTTCATGGCGCCAAAAACATTTTGCCTGGTAACAGCAGACCAATAAAATTGATAAGTAGTTCAGAGGTCCAATGAAATTGTGCGATACATTACAGTATTGTAAATCAGTCATTTGTACTCATCAACATGGAAAACACTCGAAGAAAAGCATATGATGCAGCTTTTAAGTTAAATGCGATCGATCTGGCGATTAAAGAAGGAAATCGAGCTGCTGCACGTGATCTTGGCATAAACGAATCGATGGTGAGACGGTGGAGATGCCAGAGTGAAGAACTGAGTCGATGCAAAAAGACGACAAAAGGCTGATATATGTCGGTATATATATTACTAGTCAACAAGAGATATTCGAATGTTGTTCGTGCACTGTTCATTTAAAAGCACATACGGTACATACGTATATTTAAAAGTGGCCGTGTTAGAGTCACTGTTTGGAAAAAGAGCATTTGTAGCCTAATATTTACTCTATTTGTTTGTGATACCATACGGATTAAATTAAAAGTTTTTAAAAATCCTCAGGTGTAATATCTTTCTGTGTCAATATATCATATAACGTGGGATACCGGCGGCTTAAAATCCAGTGCGGCCTGTACAAATACAAAATTGATTTTCTTTCTAAAATTAGAGCGTGCGGCTTTTAATCAGGTGCGCTCTGTAGTCCAGAATTTACGGTAACTTGTTTACTTCGTACTCGTCCAGTGTTACCAGGTGAGAAATGTAGGATTATCGTACTAGAGACATAAGATTATCGTATTTTGAAGGAAATTATCCTACACTTGTCATAACAGAAATAACAAGTCTGTTGATGTGTTGAATAGCGTCTAACAGGCACTCGCAGCTTTGTGGCGTCAGTACGGAACGGATTTATCAACAGCTGCAGCCCCACAGTGCCGGACTCTGCTTCTTCTTCTTTTCTGTTTTTTTTCTTTCCTCAATCATGGGCGGGCGCAGTGGACTATTCAGCCAATCATGGCCGGGTTTTTTGAGGGCCCAACGCATACACGTCCAACTCGTAGGTCACATTTAGAAAAGCACGATGGCTGGAATTTCCAGCATCTGTTTCCGAATCCGGACACAGATGCCTTCAGGGTTCACAAAAAACTCCGACAGACTTTGGCGATAGGCTGATAACAACTGATTACAACCACACATTCACGGAATGGTCAAAATTATCGTACATTTGGCCTTTTTAGGAAATGATGGGGCATCGTATAGAGAGCAAAATTATCGTACAAATACGATAATTATCGTACACCTGGGAAAAAAAAACTGTACCCCTTTTTCCGTATTTTTGAGGGGGCCAGCAGGACCACGTATCTGCAAAAAGAGGAGGGCATAGACTCAGGGGGGGACCAGTTTTTCTGCATCTATTTTTAATGCTGCTGCCCCTAGCTTGGGCCCCCAAGGTCGCCGGTCACCGGCCCTTTTTCCCAAAAACCCGGTGGTGGACACCGGCAGTAAGGGCAAGCTAAAGAAGGAGTCGTATCGGTTGTGAATGGCTTGTGGGACTCCTGAGGCAGCTGGCCTCGAAGCGATTTTGGCAAACCAGGGCTGCCCTTTGTCACCGGTCCTGTTCATAACTTCTATGGACAGGATTTCTCGGTGCAGCCAAGGGCCGGAGGGGGTCTGGTTTCGGGACCAGATGATTTCGTCTCTTCTTTTTTGTTTACTTTATTGTTGATTCTAAATTTCTGATACTTTTCCAAAGCTGAGACTATGTTAATAAAGTAGGAACAACGCCTTTCTCATTTTGACCTAAGACTTTGCCATACGGTGTAGTATTCACATTTTGTCACATTACAACCACAGACGGGAATGTATTTTATTAGGATTTTATGTGATAGACCAACTTAAAGGGTTGCATTGATACATTGATTTTTAAAACATATTTATCAATTAAAATCTGAAAAAATGTGGTGGATGATACCCAAAATGAAATCTAATGTAATCAACAGCCTTCAGAGGCCACCTAATTAGCAAACATGTGTATAATTTAATCCTAATATAAGTTTTAACAAAACCCAGAGATTTCTTAGGGAACCCATAATAATTCCCAATTGCAGTTTGCCGCAAACTGGGGACACAGCAAACATGGAAGAAGGTGTTCTGGTCAGATGAGACCAAAACTGAACATGCTGGCCTGCATGTAGAGCTTTATTGGCGGCATAAAACTTACGTTGCACATCATCTGAATATCCCCAAGGTGAAACATGGTGGTGGCAGCTTCATGCTGCGGGAAAGGGAAGCTTTACAGAGCTAAAAGCAGGACAATGGTGGAATAAAAAATCCTTTAGAGACTGAGACTTGAGACTGGGATGAAGGTTCACCTTCAATTTAAATGGAATGATTAGATCAATGCATTTTCATGTGTTAGAATGGGTCAGTCAAAGCCCTGACCTAAATGGAATTGTAAGTCTGTGGCAAGAAATGAACATTAGATTACACATGCAGAGCTGAACACACCCTCAAAAGACTTTTAGCTGTAATTTAGGTGTAAGGTGGTTCTACGAAGTTTTGGTCCATGGGGGCTGAATTCTAAAGATTTTCAAATAAATAAAATAATCAATAGACTAAACTGAGGTTTGTGGATAGAAAGTTTGAAGGGTGTGTGAATGCTTTCTGAAGGCACTGTGTAAGGTTTCGGTCACAGTGTGAATGTTAAACATAGTTAGTACTAGCTAACGACGTAGCGGGTAAAAGACTAATGTTATGGAAGAAATATATGAATAAAAACTATAGAAAGACAAGATCTGACTTCATTGAACCTATGTCACAGGATGACAGAAGAAATGGTTGTGGACGGTAAAACCATGCTGTACAGTGATATTAAGATGAGTAAGAGGAGTGCTGACTTTTACTCACCCTTACAACTTTGTTCGGTAAACTCGTGACTCATCATTCTGGTTTTACCATCAAACACCCTTTCTTATTTCATCCTGTGGAATAGGTTCAATGAAGTCTGATCTGGTCTTCCTATAGTTTTTATTTGAAAAAAAAGAATAAATAAAAACCATGCTACATTTTCCTCCCACTTCACCAGTTTACAACAGTTTGTCAGTTTGTCTTGGTCTATCACGTAAATCCAAAAAAAATACACTACAACCTGTGGAAGTAACATGACAAAATGTGAAAAGGTTGAAGAGGTAAATACTTTGAAGACCATTGTAAATCAATATACAGGCTAAAAACCTGTTTTTTTTAAATAAAGTTTTTCGCCATCTTTTAAAAATGTAATTTTGGAGTTTCAACCAAAAAAGCATTGATAAGAGCAGAGATGTGACTACATTTACACAGTGTTATGTACTGAATATGAATTCTGTCATCTTCATTCAATAGTTTGTCAAAAATGTCTTATAAGACATTTTGAGGTTGATCTCTTCACTTTAATACAATAAACGTTAATGCACAATTAATTTAAAACCCAAAAAATAAGGACTAGATTAGCATAATAATCCAAACTGTGGTGTATGAGCAGTTTCTAAAGTGTATCCTCTTTGTCCACATTTGCCACATGTAGTAATAAGACATACTACACTGTGCTATTGTGATGCTATTTCTGCAAAGACTTAAAGTATAAAAAAAGCATGTAAAATAGACTAAGCAGAACCAGGCTACGCAAGGTTTCACCTGTTTTTAGATAAAAGAAATCGGTCTAAAAAGCAAATGGGACACATTTTCTTCCCCCCTTTGGATAATTAAAAAACCAGTAAAGAACGAGAAGAGATCAAACTTTAGTCAGATCATCCAGCTGACCAATGACTAATTGAATATTGTTAACGTCTTTTCTTTTTTTTCAGTAAAAATCTAGTGTGTTTTTTCTGGGCTTAATACTTCCTCTGTAGCGTAAACCAACTCAGAATAGGATGTGGTGAAAGACTTGATTTTTACAGGCTAATAGTTTCCATTTTGACACTTTGCATTTACATAAAAAAAACCATGTCACAAACACAATTTGTTCTACATGCAATCAGGCTCTCTTGACCTATTTTACCAGTCCCATTTTCTTACAGAAAAATAGAGAGCATAAATAAATAAATTACGAATATGTGCAAGCAACTAATTTCAGCAGTTATACCCCACTGACCAAAAACACACATAAAAGAACATACTAACCTGAATATAAGCAGACTGGTACAATCTTTATCATCACCAACACCAGTTTTTTCTTCCTGTTGGTAGTAAAATGCCACGGAGCTTCAGCTGCATTACTACCCTGTAAACTGAGGAGCTGTGGTGACTGAATAGGTTTTGGTCTCTTCTTCCCATCGCATGTGCCATCCCAATAAGTCAGCATCCTTCTCGGCTCCTGCTTTCTAATGAAAGCTATTTCTGTGTAAATGTTTTCTCCTCATTATTGCCGAGGGCAGCAGTCTTCCTTGTGAGAACATAAGTAAGCGTTGTCAGCATGTGAGGGTAGAGATGCAGACAGAGGAAGTGTAAAAAGTGATCTACAGAAGAAAATGGGTCACATAAGGGGCATCACATGAGTGAATCACAGGCAAACATGTGATGTTTTGCTCTAAAAATGACTAACATGGTGCATGTTTGATTCCTTGATAATTTAGTAAACTGGTAGGAAGAATATCATGGTAAATTGGTGCATCTGTTTACATTAAATGCCTATTTTTCAGATAGAGTTGGTGTTTTTTCCAGTAAATCGTGATAAGAACTTTGCCACCAAGTTGTCCTTGACTGTACTTTGTGATCCCCTTTCTACTGCAGCATCTTTTTGTTTAAGTAGACTTTGCAATTATTTAGGGAATAAGATGTTAATTGCTGCAGTTTTGAAGAGAGATTTTCTGCTAAAAATAGGATTTTAGAAGCTCAGCAGTCAGTGGTCTTCATTGAGAAGCGAATGTAAAACCTTGCAGAGACATTTTGCCTGTCTCAAGTTCACATGGACCTGTTATAGACATGAATGTCATTGATTGAGCACTTTTTCTATCTAAATGGTGGGGTTCATTTAAATCGGCTTGTTTCATGGCATGAACCCCAATTTTGAAGATAGTCCATGTATTTTCAATAGGATTGTGCAGGGCACCAGTGCCACTCGCTTTGAATGTTTGATAGTTGGTACAGTGTTCTTAGGTATGAAGGCCTTACCTTGACTCCTAAAAACATCCTGTCATTTTTCCCAAATAGCTCAGTCTTTGCGTCATTTGACTACAAAAGCTTTGTCCATTTGTAGCTGCAAATTTTAGTCACACCTGAAGGTGTAGACAGAAACACTGCTGTTCCAGAATCTTTAATTGAATGGAATTGAATTGTATGACTTAAATTAAATTGTTCTCCATGTGCATTTGAAGGTTCTCTCCAGGTAAAAACATGACTGGGTTAAGGTTAATTGCCCTTAAGTGTGAATGTTGTTTGCATGGTTGTTTGCCCTGTGTGTCTCTGTGTTGCCCTGCGATGGACTGGCGACCTGTTCAGGGTGTACCCTGCCTCTCACCCATAGACTGCTGGAGATACACACCAGCTCCCCTGTGACCCTGTATGGAAGAAGCGAGTATAGATGTCAGATAGACTTGAATAGAATTATTCTTATGATAGGCATGAACCTTGGCAATTCTATGTATCCGTTCATCCATTTCTTCTCTCCCGCTTATTAAGATCACGTTGTTGGGGTAACAGGCCCTGGAGGGAAATGAGGCTGACAGTTCAGGTCAAAAGGTTGAAACTTATACAGAACTGGGTGTTCCAACTGGATAATGATCCCAAACCCACATGAAACCTGGTTTTGGGAAGGATAACTCAGGGTTAAATTAAGCTTCTGTAATTGCCCTGAGCACATTGAAAATGTGTGTAATGTGCTTTAAAGTTGATTGAGTGATGATGGTGGAATGCTAAGGACTCTAGACAGAGGAGGGGTGAGGTGATTCATGGAGGGGATGCAGTGGGGGGCATGCAGTGTCTTGCAAAGTATTTTGCAAGACACTGCATGTGGAAACATTATTTGCCCCTTAATCACTTTTGGTTCAAGTTTCATAATTTCATATCCATCAAAACTCCATGTTCCAAAGGGTCATTTTAAACTACCTGACAGTCTGACCAAACAATACAACATTATTTAGAAAACCACAAAATGAACTTGGGCAAAATATGTACAGAGAGGTGTGAAGTATAGGTAAGCAGGAAACAGGTGTGTGAGAAAATGAGTGTGAGCAAAAAAATAGACTCTGCCAACTGAAACAGGATGTAAAATAACCACAAAAATGAACAAGGAAGGACGTCAAAAATAAACCTATACAGCTGAACAAGGGTGAGTCAAATAAGCATGAACACAGTTATCCCTCCATACTTCCTCTCTGTCTTCTAACACTGACAATAACACTGACAAATAACAGCATTTAGGAAGATTCTACAATCAGTCGATCCAAAAGTGACAAATGAGTTTGCTTACAGAAAGGAGTATCAGTTAAAGTGCTATAGTCTATATGACACTATGAACAGTTACCAGTCAGTGTGGACTCAATGCATCGCTAGAAAACAAAAAAATTAATAAGCACTCAATTTTTCAGCATCCCAGTACGTTCAAGTTTACGCCAAAATAACAAAAGAATTATTGAATGTCCTAATCAAAGTCTAAAACTAAATGACGAAGTACATCTGTGGGGCCACCCAAAGATGAGGGCTGTGAATAAGAACAATGCTAAAATGGGAAAGATATGTTCAAGCAAAGATGTAGCATGCTTACATGCTGAAAGTACATCACAAGTTGCTTTAAAGTATTAGTGAAACAACATGCTCACCAGTGACACCAGATGTTTGCCATTATTTAATTTTTTTCCCCCAACAAATTTGTTTGGTTTTCATTTGAACTCTACACAATATGTCTCACAGCAACGTTGGACAAAGGATTTAAAAAAAATGATTATGGTCTTCTTTTTTTACATCACAAATTGCCATTTTATGTAGGGTGTGTACACGTTTGAGAGCCACTTAAACAATGTATTCCTTTGTATAAATTAATATCACTTTTTAGTTTTTCAACTCTTAAAAACCTTTTCTGTCTGGTTTAACATATTTAGTTTTAGTATGGATGTAGGGAGTCCTTTGTTTCCTAACTTAGAGTCATGGTCAGAAATTATTCTTAGACCACATGAGGTCATCAGCAAGACTTAGTGAGAAACAAATACTACAGAACTGAATATTTTATAGTTATTCTCTCTAGTAGAAATTATAATGCTGCAATGAAAAGCACTCAGCAAAAGAGATCATATTTCCCTAGGTCACTATGAAGACATTGTGGTGTTGTGTCTGTAACATGTGATCATGATGTCAAATGTTGCGTTAGCAGTGGAAATGTGACTTCTCCCAGATAGGCAACATTCACCAAAACAGTGAAAGAGTTCACCGCCTGGGGTGCAGGGACATTCTTTCTTAGTTAAACATCAAGGATTGCACCATCTGTTGTTGCAAGAACCACAACCCTTCCACTGTTACTTTTGCAACTCCAGCAGCCAGCGTTCGAGGTTTTTTCCTAAAGACATATCTTGGTCCTAATCTCTGGTTTAATCTCGTTTGTTTATTTGTCAGGGATAACATTTTTTCTATGAAATTCAAAGGAAAAAATTACTTGAAAGACTTCCTCCTCAGGGGCGTGTCTATATTTTTTTTCTTGTGGGGGCCAGGTGAGGTCACAGATTGTGGAAGGGTGGCACCCTGAAACTGTAGTCTATGATCTAAAGTGTAAGCTATTATATTTTCGTTCTGTTATGTTTCTGTTTTTTAATAAAGGTTAAAAAGAATTGACTGTCCTAAAGCTGATAAAGAAAGCTTCAACCCTACAGCACCAACTTAATTTTGACTCAGTAGTTGTTTTTGTTTATTGCATTAAAACATTTTTCTTTTCTGTGCAGCTTATTGTCAGTCTTGACTCCGTGCTGCGAGAAAAAACTCAGCAGCCTGTTGTAGCCGGTTGCTGCGCACGGTAACAGATTCAGCTCATTCACATGGCGACTTACTTCCTCAGAAAGTTGCTGTTAGTTTACCAAAAAAGTGCTAGATTTGTCGCTAGGCGGGTTTTTTTTAAATAAAGTCGATTAGGGGCTTTGAAGAGGTGCTAAATATTGTGTCCAAAGTGCTAATTTGGCAACACCGCAAACTCTAAACAAACTGATTGACAGCTCTGGTTGGGGTGCCCAGGTGGGGTGGTCAATCAGATTCCAGGGGTGCCACAGCCTGCCACACCTGTGGCATTGCCCCTGTTCCTCCTTGCACTTCAGTTTGTCTATTTTTTTACACCCTTTTTATTTTATTTAAGGTCATACTTAGGATATCGAAACCTCCATCAGCTGCTCTGATGTGTTAACAACTGTCCTGTTGTATTAATTGCATGGCATTAAAAGACCTTCGAAATTTCCCTAAACACAGAAACATGTTAGGTCATCAGAGCCAGACAGAAACAGTGTTTTCAAAACATTTACTTTCATCAACCTTCATCAGTCTAAAGAAAGACACCAAAAATGGCCAGAGACTATTATTTCCAAAGCTTGTCTTATTTTATTTCTTCCAGTATTAAATGAAATGGAAACTGGAGTGCTTAGCACAGGTGTTTATACCTCTTAAATTTGTCAACATTTTGTCATGTAACAACAAGAAACTTTAATTGTATTTTATTTGGATTTTCTGTGATAGACCATCACAAACTGGTGCATGATTGTGAAGTGGAAGCAAAATGATACAATTTAAAAATAAAAACACAGAATACTTTTAAGAACCACTCAACTGCAACAACTGTATATTTTGTCCTGCTAGACAGTGAACCTCTGTCCAAGCCTAATGTTATTTTGCAGTCATTAACATGTTTTCTTCCTGTGTTGCACTTTATTTAGTTAAATCCACCTTTCCATCAACTCTGACCAGCTCCCCCTTCCCTGCTGTAGAAAAGCATCCCACAGCATGATGCTGCCACTGCCATGTTATTGTATTTTCAGGGTGATCTACAATGTAAATTTTTCTTTCACACATAGCCTTTTTGCAAGTAGGCTAAAAAGTTCAACTCTGGTCCCATTTGACCAGAGCATCTTCTTCATTTGTAGTGTCTCATACATGGCCGGTTGTAAATTTAAACTACATTTCTAATCATTTTCTTCTAACATAGATTTCCTTTTGTCACTCTTAGATAAAAACCAAATTTGTGGAATGCACGACAAATAGTCTTGTAGACAGATTGTCTCATCTGAGTTGTGTATCTGTGCAGCTTGTCAAGACACACCATGAGCCTCTTGGCTGCGTCTCTTTTTAATCCTTTCTTGCTCAGCTAATTTTGGTGGAGGGCTGTGCCTTGGTAGGTTTGCACAGGATGGATTGATGTGGAAAGTTCCCAAAATTGTTTTATAACAATTATATTGTTATAAAACAATTCTATTGTTTTATATTATTCTTGGTCTTCAAGATGGTGTTTCTCTAACACACCCTTAAGGTCTTTACAGAGCTGAGATAATATTACCAAGATAGAATTGCATATTTGGACTGCATTAATAAGGCAAGTGTATTTTGAGAGTAGTTGGTTGCACTGGATTTTATTCAGGGGCATCAAATTAAGGGTGGCTAGATAAAGACCCATGCCAAACCTTCAGAATATGCATTTTATTTTACTTTGAAAACCATGTATCCTCTTCTTTCCACTTCACAAATATGTACTACTTTGTTTTGGTTGATAACATTAAATCGAAGAGTATACATTGAAGTTTGTGGTTACAAATACAAATACTTTAGCAAGGTACTTTACTAAAACATACCAAGACTAGAAACAACTTAGGTGCCTTAACTCTTTTGTTATTTGTCTGCTGGGCAAATAAACTGAAACATTTAAAATTTTTATGGTGAGTCAGAATATTTCTGTATCTTAATGCGCAGGATCTGTGTGTTATGCTTTTAATTATGTATATCACACGGAAAGCAAAAATGAAAGAAATGATAATATTATTTGAACCCGTATCAGTAAAATTATCTTCAACATAATGAGACATACTAAAAATATAGCCTCCTTTTAGACCATCATGCTTTCAAAAACACTCAAGTTGCGGTTGGTAAATCCCCTTTGAGGTAATTTGGGCTCTCTCATTATGAAAAACAAAAGCGGGAACTTTTTTTTGCTGTGGCTCATTCAGGGGGCAACACCTTTCTGACGGATCTGAAACAAAAAGAAAATTTTATCTAAGCCTGCAGAGGCTGCTGCTCCAACTTGCAGATGCCTAAGCACAGAGTCACTGATGAGTGACAACCACACACACACACACACACACACGCCCTCTTTACTGATGACAATTGTCTGCATGGCTTCAGTTATATCTTCTGTAAAATGTCTGATTTTGGATTGCCCTAAACTCAATCGTCTTTGCTTGCATCCATGTGTCACTCTTTGGCTTTTTCCTCTTCCTATCCCATCTCCATGAAACTCTGCCTCAAGTGAATGCCTACGACACGACACCACACTTTCAGGCAATTTTAAAAGGTGACTAAAGCTGAAAGTTGACAAGTGGGCTAAAGACAATTACAATGAATCAAATGAAAAAAAATGAGATGAAGCAACAGGACCACAACAAATAGTAACAAGACACAGAGAGATGGAGAGAGTTGCCAAAACACAGTTTCAGTTTGAATTTCTTAATTGCTAAATTTGTTAAAATGAGTTGAGAAACATTTTTTGTTTTGTTGTGGGGCAGAGCTGTTAACAATGCCTTGCAAAAGTTTTCATACATTTTGCTGCTTTCCCATTTTGTCACATCATGCCACAACCACAACTAACTTTCACCTTGTAACAATGCTGCTTTGCAATAAATCTTTAATCCGTTTTTTTTCCTAAAGTCGTGCCACAATTGTAAGAAAAAGAGTTGACTGTGTGGGCTGCTCCCTTGAAAAAACTGCCAGACCAAATGCAAATTTCTTGCACTTTTTCAAGAACTCCATTCACTTTGCTTTGCTCAGATTAGACCATGATTCAACTTTTTGGCCTACATCTGAAACAATATGTGTGGCTGTGAAACCTGGTCAGAGTTGATGGGAAGATGGATAGATGGAGCTTAAAACAGGGCAATCTTACATGCCATCTTTTTTGAAAGAAATTAAAATTTTGAAAAATATGCATCCTTTTACTTCCACTTCACAATTATAATAATGCACTACATTATGTTGGTGTATCATAAAAAAACAAGTAATCACAAGAAAGGGTGCTGGCATCAGTGAGTATAATTATGATCACATGGAAAAATAAGTATCACTATGAATGCAGCAA
This sequence comes from Crenichthys baileyi, assembly GCA_036173005.1. Classification (NCBI taxonomy): domain Eukaryota; kingdom Metazoa; phylum Chordata; class Actinopteri; order Cyprinodontiformes; family Goodeidae; genus Crenichthys; species Crenichthys baileyi. Next base: position 161,463 of record JAHHUM010000304.1, on the reverse strand, counting down.
TCAGGAGTTTCACTGAGAGACTCAGATTACCTGTTAGTGAAGTTACCATTTCGGGGAACTTATTCACTTATGTTGTACTTAAATAATGTATGTACATCTGAAAAAAAAAAAAGACACAGGCTAGTGTTTCAAGACTAAAAAGGCCCGATTTCCTCCAGCGAATATGCTGGAAGGCAGAGTCAATAGATCCAGATCTGCTGGTCCAACTGGTAAAGCCAGTGGGGCTGTAGACTGCCACTTCAAGCTTGAGAGGTGTGGTGAGAGAAGAACAAAAAAATTATAATAACAGCTACAGGTGCAGTGAACACTGGAAGGAGGAGGAGAAGAGGAATAAAATAATTCAGGTAGAGTGAGTAAGTAAGCTGTGTAGCTGTGTAGGAACAACTTGCACCACCTTACTACCAGTTTGTCAAGAACCATACAAGTATGCAAGAGCGCATGTGTCAGCTGAAGTGTTACTACATCTTTACAATAGCAGTTTTGCCTTATCTTCGCATGAACAGAAACTAGCCATCGTGAGAAAGCAACAGGGATAGGTGGACAACTACCAGACAAAGAGAAATAAAAATGGCTGAGGCTCCAAAGATTGAGCTCTTCGTTAAGGTAAGATCAAGAATTATATGTTAGCCTATTGTTTACTAACACAAGTGTTTCAAATAACGTAACTGAGTCAGTAGAACGTTGGTCATATAAAGTTTTTCGATTTTTTTTCCTTGAAGTAGCTGCAAACCTTTTATACACTTAACAAGCCTCCAGGTATTATCCTAAATCAATCAGTTTTAGTCATAGCAGTCAACGTTTTTTTTGAAGGCAGATCTCAGAGAGGTTTTCTGTTAAGAATTTACCAAGTTCCTGGTGATTAGTTAGTTGTCTGAATTCAGATTAATTGCGATATGATACAGCGCAGAAGTGTGACTTAAATAATTAACTGTTTGATGAAGGTAATCAGAAGCCCTAATCTTCCATTTCAAATTTGCATTCAGAGCTGTCTTTAACTGTCAAAGCAGATGAGGCTTGACGAGGATACCTGTGCTGTATCTACAGTTCATTCAGCCACATTACCGATCTAGCTTCAGTATCAATGTCGCAGCCTGCCAAAGAAAATCAGTCATCCTATCTTAACATCTTAAAGAGACCTGTTTATGATGTGTTATCTGTCCTTCAGGCCAGCGATGATGCTGAAAGTGTTGGAAACTGCCCTTTCTGTCAGAGGCTCTTCATGATACTTTGGCTGAAGGGGGTCAATTTCAAACTTACAACTGTTGACATGAGGAGGTAAGAGCAGATTTTTCACATGAGCTCATTCTTTGCTTGGGGTGTACCAAAGTCACCAATTGACAGACATTATGCAAAAGTACTTTACAGTGAAGTAAATAAAAACAGAGAAGGTGGCTAGAAATGTAGTTATTAGTACTAGAGAATGTGTTTCTCTGGTGCGTTTTCAAGAAATACTTCTGACTCTTATCAATCAAAAGTCAATCAAGATTTTAAAATAGATGTTTAATTAGATTAGAACTGTACTCCTGGAGTTTTATAACAACTGACAACATACTTTATGTCTCATTAAAAGAAACACATGAGTCCTACCTTCTCCGATAAGAAATTTTAATGGGACATTTTATTTGTCAAGGTGTGGTTGATTCCACACATCATTGTCACATATGTCCATATACATACGAATATGTATAAGGATATATAGTGGGTATCCATATTGTTTGAACATGTATTCATTTCTAGCTCCTCATCTGTCTTGTTTTACTTGGGCTCTTTATTATGTTACCATTCAAACATGTCTTGAAGAAATAATGACTGTGATGAAACTGTAAAGTGGGTCTTAAAACCCCCAAAACTACAAATACATTCACTGAAATGTTAGCCTAACACTGCTTTGCTTTTATAAACAGAGGGAAATAACATATTGTAGATTAACCAATGGCAGCACAGCTAGCTGCTACAAAGGGCAGAAAAGTAGAAAAACTGAAAATTCTCACAAGCCATTTCTTAAAAACATCCATGTCAGATATTTGTTGATTAAATTTTGCCACCTTGGAACCATTTAGGCCAGGAGTCTCAAATCTCAGTCCTCGAGGACGTTGCCCTGCAGCTTTTAGGCGTGTCTCTGCTTAAACACACCTGAATTAGGTCAATAGATGGATTCTGTAGAACTTGACTGCATTTTGAGTAGGCAATTTAGCCATTTGATTTAAGTGTGTTGGACCAGGAACACATCTAAACATTGTAGGAACCCTGGCCCTTGTTGACATCAGTTTGAGGCCTCTAATTTAAGCAGATAAATATTGTAGAAAGTGTACTTTTATTGTATTCCATTGTATCTAGTATGTTGCTAAGGATGTCATTTCAATATTGGCAATCGAAAACTACAAACATAATGATAAAACTTCATCAACCATATGCTCAGAGTGTTAGTAGGATGGCAATGTTGTGAAAAGCTATACAAACAGCACTCTTTCAGAGATGTATACAAAGGAAGTCAGGGATGCTTAACGGGTAAGTTCACATTTTTTGAAGTGCGGCTATTATTCGTAATAGTCAAAAAGAAAATAAATCCACAGACAGGTAAAAGCTAACAAACTCTAACAAAAAGACCACACCATGAGCCACTCCTGTGAGCCCAGAATAGGAAACTGAGACAACAATTCACACAACTCATCAAATTGGGCAATAGCAGACTGGCAAACTTTTAGGCCCTCATTTGCAACTGAGCATCATTTAAATGCCACACTCTACCTGAGTATTGCTGCTGACCATGTCCATGACTACAGAGTACCCATATTCTAATGCTTCTTCCAGCAGTATATTGCACCAGTCTATCCACTCTATCATGGATGTGCAGCCAACAAGTGTGATGCTATCTTCATGCCCTGCTTAGATACTGTCCTCCATTTCAGGCTTCACCTGACTGAGAAAATACAGTTCTACTCTCATTACTCCAGATGTTACAGGCCAAATATGTTGACCAAATTGACCCCAATCCCTTAATTTAAGCCCAATTAAGATTTACAGAAAATTAAATCCTACGTGTTGCAGACTTTGCATAATTGCCTATTTTCTGTGCAAAAATAAAGTTTTAGCTGTCAAAAAAATTTTTTAGCTCACCAGCCCCAGCAGGAATTTCCCCTTCTTTATTTTGAGCTCCTGAATAGGTTTGTATCATGTTATTCTTCATCCCCAGCATATATTGCAAAAACATATTTAGTCAGATTTTCTACTTTTAAAATTTGCTTTGATAAAATCTATACAGTATGACATTTCTGTTTTAGTTGTTCAACCTTCATTTGGACCTTATAGGCAATGTTGGTTGATGATAGATTGGATGTTTTTTTATATGCCTAGAGGTGTTTTGCAACTATAACTGTTTAGGCTTCCAGCAAAGGGCTCAGTTCTTGTTGATCATAATGTAACTGTACTTTGACTTTTGATTTAATCATCAAACATTTTATGTTTGATGATTAAATATAAAGGTTTTTTTTTTCAGGTAACTATCTTAGTTAGATTTAAGTGCATTTCAGTTTCTAGCGCTATAGCTAAATCCTTCCTTGTTCTTGTTCTGTTGCAGGGCACCTGATGTGCTGAAAGATTTGGCTCCTGGATCTCAGCCTCCTTTCCTCCTCTACAATGATGAAGTCAAAACAGACACTAACAAGATCGAGGAGTTCCTGGAGGATAAACTAGCCCCACCAGAGTAAGCTGAGTGATTTTTAAAGGATTTTAATTTTATCCTACTCAGTACCAATCTAAATTCGTAACATATTATTTCTAAAAATCACAGATATCCAAAACTCTGCTGCCGGTACAAAGAATCTAATACCACTGGACAAGACATCTTCCGAAGATTTTCAGCATACATAAAAAATCCCAATCCTGGGCTAAACACCAGTAAGAAAATGGTCTAGATGTTCTCACATGTGCTGAACAAATGGCTTTATGATGGCAAAGCTTGCCGGAAACTTTACAAAATTCTGTTGCTTGTCTTCCAGTGCTAGAGAAACAGTTTCTGTCAACTCTAGTCAAGCTGAGCATGTATCTTGACTCTCCACTCCCTCACGAACTGGATAAGAACCCAAATGTCACTGAGTCTACACGCCTCTACCTGGATGGTGACACCTTCACCTTGGCAGACTGCAACTTGCTTCCCAAACTCAACATCATAAAGGTAAAGAGAATCCACAATCCACAAAACTTTACCTTCATAACAAACCTGTCTTTTCTCATGGTAGCAAACATTTTTTTTAGCCTTAAAATAAAATTATTTCTCTCCCATTAGGTGGTGTGTAAGGAGTACCGTAACTTTGACATGCCAAGGGAGCTGAAAGGTTTGACACGTTACCTGGATAACGCCTACAAACAAGATGAGTTTCGTTACACCTGCCCAAAGGACTCAGAGATCCTCATTGCCTACAAATCTGTGGCCAAGTACCTGACTAAATAGGTCAAGAGGGAATGACAAACTAATATGGCTGTTCTTTTTTTTTATATATTTATCTGCTTTAATTGACCCTCTGATTTATCCTTTGTGCTGACAGGTTCATGTGAATGTAACTGTATTGAAAAGTTGATGTGTGCTTGAAATGTATCTCTCTTGCAATCGGGGCCAGCATGATTCTATAAAATGACCTGCATTATAAGTATAGATGAAGTAAAAATATGTCACAACAGATATCCATATGCACATAAAAAACAGATGTTTTCTTCAAAAGGTTTTCACTCACATATTTAATAGGTTACACAAATTGCCAACTGTTCTGTACATAGCAATATTGCTGTGCCATTCGGTCTGCTGATGTACATTTAATTTTCAGCCTTTATAAGATGCAGGACAGCTTTATATATATCTTTCAATATATATGTATGTATTATGCCACAGTGTGATGGTTTACAGTAACATCGTTGCTTTGTTTGCATAAATCAGTATTTTGCATTCAGTTAAACAGTCCTAAGCAAGACAAAAAAAAATGAGTCAATGGTGTATTTCAATGGTCTCTAAGCTATGTTTACCTTTGCCATAAACTATAACTGAATTGTGGTAAAAGAAAATAAATATCTTGTTATGTTTAATATTAAAGCCTGCGTTATGCAAAGATATCATGTTGTTGATGAATTTCATCTGTTGAGTTTTGTGTGACACACAAAAAAATGTAAGAATACTACTTTGCAGTACACTGAGTGGCCATAAAGTTAATTTTTGATTGACAAACTCATAATCTTACCTTATGATAGAAGCTGCTATTAGCGTAGACGATGGTGTTACCTACTACTGGCTAACATGTAACGTTAGCATTTTAGTTAATGGTAACATATGTGCCGTTGTTAACTAACAATGTGCCGTTGTTAACTAAGTAATGTCTTAGCAAACATGCTTATATTTTTATATTACCATAGTATTTTGGGAAGTGAAAGCATATAGGCTGTTCTTAAAAGAGTAGACAGTATTGTCTATGGTAAGATACCACGCTTTAATTAGCCAACCTGCTAATGATAGCATATAGATGTGATGTGAGCGTAGTAGATACTGTGAGCTACGGTTACTTAACATACTATTAGTAGTATTTTAGCTCAAACTAGCATATTATCTTACTTTGTCATAGAAGATAGCATTTGCTATTGATAGCTAACACGCTCATGTTAGCTTATGTTAGCAAAGTAGATAGTGTTAGCTACTATTAGCTGACATCTTACAAGTAACTTGCTAGCTAGTATTAGCATATTAGCTAATCTGAATATAATATCACACTTTATTTATTATTCATTTGGTGGTCCGAGCAAACATGTGGAAGAAGGTGCTCTAGGCAGATGAGACTAAAATAGAACTTTTTGGCCTAGATAAAAAAACTTTTTGTGTGGTGGAAAATATAAAATGCACATCACTTGAAACATATTCTCAGTGTTAAACATGGTGGTGGCAGCATCAGGCTGTAAGAATGCTGTTTTTCTGCAGGTCCACGAAAGCTGGTCAGAGTTGATGTGAAGATGAATGGAGGTAAATACAATCCTTAAAAAAACTCTCTGAGAATGCACCTGGGATGGAGGTTCACCTTCCAGCAGAACAATAACTTTAAATATACAGCCACAGCTAAATGGCTTAGATCAAAGCGTGTATTCGTGTTAGAACATTGTAATCAAAATCGAGACAGAATCCAACTGAGAATCTGTAGAAAGACCTGGACTGTTTTTCACATTAGCTCTTTATGCTCTCCAATCTAAGGAGCTTGAAGGCACATCGAACTTTTCAGATTTTTATTTGTAAAAAATGTTTGTGATTTTTATAAAAGCCTAAGAATGAAATACTATTATAAAATAGAGACAGAGGAAATGTTTCAAACGCTATAAAACACATAGCACATGGTCAGAAGCACTAACTTCTACCCTAAAACAAGAATGACTAGCAATTTCAACGATAGTGAGACTGTTTCCATTCTGATTGGATACCTGCTTCAATCGAAACCAAGGCAACAGCAGATAGGGGCGGGACAAAGCAGCTGACAGCATAAAGAAAACTTTGTTAGCGTGTTGCTAACACATTTGCTTGTTCAGCGATGTAAATAATGGGAAGTAGCACATCGGAAATTCGCTAATAGTAAGCATTATTACCCCTGTTTTGTTCAGAAAGTCGTAATGGTTTTATTAGATGTTTAATTTGGTTATTTTGTTTCACTAGCGAGACGGTTAGGCAGCTGCTAGCTAATAATAACCAGAGCTAATAGTGTTTTGTTCTAACTACGTCAAATAACCTTCAGTTGTCCGTCGCTTTATTTGGCTAATTACTCGAGCATATAATTTACTTGTTTCATGAAGCTGGGGGGTACCGAAAGCAGCTAACATTCAGATCCAGGTTACTCTTTTCAATGGTTTCTCTGTATTCCTCCAGCATACAGAGAAACTTCCACGACATGGGACTTCTTCTGTTAAAACTATGATATCCTTTCTTTCTGTAGATCACGTAGGCTAATCGTTTTATAGGAATTGTCATTACACAGGATGGATTGTGCTGGAGAGGAGAGAGATTTGTGTCAATGGCCCAGTTCGGTATGCATGCAGCACAACTTCTGATACAGTCATTTGAATTTGAATTCTATGATCAGTTTTGTATTTCTATTAATTGGACGTGCAAACTAGTGGTAATATAAAATCTGTTTAGATGCTGATGACCAGCAGGAGTGCTTTGAAGGCACGAGTGCAACAGTTTGTGGAAGAGAGGATGCAAACCACGATGGTATGAATGAATAAATTCTAATTAAATGACAACACTGTTCATTGCAGTTTGCTTCCTATTGCTACTGTTTTGTGCATGAGAGAACCATTGTGCATGAAGAAATCAGTTTATTGCTTAATTTTCTGCAGTTTTGATGTTTATAGTGGTAAAATTTTTTTTGACTGTGTTTAATATAAACTCATTGCACCTTCTAAGTCTTCTTAGAATAAACGTTTATTATTTATCACACCATTCCTCGTGTCTGTCCAGCTTACAGGTGTTCTGATCGGAGCAGCAGTCGCGGTCTCACTGATTGGGATTGTGGTGCTCTTCTTTTACAGAAAATTCAAACTTTCTCGTAAGTCTTCCAAGCTCATCCTGAATTTCATATTGTCCTAATGTATATTTACTTTTACATTCCCTACTAAAGCAACTGTATCGGCATTTTATATTTTGATTCTCTAACAAAGGTGAGCAGCAGCTTGGTGTGCCCCAGTATCGTTTCCGAAAACGAGATAAAGTGCTTTTCTATGGACGAAAGATAATGCGAAAGGTTTTTCTATTTCCATTTTTTTTTATTGCCACATCTGAAAACAGATATTTACATTCTGTTAGATTATTCTAGTTTGCCAATTTAGTGTTGCCTTTTGCATTTGTAGATTTCTTTATAAATTTTGTGTTTGTGTAAAAAGTGTTCAAACTTGTTAAACTTTTGAGAATTTTGTCATGTTACATCCATGAATTTTAATGTTTTTTTATTTTAATTCGATGTAATAGACCAACACAGGATAAATTATTTTAAATTTTTTATATAAATGAAAAACTGGAAAACGAGTGCTTGCGTCTTCAGCCCCTTTTAAACCGCTACCCCCAAATGATTTCCAGTATAACCAAACGCTTTCACATGTCATCTAATTAATACGTGGAGGCCACCTGTGTGTCATTTAATCTCAATATAAATCAAGCTGCACTGTGAAGGCCTTAGAGGTTTGTAATAGAGACCTAGTGAAGAAATAGCTTCATGAAGATCAAGGTACACACCATACAGGCTAAAATTGTAGAGAAATGTAAAGCAGGGTTGGGTAAAACTGTTGAATCTACCTTCTAAAAATGGAAAGGGGCACATCTGTAAACCTACCTAGACATGGTTGACCATCTCAACTGACAGGAAGGCCAAGGAGGGCAATAATCAGCGAAGCAGCTGAGAAGCCCATCTCTTCGGGTGGTCCACAAATATAGCCTTTATGGGAGCGTGGCAAGAAGAAAGCTGTTGTTGAAAGAAAGCAATTTGCTAAATTTTTTTTTTTTTTTTTAACATATCCCTGCTTTGACACTTAATGGTGGCTGCATCATGCTTTGGGATGCTCTTTTCAAAAGAGCCAGGAAAACTGGTCATAGTTACTGGGGAATGTTGAGCTTAAGGCTGGGCAGTCCTGGAAGGAAATCTGTTGAAGGCTGAGGCATTGGTTCTCTTTCCAGCAGGACAACAACCATAAACATACAGCGAGAGCTACAATGAAATGGTTTAGGCCATATTTATGTGCCAGAATGGCCCCGTCACAGTCCAGACCCAAATCCACTAGAGAACCTGGAAATTAATCTTCACAGATGCTCTCCAACCAGTCTGACTGATTGCAAAGAGTAATGGGCAAAGCTGCTGGAAACCTATGCCAAGACTTTGCCTTGCGACATATTCAGATTTCTATATAATAAAAAAAAAGCAAAAACATGTCTTATTTTCCTATTACTACACAATTATGCTCTTGTGTTAATCTCTCACATAAAATTCCAATACACAACATTTGAAGTTTGTGGGTGTAACATGACAAAATATGTCTTTAATGGTTATGGATACTTTTGAAAGTCACTCTAAAAACTATAGAACTATTTTAGTGTAAGACAAAAGGTTACTGAACCTTGATCTTTATATTTCAATTATTTTTTTAAGCTTCTCAGTAATTTGGTGAACGCCTTTAAAGAATAACAAACTTGATTGTGCTCTCTTTTCCTTCTGTTTCCAAGGTTCAAACACTGTCCTCTACTCCTCCACCCTCCTCTTCCTTGGTGTCAAAACAACCGCAGCGCGTACGCAAAAGAACCAAAGTTCTGAGCATAGCTCGCAGGTTCGTAGCATTTATACATTTTGTTCAATGTAGGGAAATTATGTTTAGAGTTTGCTTTGTAATTATGGCTTTTAAATACATTTCTCTGTTCCAAAAGAATCTTGAGGATCCGTAAAGATCCCCCGACTCTGCAACATAAGGAGCCTCCTCCATCTTTGCTTGAGGCAGATCTAACAGAATTTGATGTGCAGAGCTCAAACCTTCCCTCAGAGGTTCTCTATATGCTAAAAAATGTTAGGTAAACAGTTTTACAGTATATTTGTGTTGTATAGTGCAATGGTATAATGGTATTATAATGCTTTTGTTCTCAACCTTCTTGTAGAGTCTTGGGTCATTTTGAGAAGCCTCTGTTCCTGGAGTTGTGTCGCCACATGGTGTTTGTTGAGCTGCAAGAGGGGGAAGTGCTTTTCAGACCAGGGGATGACGATGACAGTATATACGTGGTCCAGGATGGTCGAGTTGAGCTCTGTGTTCAAGAGAATGTACGTGACTGGATAAAGTGGTTTCAAGTTGGGTTTTATTACTACAGTCACTTGTTTTGGAACTGGAATCATTTTACACAAAGCTTTGATGTGTTGTGTTTAAAATATGGCTTAAAGATGACTGAGAACTTTAAATTCGAGACATTTTGGCACAAAAAATATGAACAGCAGAGGGCAGTAAAGTAACATTTAACATATGGATTCCATGCAATTTTGAAATGCAGTTATATATATTTATGACTTTTGTTGGCATATTCAAGTAAACATTGAACAAATACTCTGTTGTATGTCTGCTTTCTTTTTTGTTTAAAGGATGGCACGGAGCCAGTGGTGAAGGATGTGCACCCAGGAGACAGCGTCCACAGCCTGCTCAGCATTCTGGACATCATCACCGTGAGCTCTTATTTATTCTCTCATTTTTCATCAGACTAGATTCTGTCCTCATTTGTACTCTGATATGATGACCTATGTTCCTTTGAGTGAACTAATAAGTGTAAGTATTTAGTTTTGTATGACACTGTCTTATTTCCATTCAGATATCAGAGGTGACATGTTTACTTAACACCTCGTAATGTGATGAATTTTTTGAAAAGGATAATAGTGTTATGATACATAGTCTCATTGGGGAGATTTTGCAATCCTGATTATCTATTTCAAAACTGGAGATTTCAGAAGCATAAAACTCATCGCAGGGGGATTAATTAAAGTGGAAGATAAAGAGGCTTAGGAAAAAAAGAAGAGTACTCAGTTTGATAAAGAAACATTATCTTCACTGTTACGAATACAGAAACAGGTTATTAATATATCCTGACTAGATAAACTGTAGGTACAGTGCCTGCCAACAGAATACCTTCATCTTGAACTTATCCACATTTTGTCACGGGACAAGAAAAAATTCAGCGTATTCTTTTTGGGATTTTATGTAACAGGCAAACTTTACGTAGTGCATAATTGTGAATTGGAAGCAAATTATACATGGCTGTCAAAAACATCTAGAGACAGATGATTTTTGCCTATTCTTCTATGCAAAACTGTTCAAGCACTGTCAGTTTGGGCTGAGACATCTGTGAACATCAACTTCCAAGTCTTGCCACAGAGTTTTAACTCAATCTTAGTCTAAATATTGACTGAGCTATTATATGCGGTTTCACATGTTGGCCAAAAAGTTCAGTTGTAATTTTATCTGACTGGAGCAGCTTCCTTCTCATTTTTTATGTCCCCTTGATGTGCTTGTATCCAACGGCAAACAGAACTTCTTATTGGGATGTAGGTATTTATTACACATAGCTAGACTACCTTAGCTGATTTCAACCAGTTGCATTGGATGTTATTAAGTTTAAAGAGGGCTAAAAACAAATGCACAGCACAGTTTTCAGATTTTTATTTTATTTTTTCAGAGTCATTTATCCTTCTTTCATTTGAAAAGTACGCTGTATTTTATGTCGGTCAGTAACCGATAAAATACAGGGAAGTTTGAGGTTGTAAAATGACAAAATTTGGGAGGTTGAAGGGGAATGAATATGTTGCACAAACTGCATAAATAGTAGTATTAATGCAGTTATCTACTCCATATGCAGTTCTTCTATAGTTATTAAAGTGAAACATGTAGATTAATGGGCTACGATAGAATAATCCTTTATTAGACCCTCTGAAATTCAAGTGTATCAGCAGCAAAGTTACTTGCAAATAAAAATGATTTCTCTGGTAATTGTTATTTCTGCATTTTTTCGGAGGTTTTGTTGCAGTTGAATCTGTTTTCTCTCTTATTTTCAGGGTTATCCAGCTCCGTATAAGACTGTATCAGCACGAGCTGCAACTCGCTCTACCATCTTACGTTTATCTGCTTCAGCCTTTGAGTCAGTTTTTCAGAAATACCCCGAGACACTTGTGCGCGTCATTCAGGTATAGAATAAATATGGAATGTAAATGAATTTCCATAAATTATATGTAATTACGAACTTGTATAGAAATTTTCCTGCTCAGTGTATCTATTCTTGACTTTGTTGGATTTGCAGATAATTATGGTGCGACTCCAGAGGGTGACCTTTCTGGCATTGCATAACTATCTGGGCCTAACAACCGAGCTCTTCAATCCGGTAGGAGGGAAATTAATTGGTGCACGCATATTTGTGTGTTTACACAGAGGCATGCTGAGAGGCTCACGCTGAATACCTAAGCTTGGCGTTTGATCAAATTACACATAACAAACATTAGAAAAGCATTTGCACACATGATCACACACAGGCAAGATACTTTTACAGATCATTAAGCACAGCATCATAACTTGATCATTCTTTCTAATCAGGGAAATGTAAATAGAAATGAATGTGATCACTAAACTTTACCCTGGCTGTCTACTGACTTTAATATTATATGATAAAAATAATCTTTGTCTCATGATGCCAAAACTCTTGCCAATCATGTTCTTTAAAATCAGTTTTGTGAAATATTTGGTGCACTCATTTGCAAATGCATACTACTGTTCTAGTTTGCAAAGGTATGTGCTGCAAAGGAAAACCTGACTTTATTTTTGTATGTCTCTTCTTTGGCAGGAGAGTCAGGCTGTGCCGTTGTCCAGTATAAACAGTGTGATGACTGAAGTAAATTCTGGAAAGCTGGCTCGTCGTCTCTACTTCCAGGATGAATTTCCAGCTGGGACCAGTGAGTGCACTTCAGAACCAGGTATAACGATCTTGCACATATACTTGCAAACATGCACAGGTTTAAAATAAAGCTTTTCATTTTTCACGCTTATGCGTTTTTCAATTTTTAAAAGATGCCATTAAGGATAGTCCCCTAAACAGCAACAGGAGGCTGCGGTCCGTCTCTGCACCCACCGATTGTGCAGGTGGGTCATTGTATTACTTTTTCTTTTCTTTTTAGGAGAAATTGTGCTTGTAAGCTGACTTTTATTTGTTCCACGACAGGAAATGACCTTGATATGGCTCGTGAACGGGCACGTGTCACTATAGAGGAGCCTCCATCCAGTCCTCTCACTCAGAAAGTAAGAATTCCCCGTTTTACTTCTCATATGTAATTCCTCTGAGCTTCTCTGAGAAGCTCCGTTTGTAACTGTGTGATATTCACCAGAAAGCTGCTGCACCTCCCAATGCTACAGGACATTTCATCTGATATAAACAATTTTCTTGTGTCTGTCTTTGTAGTCCACTCTGAGGAAGAATGTGACAATGCAGCAAACACCATCTGAAGTGTTTCACTATACTGACGGCGGAGGGCAGTCTGATGCTATCAACGTTGGTAAAGGCAGCACTGTCCTCCAGGCTGCTAAGAAGGACTTGTTGGGAGTCATCCAGCTGCAGGTTACTGTTTCAGTACAAAATGCAAATGCATCTCAATAAATTAGAATAACATCAAAAAGTAGGTTAATTTCAGTAATTCACTTCAAAGAGTGAAATTCATATAGGATTGAAAGCATTTTAAAGACAGAAATGTTATCTTATGGTCTAGACAATCATAGGAAAGACTGCTGATTAGGCAGCTGACCAGCTCTCCGTCATGGACACTATCCTTTTATGCCACAAAAGATAATCTCTAAAAAAGCTGACTCATGAATGGAAAGTTAAGTGGAAGGAAAAAGTGTGGTAGAAAAATTGTACACAAGTAACAGAGATAACCACAGCTTTGAGATGGCTGTGAAGCAAAGCCCTTTCAGCAGTTTTGGGGGAAATTCACAATCTGTGAATTGCAGTTAGGGTCGGTGCTTCAAGAGCCACCACACTCATGACATGGGCTGCAAGTGTCACTGTCTTTGTATTATGCCACTCCTACACTGGAGACAACTTTGGAATCGTCTTACCTGGCCTAAGGAGAAAAAAAGACTTCATTGTCGCTTATTGTTCCAATGTCCTCTTTTCCGATCAAAGTACATTTTTCATTTCATTTGGAAATTAATCTTAATTAATCTTAATTAAGATCTCAGAGTCCTAAGACTTGCACAGAAGCCATGCTGCTTGAGGTCCAGAGTAAAGTTGTCACCGTCAGTGATGATTTGGGGAGCCATGTCAATATATATAATTGTTTTTTGCAGAAAAATGACAGCAGTCATGGTGTGGAAACTAAATGAGCACCACCCATCAAAATGACTAGACTTAGGATGGGTGTTTTCAGTTCAATTCAGTTTTATTTCAATTCAATTCAGTTTTATTTATATAGCGCCAATTCACTACACGTCGTCTCAAGACGCTTCACAAAGGCTTTGGAATTGTGCGGGGTTGTTGGGGAGGTTAGAATAAACATCTGAGTATTAGAGTTTGGCCATTTCAAGGGTACTAAGTAAAATAATAAACTGATTTTATAGTCAAACTAAACAAAAATGGATCTATTCGGGGACAATAAGAGGAAGAATGTGTGGAGGAGTCCAGATGAGACTTTCAAATCTAAAACCACTCTACCAACTGTGAAACACGGTAACACGGTGATGGTAGCATCATCCTGAGGGTCTGTTGTGTTGCCTTTGTGGGCATGTCTTTGTGATTTATCAGAAATCAATTGTTGCTTTTCTGGTTTTAAATTAAACAATTATGTCTGTGGCACTGTGAAATGTTTACCAGGTGGATCTCATACCAGCCTATGCCAAGAAGAACAATCTTTTTTATGCTGTTGAAGATTAATACATTATATTTTTCTTTGTAGGACCCCAGTTTACTGGATGGCAGAGTGACCCTTCACCATGTCAAGGCTGGTTCTGTTGTGGCTCGCCAGGGAGACCAGGTCAGAGCAAGCCCTTTACAACACAGATGACGTATCCTTGTGTAAAGACTCATCGATTTCTGTTCTCATATTAACTCTCACCATTGATATCCTTTTGCTCATTGGGGTTTTTTAACTATACTTAGCACCAAAAGGAATGAAAATTAGTGCTTGGTTGAGTATTTATTTTTGTAACAATACTGCTTAGCAATATATCCTAAACATCGTTGTCGTCGTACTCATAATCTTACGCTTTCTCCGGGACCGGGTCGCGGGGGCAGCAGACTCAGCAGAGACGCCCAGACGTCCCTTTCCCCAGACACCTCCTCCAGCTCCTCCGGGGGGAGCCTAAGGCGTTCCCAGGCCAGCCGAGAGACATAGTCCCTCCAGCGTGTCCTGGGCCGTCCCCTGGGCCTCCTCCTGGTGGGACGTGCCTGGAACACCTCCCGGGGAAGGCGTCCAGGAGGCATCCGGTATAGATGCCCGAGCCACCTCAACTGGCTCTTCTCGATGTGGAGGAGCAGCGGCTCTACTCCGAGCCCCTCCCGGATGGCCGAGCTCCTCACCCTATCTCTAAGGGAGTGCCCGGCCACCCTACGGAGGAAGATCATTTCAGCCGCTTGTATCCGGGATCTCGTTCTTTCGGTCATGACCCAAAGTTCATGGCCATAGGTGAGGGTAGGAACGTAGACCCACCAGTAAATCGAGAGCTTCGCTTTTCGGCTCAGCTCTCTCTTCACCACAACGGACCGGCACAGCGCCCCCATTACTGTAGCAGCTCCACCCATCCGTCTGTCGATCTCCCGCTCCATTCTTCCCCCACTCGTGAACAAGACCCCGAGATACTCGAACTCCTCCACTTGAGGCAGGAACTCCCCTCCAACCTGAAGAAGACAAGCCTCCCTTTTCTGGTCTAGAACCATGGCGTCGGACTTGGAGGAGCTGATCTTCTCCCCCTTTTTCACACTCGGCTGCGAACCGGCCCAGCGCATGCTGAGGCTTGGCTGGGGGGCCAGCAGGACCACGTCATCTGCAAAAAAAAACGAAATCCACTGGCCCCCAAAACCAACTCCCCCCGGGCCTTGGCTGCGCCTAAAAATCCGTCCATAAAAGTTATGAACAGGCCCCGGTGACAAAGGGCGCCCCCGGGAGTCCAAACATGCCCCGGGGAACAGGTCGACTTAGTCCCGACAAGCGGATCAAACTGCTGCTCCGCTTGTACAGAGACTGGATGGCCCCTAATAAAGGGCCCCCACCCATCTCCTGGAGCACCCCCACGGGCACCACGGGGACAAGTCGAATGCCTTCCCAGGTCCACAAAACACATTGGTCCATGTTCCACCCCGGGGCGAAAACCCCCCACACTGCTCCCCCCCCCCCTGAACCCGATTTTCGCTATCGGCGGACTCTCCTCTCCAAAACCTCTGGCGGAAAAAGTGTACCCCCTTAGAGGGCCCCCCGGTTAATTATTAAATTGTAGTTGAAAAATTTTCCCAAAAACCACCCAAAAAACCCAAAAACCAAAAAAGAAATAAAAAATTTGGTTTTTTGGCAGCGTTAAACCAAAAGCCTTTTTTTAAAAGTTTTTGGCACCTTTTTGGGCAAGCTTAATAAAAAAAATTTGTTGTTTACAAAAAATAATCACCCAAAAAAACAACTTTTTGTGTAAGAGAAAAAAAAACCGGAAAAAGGGATTAGTCAGAAAATTTAATTTTGAATATTTGTAATTATTCTTGAACTTGTGCAGCCACTTGGCCTTGATGAAATTATTGGCTCTTCGGGTTAAAGTGCAGAAATCAACTGCTTTAATCAAACAAGCACTCAGTTCGTCCAGTTAAAATCATTCACATCTCATTATGTTTCCGTTACCTCAGGTGTTCACCAGGGCTCTGTTCCTGGGCCCCTGTTGTTTATCGTTTACCTTCTCCCCTTTGGTTACATTTTCCGTAAATATAATATTCAGTTTCACTGTTATGTGGGTGCACCCGTTTTCCTTTCAACTAAAACCCAATTCTACCTTCCACCCCCGTCCCTCACTAATTTTCTCATTGAAATAAAGCATGGTTTACCCCCCCCAAAACTTTCTGAAATTAAAAATTTCAATAAAACAGAACTTCTTCTAATTGGCAAAATAATACTGAACCCCCATAATTTTTTTAAAATTTTAATTGATAACTCTTCATCTTTCCTTTCCCAATTAAAAGTTTCTGTGTCTCCTTATTGCAGCCTTTTTTTTCACTTCCATGCAAAAATATTACCACAGCCCTACTTCCATCTCGTAAAATTAGCGTTGCCTTTTTTTCCCCCCCTCCTCATTCCACGCTGTATTGGTTCCAAATCTGGTCACCTCTTTTAGATTATTGTAATTCCTTCTTTTTGGTCTAGCACAAAAACCCTTAAAATAAAGGTTTTAAAACTCAGCAGCTCGTATTATGGACCCTTCAATCCATCACATACACCTGTTCTACAACAGCTTCATTGGCTTCCTATTTCATATCGTATCAACTACAAAAAAACCCTTTTACCCTTTTAAAGCTTTCACAAAACCCCGCTCCTTTATACTTTCAAAACCCTTTTTCACATTATTGTACCTGGGCCACCCTAGATCCTCCTCTTCGATCCATCTCCCGTTCCCCCCCCCCCGCTTGTTACTCCCGGGGGGCAGAGCTTCAGCCCCTCTGCTCCCCAGCTCTGGGAACTCCTTTTTACCTATCTCCGCAACACTCACCCTTGAACATTAAAACTAAAATCAAAACGTATTGTTTTAAATTACCCATGCATTGTAATTTTTACTTTTTTTAGTTTTTTTTAACCCAATTTGTACTTGTTTTATTTATTTATTTAAATTGTGTCTGTGTTGTAAGGTGACCTTGAGTGCCTTGAAAGGCGCCTATAAATAAAATGTATTAATATTATTATTATTATTATTATTATTATAGTTTTACCAGGATAAACCTTTCTTTAAAGAGTTTAATAAGAAAATTTAAAAACAATTCAGATCCGTTTTAAGACGGTTGATTAATAAACAATTTTTTGGATTGTTTGGATTTTTTTTATTTCAGTCAACTAAAAGTCCATCATCAAACTGTCAAACTCTTGTGTTTTTCAGGAAGTGAGCATCCAGTTTGTGATCTCCGGCCTCCTCCATGTTTATCAGCGAATGATTGATCGTGAAGAAGATACACGTCTATTTGTGACGCATCCTGGAGAGCTTGTTGGTCAGCTCGCTGTCTTGACCGGAGAGCCCCTCACTTTTACGGTCCGGGCCCAGCGAGACTGCAGTTTCCTCTCCATTTCCAAAACCCACTTCTACGAGTGAGTCACATGTTTGTAATAATTCGTAGAACATGTTCTCAATTTGTTTTGAAATCTGCACTTTAATAACATGCTTTAATTTTACCATTTATTTCTTTCTTTAATTCTTTAGGATAATGCGTGCGGAGCCAAAAGTAGTCCTAAATGTTGCTCACACCGTGTCGAGGCGGATGTCCTCTTTTATCAGACAGATAGACTTTGCACTCGATTGGATGGCCGTGGAGGCTGGCAGGGCTGTTTACAGGTATTCAAATATTTGCCATTTATATTAACATTGTCTACATTAATGAGTAGACCAAGTTGAAAATCACAAATAGAAGTTAACGATTGAGCTAAGAAAACAAAATTAGATTAGATTACCAAACTAAACTAAATTAAAGCCATCCTTTTTTTCTTTTTCTAGGCAGGGGGAAAAATCAGACAGCACCTTTATAGTCCTGAGTGGTCGACTGCGCTCTGTGATCATGAAGGAGGATGGCAAAAAGGAGCTGATAGGAGAGTATGGCCGCGGTGACCTGATTGGAGTGGTAAGAAATTACGCGGAAATAAACTTTCATGTGGAAAATTAGGGTAGATGTTTTTCTTAATAATGACGACAAACATTCAGATTTGCCACCATGCACTGCGATGATGAGGAGCTCACGTGTGAAATCACTGCAGTTAAGAGTGGCATCATAGGGTCACCAAGTCTGCATGACAACTATTAGACATCATCTACAGGCCAAAAAAATGCCTTTTCAACAATTATACCCATGTGGAGTTTTCTAAACTCCCCTGGGAGTTTAACTGAGACTTTTTTCATTGGTCAGATAAGACATTTAATAATTGTGGCTGCACTCCAGGGCCTTTAACAAAAATTTACAAATATTTGGTAAAGCGTCTCATGCCCACTGTTAAGTATGGTGGAGAATCGATGATGCAATGGGCCTGTTTCCTTTCCAAAGGTACTTTGTTTATTTATTTTTTAACTGTGTCCGGTCTGGCAGAGTAGCGCTCAGAATTGTCTGAGTGCCAAGAAGAAGCCCAACAGATTTACTTTCACAAGTGGAGCATTACAGCTAATGCTTTAAAGCTCTGGTTGATATTTATAAAATAAACTGTATTAGAAACTGCTTTGGGATTATTTCAGTTGTTACGGACACAGAGACAAAAACGAAAAGGTCAAAATAAGAAGCCCGAAAGAGAGAGAGGTGGAGCAAAAAGGAAAAAGGGAGAGAAGGAGAACAAAGTGGAGGAGAGAAAAAAGGATGAAGAGATTACAAGATAACACCCTGCTTGCTTCTACACTTGCAGAAACATACAGGGGTTAGACAATGAAACTGAAACACCTGTCATTTTAGTGTGGGAGGTTTCATGGCTAAATTGGACCAGCCTGGTAGCCAGTCTTCATTGATTTCACATTGCACCCATAAGAGCAGAGTGTGAAGTTTAAATTAGCAGGGTAAGAGCACATTTTGCTCAAAATATTGAAATGCACACAACATTATGGGTGACATACCAGAGTTAAAAAGAGGACAAATTGTTGGTGCACGTTTTGCTGGCACATCTGTGACCAAGACGGCAAGTCTTTTGGTGTATCAAGAGCCACGGTATCCAGGGTAATGTCAGCATACCCCAAGAAGGACGAACCACATCCAACAGATTAAAACGGGGGACGCAAGAGGAAGCTGTCTAAAAGGGATGTTGGGATGCTAACCTGGATTGTACCCAAAAAAAACAAAAACCACGGCTGCCCAAATCACGGCAGAATTAAATGTCCCCAACTCTCCTGTTTCCACCAAACTGTCCGTCGGGAGCTCCACAGGGTTTTTCAATATACACGGCTGCTATAGCCAAACCTTTGGTCCCCCATGCCAATGAAAAAAACGTCTTTTTCAGTGGGCAAGGAGCGCAAATCTTGGCTGTGGACAATTTGAAACATGTATTGTTTCTTATGAGTCCAAAAAAAAAAAAAAAAAAAAAAAAAAAAAAAAAAAAAAAAACATTACCCTTGCCCCCCAATACTTGTGCCAGATGGGCGCGTCACTGCCAAGGACTACCGCAACCATTCTTGAGGACCATGTGCATCCAATGGTTCAAACATTGTATCCTGAAGGCCGGTGCCGTGTATCAGGATGACAATGCACCAAAAAACACAGCAAGACTGGGGAAAGATTGGTTTGATAAAATGAAGGTGAAGTTGAACATCTCCCATGGCCTGCACAGTCACCAGATCTAAATATTATTGAGCCACTTTGGGGTGTTTTGAGGAGTGAGTCAGGAAAGTTTTCCTCCACCAGTTTTTAGATGACCCGGGCCCTATCCTGCAAGAAGAATGGCTTAAAATCCCTCTGACCACTGTGCAGGACTTGTATATGTCATTCCGAAGACGAATTGATGCTGTATTGGCCGCAAATGGAGGCCCTACACCATACTAATAAATTATTGTGGTCTAATACCAGGTGTTTCAGTTTCATTGTCCAACCCCTGTACATATTAACAGCTTTTTACGGAAAAGTGCACGGTACTTATGAATGCAAGATGTAGCTAGTGGTAAATGCGGCTCAATATATAACGTTTGTGTATCTGTTAACACCTGAATCTAAACACCTGTGGGTCTGAGTGTGAGCTCGCTTGTGTATACAAGGTTTCTCCATTAAAAATATGCAATAGCAAGTGTGAGGAGCCACAGACCTGCCCCCCTGGACCCGGGTACAGAGCAGATCTGAGCCATGGACATCCAAAGGCGCCAGAGCACAGGAACCCCAGGAAAACCATCGCTGCGATTACCATAGCCCTCAAAGAGAAGAGCAAGGGAGAGTCCCAGGGAAAAACCACCCAGCAGCCACGGTGCAGAAGCCCCAGGGAGCTGCAGCAACGAGCCCACAGGCCCCGCCGGCAGCCGTCCACGCCAGAGTAGATCCAACCAGGGAGTCAGAGACCCGAGACCCCAGGACATATCACTCCCCAAGCAGAGGCCCGACGGAGCCCAGGGGTCCAGGCCCCGGCAAGCAGCCACCAGGAGTGAGCCGACACACACCAAAGCTCCCAGGCCCGGACACCGAGAACCACAAGTACACCAGCAGGCAGAGATACCAACCACCGGCAGGTAGTGTGGCAGGGAGGAAATAGGCCCCACATTTGATGGGGGGCCTAAACTGATCCAGGAGAGGGAGCAGTGCAAGACCCAGCCTTACACAAAAAACAGGCACATACAGTCATGATCACACATTCCCACCCCCATGCGTACACATAAAAACACTCACACCCTCGCACCCAACGTAAGGACAAACAACGAAGGACGTCGTACACTCACTCACACTCCCCATTCATACTCTCTACTTCCAGGTCCAGGTGCTGATACCCCATAGGGGCAACTGGCCCCCAGACCTCGGAGGTGGTCCCCTTCCATCTGAGGGTGGAGACAGGTAGACCGACCCCGCACCAGCCCAGACTAGTGCCGGCACTGCCTGAACCCGAGCGACCCCGGCCCGGTCCTTGACCCCCCGCCCCAACCCCAGTCCCCTACGAACCCCATCCTCATCCGGAAAAGGGGCCATAAACAAAAGAGGGGTCTACCTGGTCCAAACGAGCCCGTCAACCAGAGCCGCCACATGATGAAATAGTCCCAACCCCCTAATGAATTCCGATCTCAACCCCATGAGCCCCCCACTCCCCATGAACCCCAAAATGAATTTCCCCAGAGGGTCACCCCCAGCCAGGACACAGATATCGAACACATGCCCCTGAACCGAAACGCCATGAATCTCCTCCCCACAGGGGCACACCCCCACAGGTGAGTTCCATCCCCAAAAAGCTGACGAAGCCACACCCACACAGCACAAGCTCCACACACAGCCCAGCTCCAAGCACCCACCTCTTTTGAAAGCTGCAGTGCATTTTTCCATAAAACTGAAAATTGGGTCTTTCAGCCTGAAACTG
The DNA here is from genome assembly GCA_036173005.1 of Crenichthys baileyi. Lineage (NCBI taxonomy): Eukaryota > Metazoa > Chordata > Actinopteri > Cyprinodontiformes > Goodeidae > Crenichthys > Crenichthys baileyi. The sequence goes on along the minus strand of JAHHUM010000304.1, from coordinate 139,702 downwards.
ATGTTTAATAAGTCCTCTCTCTATACCCTCCAGCCTTGTGAAATGTTATTGGAAGTGTTGACCTGTTTGCAAAACAGGATTGTGAAAGTATTAATAGTAGGTGTGCCTGTAAATGTGGCATCTGAGATTCTGTAGAATAACAATTATTTCTTAATGTGGGATTTTCTCCCACTGAATAAATGTGCTAAAGTAAAAAGTTAGATTTTTTTTTTGTTGTCATGAGATTACTAGATCTTTTTACTTTACATATTTTTAGCTGTGCAATTGATCAAAAAGAATGCCGCAAAGGCATGACCTTTTAGAAGAAAAAAGATATTATATATGAATTTAAAAATACGTGTAAAACATTCAAGACTGCTAGCTTTATTTAAAAAAAATTTAAATCAACTTATTTTACTCACTTTTCTAAAACTCAGGCTCTACACACTTTAAATCAGTGTTGCTTGCCAAACTGTTAGATTAATGTGGGAAGTTATCTTTAAAAAAAGGTTTACATTTATTTTTATAAAAAATTTGACAGCCATCTCTGAAAAGGTAAAAAAAAATTTATACCCTTTTCAATAATCAATGGAAAAGGTTTTATTTTCATTACAGCAATGAAACCTTTTTATAATGTCTGATCAGCTTATTAAAGCTTTACAATCCACAGATTCAAGTTGCGCTCTTTATGGCTAAATATCTAAATTGTATGTTAATATCAGTGCTGTATATAGTTTAACACCTGGACTACTTTTCTAAAGTTAAGCCCCTTAGTTACCATCACCTGCCCCCCTACTTGCTGCTGTGACGGGTCTCTGCCACAGTGCTTCTAATAATACATGGGTGGATGGATGCTATGGTTACTGCTACTTGGAGGTGGAAAGCTGTCATTGCAGCTGTTGTGGTAAGTCAAAATAAGGATGCCATGGAAGTGTCTAACGCTGGAGGACATATTTAGCCTCACTGTATTGACGTCAGCTCTTGATGAAATCATGACTACTCATTTATAGCTCCTTTTTTCACCTCTGATCTTTGTAAGTTCACGCTGCGCTATCACAAGGCTCATTAACAGCCATAGGATGTTTAAAAGGTGGAACTGATTCATATCTTAAAGGTGATTCATAGTGTTTTATTCTTTCTGTGGTCTTAATAAAACTTTGTTTAAAATACCATAGGCACCTCTCTAACTTTGTTATTGTGTAGGCCAGTTGTAGACCGTTGCCCGAATAGGCGACCTGTCCAAGCGTCTTGTACATGATGAGAGGGTATCAACACTGGATAACCAGGAAAACTTCACTTAAGCATATCTAGACATTCTATTAGCCGTGACATTTCTGTAAATGTGAAATAATTGTTTAAAGGGGTTTCTTTGAGGTTGTTGTTGCAGCAACAAACAAATAGTGAAGTTTATATTGATCACCGCAAGCAGTGCCAGGTTGACTGGGTTAGATACAGACTCGTACCAGCAAGGTAGCCTATGATGTACACAGCGTTCCACAGTTTTTGGTAAAGATGCTCGCAAAGCCTTAAAATGCATTTATCTTTAATTGCTATGCAGTTTACTAACAGTGCGTTCTACCATCCTCACTGCACATGGTGCCAAAATAAACCTGGGTTCTCTGCTTGATTGTCTCAGTTCAAGTTTTTTAGATTTTTAAATTTATACTGTGACCGTAGATATGGGTCGGTTTGGAGATTAACTATATTCCTACAGATATTTCCTGACATTTCCTTCATGTTAAGCTTGATACTCATTTGCCCTACTTGAATGTCATGTTGGCCGGTTGTTTGGCGCTTTTAATAGAAGATAGAGTAATCCTTGTCAAAGCAGTTATAAAAGCAGCTATATCCTTATATAACTGCTTTAATCGACACCTACCTGGATCATTTTTTTTGCATTATAAATCCCACTATTTGCACAACCAACCAAACAAAGAAACAACGATATGAAATAAAAAAGGAGTGAAGTTTTCCAGTAGGTCTCTATGCATCAGAAGTGCTTGTCTATCATGCTTGGGTTTTGTGCTTTATGTGTCGGACAAATTGTTATCAGTGAATCATCTAATAACTGAATATGAGGTCATTCTGACTCTGAAGTCTACTGCTCACATTTTCCCCTGCAGAGACCTTCACTCTGATGACTTAAAAAATTAACTCTAAACATTTTTCTCTAACATGTGATTCTTTTTCCCCTCTAGATAAATGTGGACTTTCTTTTAGTTTTTTTTACTAGGGTGCCAGTAAATGTGGAGGTTTCTGTGGGTGTACATCAAACATCTCTTTGCACCTTTTCTCTTATTTTGTAAACTTGTAAGTTTTTAACAGTAAAGATCTGACTCAGACCCTCAGCACCCTCTTCAGTCTACTTATTCAACTATGCAGAACTCTCTTAGGTGCTCCTATTTTAAGAATCAAACTGAAGTAAAATGCTTATCGGGGCTAACAGCTCTCACTCAAACATGTCCATACTCATAGTTTTCCACGAGCTGGTAATAGGAAAATTATTTCTACAGAAAGCTGACAGAACCTTTGCTTCTTACTTGCCGCCTCTAAGCAGAACAGTAATAGTCCCATGGCATACATTGATCAGGTTTATTTTTCATGTATCTTTAAAGTAATGTACTTTTTTGTTTTTGCATGATATTAAGTGCACTGTACCATAGTAGCTCTTGTAGACTTTTTATTTAGATATTAGGGTCTAATTTTATTGCCGTTTGGTTTCTACAAAATGACCTTAGGTGTTAGTTTTGGCAAGGCTAGCAGTTAGAAAGCTGCATGTACAGAGAAGCTTTTGCAGTGTGAGCTTAGAGGAAAAAACCTTCCTTTAAAGAGAAAACCTTCATAAAATTAACTCTTTATTTGCCAGACATGCCTGCTTTTACTCACTGTTGCTTATTAATATTAAGATGGAAGAGATTAAACATTTATGTTGAGCTTAGTTGCTTTTTGAGAGGTTTTTTTTTTGGCAGAGTTTAACGTTTAAAGACAGAGTGAATCCTTTTTTGTTTATTTTGAGCACTAACAAACTGGATTCTTTTTTTTATCCTTTTACAGTAATCAAGAGAACATGTCCTGTATCTGGGTAGCTTCTAATTTCACAGTGCATTCAGATTGGCTGTAAAGCTTTACTCAACAAGACATCAGGATCGATCTTTTAAATACAGGACCAAACCTTAATTAGGCCTGCATGCTGTTAAAATGGGAACACAATACTGTTGCTGAAAATTAACCTACATTTTCCAGACTCTTCTCTTTATTTACCATTACGCAGTTTCCGTATCAGGGGAAATTTTTTAACACCTCAGCTGTTAGACATATACATAAGGTTGGTAAGAGTGCATCCTACTGGCCAAGTGCATTATCCCTATTTATGCATGAATGCATGACACTATAATATCTTACCAAATATTCCGTCCAAGCTGATGTTTGTGATTGCACTGTTGCACACACTGATATTAGGATGCCAGTTTTTGCTGATGAAATGTCTTGTAATGCATAATACACATATAACTGAGAATAATTATGTTTTCTAACTGAGTAGCTCATTTAATGAGCAACACATGTCTTTGCAGGTGGAGGCCTTGACCCACCAGAACAGAGCCACAACTGTGCACGCTGTTCGAGATTCAGAACTGGCCAAGTTACCAGAGGGGGCGCTCAACTCCATCAAGAGGAGGTTCCCACAGGTACTCTTGATCTAAACTGTAGTTTAGGTCCAAATTCTGTTAAAAAATTTGGAAAATATAGATAGATAGACATAGAAGTATGTTTCTGGACTTTCTTAAAAACAAAACTGATTATAAAATGTTTGAATCTCATAGGTTGTCACTAGGCTGATCCATTTGCTCGGTCAGAAGATTCTTCAGCAGGTTAATGTTCCTCTTTCAGGTGTGTGCTTTGTCTGTAAGGTTCCTTTCTTATTACAGTACATCAGTGGGCCTGCTGGCTGTTTTTGGTGCTTGGATACTGTTGAGTTGTGTCCGTGCTTTTGCTTATATCAAATAACCTTTACCATTGAGGGACAAGATTACAGTCCTGTGATGTGTTCAGGTCGTAGCTTGGCACTTCACACTCCAGGAAGCAAGTGGGATGCAGGGAATCAAGCCTCGAACCTCTCCACTGTGACCGTTCTGCCTGTATCAGAAGAAGTGCCTTTGACCACCTTCACCCTGGAGCTGCAGCATGCCCTCCTTGCTATAGGTAAACAAGAGGTCACATCAACATGATGTTTGCATTTTACTCCTACGTCTTTCCATGTAAGGATCCTTCTGAAGTATTTCCTAAAAATGCCCATGCTGTCTATCGCTTTTAAAAACAGATTAGAATGAATACTGGTTCATAAATGAAAACAAAGCCTAAAAGAGGAAGACACAGAGTCAGTCAGCCTGGAAAGGAGATCATCCATGTCAGCAGCTTTTTGTTGATGATTCACTTGAAGTGGAAGACCGTGGTTGTTCTGGTGATCAGTAGTGCTAAAATGTTGCTATGTGAAAAGTTTCAAAAATACATAGCCAAGGATTACAGTAAATATGCTGTTATCACCCCCTGCTATAATGTAATGGTTTAAAGTTTCTCTGTTAGTGACGTTTACCTGCTTATACTGGTTTTCAGCTGCAACCGAGCATGTCAGGACAGGTCTGATCTGCTCAGTCCGATGCTCTGTATGTGACATAAGACTGGCTAATTTCCTTTAAAGGATTTTGTTTTACTACAATTAGCTTTTAAGCCTTTAAAGAATTTAAATCAAAAGGGCAACGCTCTGGGTGATGTGTAAGAGGGTACATAAACAGCCGAGGGTTTTGTCTGCTGACCTGAATTTCCCCGCTGAGGGACAATTATGTCTAGTCTAGTCTGGTCTAGTCTAGTGCATTATATTCTATTTTATTCTGTTCTGTTCTGTTCTATTTAGTGTTTTGAATAAAACAGTCTTTAAAAGTAATTGGCAAACCATTGATCTGAAGGGTTTTAAGAAAACGATCGTAGGTATTTGAGCAACACGAACAGATTTACAGTAGATCTCAAAATTGTTTTAGCAGGGGTCTGTAGACTTTTGGTCTCCACTGTAAAAGTTATTTTGAGAAGAGATTAATTGAGTAAATGTAATCTGATCGCATGCAGGACCAACTCTTCTTCTGACGAGTGACATTATCAAACAGAGGCTTGGAGCTGCAGCTCTGGATAGGTATGTTTTTTTTGTAAGAACTAAAGTTTATGCGAGAGGTTCAAGTTTACATTTATTATGTTTTATGCTGTCCCAGAGTATACCTTTAGATATAAAAACATAAAACATTTCCTTTCATACCGCCGTTTCTCTTTCAGTTATGTTTAAGCTTGTTTTATCGGCACAAGAGAAAAATGGATCTGCTCTAATAGACTGTCTTCGTCTTTAGTGTTCACGAGTACCGCCTCTCCAGCTGGCTGGGCCAACAAGAAGACCTCCATCGCATCGTTCTTTATCAGACTGACTACACGTTAACCCCGTGGACTCAGCGGTGCATCCGTCAGGCTGACTGCATCATTATTGTGGGACTTGGGGAGCAGGACCCTGCTGTTGGGGAGGTGAGATGGAAAGAGTGGGCTGTTAATGGGGATAAGATGGAGGTGAAGTTTTAAATAGTTGTTTTTATCAGTAGTTATGTATCCAAACTAAATGATATGTCAGTTCTGTCATTTATATGTAATTTATTTTATATTTTTGCAACAAGAACTACTTCAAAATGGCAGTTAGTAATCAGATATTAACTGAAAGCATAAGAGCTAACAGATATTTTTCAGGGTTTTGATAGAACCACTTCAAAGGCAGTAATATTGTATAGTCTACATCGATAGCTAGGCAGACCTCCAGAATCAAATTCATCCCTCTCATAAAGTGGAAAGCGTCGGATCTACAATGATGCAGGACATTGTGCGGAAATTGTAACCAATTTTGTCAACACGATCTGAACCTCGGCAGAATGATTACTATAATCTAACTTTATTTTTCTGCAAGCTGTGCACCAAAGAATCAAAGCTGTTTTGAGTGCAAAGGTTGGTTATGACAATTTTTTTATTTCTACAAAATTGCTCTTTTTGTAGAAGCTAGACTCAAGGTTTATTAGTTTGTTTTTTTTTAGCTGTGATTGAATGTTTTGAAGTAGTAGTGACACATTTTGCAAAAGTACATAGACTGCAGTTCAATGCATTGGACGCTTCTTGATCCTCCTCTGTGTTTGTTCGGCAACCTCATGGTGTCAGCTTTTTCGAAATTGCTGCACATTACATTAAAAAAATCTGAATATAATTATCAGTTCTACCATGGATGACATGAAGGCCACTTGTAAATATTCAGTCGAATCAGATTGTGGCCCCCACGTTTAACCATTTAATGCCTGAATCGGCTCAGGGTGACTTGTATTTGACCCTTTAGCATACTTGACAAATGAGCAAATGATAGATCGATGCTGTGAAAGAGAGTCTAGGTCTTGAGGTGCATGTAAGGCTGATGAAATGGAGGTAGTCTCCTCTACAGGGGAACAGAAAAGGAATGTGCCCTTGTTAACCTGGAAGTGGAAGAAGAAACTAAAAGATGGATCAATATTCACCCAAACTCACATCCTTGGCTTTTTTTGGAAACACCTTCTCTACAAAAAATCACATCCTGCTTCTAACGGTCTTCAACAGAGGCAGAAAGGGGTTATTTACTAATAATCTGACATGACCCTTATCGTATTTTCTTTAATCAGAATGTTCATTAAGGGGTTAATTACATAAAGAATCGTGTTCCAACAAAACCTTTCGTTTTGTTCTTACTGCGCAGCCATCCAAGTTCTGGACTGCAACACTGCAGAGTCTTACAAAAGTATTCACACCCTTTGAACATTTTTGCGTTTTACAATGAAAAACTTCTCTGTATTGTGTTGTAATTGTATGTAAAGACCAACACAAATTGGTCCATAGTCGTGAAAGAGAAAGAAAAAAAAGTTGCATGGTTTTTTAAAATTTTGTAGAAATAAAAATCAGCAAATGTGGCATGCATGTGTGTTTTAGAGAGCCACCTTTTGCTGCAATTAAAGCTGCAAGTCTTTTGGGCAATGTCTTTACCAGCTCTGCATAAGTAATTTTTATAAAATAGCCTAAGCCAGTCAGACTGGATGGAGAAACCTCTATAAAATGCAGATTTAAATTCTTGCACACATTCTCAATCTGGACTTTGACTAAGCCCCTCTAACTGAATGAATATGCCTTGATCTAAACTGTCCCACTGTAGCTTTAGCTGTATGTTTAGGATCATCATCCTGCTGTAAAGTCTCAGTTCTTGTGGAACCTCTAAAAGCTTTTTCTTCTATGATTACTTGCATTTAGTTCTATCAATTATCTCATCAACTCTGACCAGCTTCCCTCTTTCTGGTAAAGAAAAGCATCCCCACAGCAGGATGCTGCCACCTCCACTTTGAATGGTAAAGATGGCACGTTCAGGGTTACAAGAAATGTCAGTTTTCCGCCACACACCGTGTTGTCTAGGTGGGCTACAAAGTTAAATTTTGGTCTCATCTGAAAGGGACCAGTGGCTGTTTTTATGATTAATACACTCCATTCCCCACTCATCAATTTAGTTTGAAGTACATATATTGGTATGTTTAGACTTTCACCATACTTTTTTTTTGCAGATGAAAAGAGTATAGTGCAACCTTGATGAAGGATAAGCAGGTATAGAAGGGGATTGATAGCCAACCTCTGATGCTGTCACGGAACAGATGTTCTTACACTCCTTAGATTAAGGTAGATCTATTTATTAATTGGTTGCACTGAAATTTATTGAGGAGTTTTTAAAGAAAAAGGACCTAAAGTAAGTACAGAACCACACTTTGTCTTGTAAAAAACATGGGAGGCCACATGCGGTGCGGGTCTGTTAAATAAGATCCCAATAAAATACACTGGAGTTTTAGGTTTTAACGTGGTAAAATGTGAAAACGTTTATATTTTTTGCAAGCTGCTATGTTCCTATTTGACCTAAAAAGCTATTGGAAAAGGTTTTAAAGAATAGTGGTGCACTTCATGTGTTCTTTCTGGGTCCATTTTACTTTGTGGAGGATCGCAAAGACCAGGGCCCATATTCACAAAGAATCCTAAGGCTAAAAGTAGCTTCCAGTGACATCGTTCAAAGAAAGATTAGTCTAACATGAGGAAATGTTAAGAGAAGTGAGGAGGACTTTTAGTGAGCTTAAGAGTGTCTTAAGCAGAGATGGTGGAAAGACAGAGAGAACAGAGATATTCTCCAAACAATGAATAACAGCGAATTAATAAAATGCTACCGGCTGGACCGCTCAGGGATCCACCCCCTTAACAGTAAAGTAGATGAGCACATAAACTCCTATAACAATCATACAATTATTAATACAGAGATAAGATAAACTTTATCATCCCCCTCGGATGAAATTAAATAGTTTCAGTGGCAGGACAGATTAAAGGTCCACCTTTTAGTAAGGTAATATTTGGAAGGATAAATAAATAATAGAAACATTCATGAATAACCATGAACAAAAAGTGAACAAAATTACAAACAATATCGTACAGAATTATTTTAATATTTACAGACTGTAAAATACTTTCAAAAAATTGGAAAAACTCAAAAAATATATACAAAGTCTAGACAAGATACTGTACAATAATCTAAGCACTATATACATAGAAGGAAGATGTAAATGAGGTGAATAAGTATATGCTGTATTGTACATGATGATGTCAGCAGCCTAAGCCTAAATGGTCATCTACAACGCTCCCCGTCTGTGGAGACGTTCTGTGGTGTGCCGCTATCTCTGCAGCTTCTTATCGCAGCAGGAACCAGAGCTGCTCACATTCCAAGCAGAGGGAACGATGCATTCATCTGCTCAGGAATGCCTGTTTGTTCGCACCGTGATCCCAGGACCAAATCTGCCAATAGGGTCAACCACACCTCCTCACTAAGATAGGAAGTTCTGTCATCTCAATGGTTGGAGTCGCTCTCTGCAGCTAGGAGTCCTTGCCAAGACTTTTTAGGCTAAGGTAGGAGCTCTCTGAGAGGACTCTGAGAATCTTTGTGAATACGGGCCCTGGAGTTTATCACAGTATGAGAGGCAGGCCACACCCTGGACACTCCAGTCTAACTCTGAGGGTGAAAGCGGCAAAACGTCAAGCCTAAGTCAGTTTTGCAGATCAGAAAAATGTGTCATCTGAAACACGTGTGGCTTTGGCCTGAGGAAAGAAACTACAGCATCCAGGGATTATCTCTGCAGGCAAAGTGATCCTTTGGATTCATTCTTTATTTATTTCTTAATAACCTTTTGTTATTTCTAACAATTTACAAGTAGAAACGCTACTATTTGTGCCTATTTAAATCTGACGTCCCTCCTTGTTCCGTACAAGTTTTCAGAACTTCTTTTCACCAAGTGCTCAAAGTATTCATAATTCCATCTGTGCCAGCATCAAACAGGAACACGTGTCAAATGTAAAATGTTCTGAAACATCTGTGCTCGATGCCTCTCTTCCCCAGCTGGAGCGTATGTTAGAAGGAAGTGCAGTGCGGGCCCAGAAGCAGCTGGTGTTGTTGCACCGAGAAGATGGCCCTCCTCCCCAAGGGACCGTGAACTGGCTGAACATGCGAAGCTGGATCTCCAGGCACCTCCACCTCTCTTGTCCTAGAAGAGTTTTCTCTAAAAGGAGCCTTCCCAAGCTGGTTGAAATACTTCATCTATCAAAGCACATTACGTAGTCCAATTTGGCTCAACTGCATTTAGATTGAACTTTTCATGTTTTCTACCGTATCATACTCCATCCATTCCCTTTTTCAACTTTCACTCATTCTCTTAACTTTCATTACTTTGCATTTTTTCAGTTGGAGCTGTACCAACGTGTGTTTGAGAAGCCTGCAGACCGCCACTCTGACTTCTCCCGTCTGGCTCGGATTCTCACGGGTAATGCCATCGCTCTTGTCCTCGGAGGAGGAGGGGCCAGGTAAACTTATTTCCTAACGGGTCTTGTTACACAAACAAATACCAGTCTATGTCATGTTTTGCTTTCTGCCTCTCCTAATCAGGGGTTGCTCCCAGGTGGGGATTATGAGAGCGCTCTGTGAGGCCGGTATCCCGGTGGACCTGATCGGTGGGACTTCGATTGGAGCCCTGATGGGGGCCCTGTATGCTGAGGACCGCAGCCTGAGCCGCATGAGGATTAGAGCTAGAGAATGGGCAATGGTGAGACTAATCTACATGCTGTAGATGAGCCAAGCTTCATCAGTCACACAATACAATCTAAAGGTTTTCAGACAGTTAAAACTGTCTGAGTTGTCTGTCCTACAGACAAGTAAGACTGTCAGTATGGAAAGTGAATGTATGTAAATATTTCTGTCGTTTGATAAAATAATCTCTTTCACTGTTACAGTGCTGGCCACATTTTGTTTCACCTCCAGTAAAGATTTGTATGTGTCCAACTTTTAACTTGAATACATTTATTTATTGGACTCTATGATGGCCCAGTTATTGGCACCCCTGCTCCTGATGCTTTGAACAACCCTTTTTTGCCATTAGGACAGAACATGGTCTCCTCCTATTACATGTCATCTGTTGGTAGCATACAGAAAACAGAATCTTTGATTTTTCCTCTTTACAGTCTCTGGTCCAACACTTAAATCAAATGGTTGACTTATCTTCTTGGTGTGCAGTAAGGTGCTCCAGAGTCCTGCTAATGACTCAATTATTTGATTTAGGTGGGATGAAGCAGATATAAACCTTAAAGTTGCAGAAATCCAACCCTTGAGGACTGGAGTTTGACACCTGTGCTCTAGATCACCCAGAGTCCTGGATCATCTCTGTTTTCTTTAGCTCTATAGGATTTAAGTCTGGGGACTAAGATAGCCATGTAAGAAGGGTGAACCATGTCTTTGTTGGTTTGCCACCAAATGCCCACAGTATCACAGATCCTCCTCCATACCTACCAGGGGGCATGAGGCTCTTTTGCACACATTCGTCCTTTGTTTCACACCTGTCCCACCTCAAGCTTAAAGCTGAATTTTAGTCTCATCTGACCAAAACATGCACATCTAGTTAAAGTCCCAGTAGAGTTTAGCAAAAGGCGTTTTTTCTGACATCGCTTCCAAACAACCAGTTAGGAGTGCATGGTGTTTAATGGTTGTTATGGACACTTAGTGAATCTAAGATGCAAAGATTTTTACCTTCCTTCCCATCCTGCTTACTCTGCACGGTGGGAATAAAAACATTTCCTCATATAGCCATGAAGCTAAGGGCTAAAAACAAAAGGGTCTCTGTGTTTTGTCATACTTATCCACAGATGAAACAGAAAATGAAGTGTTTGTTTGGCAATTTCTTCACCAGCGATTTTGGTTATCAAAATATATGCACTCAAATTAAAGTTTGGGTTTTTTGAAAATCATCAGTGTAACAGTATGCTTTTTCAATGAGATGAATTTACACAATGTGTCTTTTTTACACATCAGGGGTCCAACAAACCAGCATTAAATAGCATTTTTGATTTTATTACCTACGTCCTGCTCACTGTTTATGACATATTACTAATTTTAAGCAAGTCAGCTGAGGCACAGCAGTCGAGCGTTCTTTATACTGCCTTAAAGAAACAGGCATATATTTTAGCTATTTTGAGTTTCTTCTTTTTTTTTTAACCAGAATGACATCATAAACCTAAATGTTTTGAATGTTTTAGGAACTTTTATCTGATTACCAGTTTAAGACCTTATTTAAGCCTCTTAAACGGTTTAAATCATCTTTGCTGCAGGCCTCTGACTAATAATCTTCAAACCTCTTGTTCAGATAAGAACTGACGTCTTTAAAGACCTGAGTTGCAGAAATCCTCCTCCACAGTTCTGTTTGGACGTCATAAACCATGCTGTGCAGATTAATTGATGTAAAATGGGTTGTTTGTACATATAGCTGAATATAGTTCTCACTCCTTGCAACTGTTCAATTGTTGTAAAGGTCCCATTTGTATCTTTTACCGCCTAACTGTTAATATGCTTTGAATTTAGAAAAGCAGATACTGTCATTACTTAATGGAAAATATGTCTTTTACTGCCAAAAGGAAATGACCTCAACCTTGAAGAAAGCTTTGGATTTCACGTATCCTGTCTCCTCCATGTTCTCCGGTGCTGGGTTTAACTCGAGCATTAGCAATGTGTTTCAAGGCAAACAGATTGAGGTGAGCTAAATAAGAGCAACAGTCAATAAAAAGTGAAGCATTGGAGTGGCGGTTTCAGAAGATGAATATTCTCGCCTATCATGTTGAGTTTTACTTTTCTGATTATCTTTTTATCTAACATTTTACAAATGCAGGACCTTTGGATCCCATACTTTAACATTACAACTGACATCAGTGCTTCAGCCATGAGAGTACACACTGATGGTAAGTGTTGAGTTTGTGTGCTCGAGTTTCTCTTTCTCCTATTTTTTTGTGTTTCATTTTTATGAATTAGTTAGGTCTACTCTGCTTGAAGAGTTGGGTAAATCAAAAATCCAGGAAATGTTTTTTTTTGTATATATCTTTTTTGTATAAATTATTATTTCTTTATTAAACCATAAAGAAAATGACTGCTATCTTACCCAATATGCCATTTTAACCTAAGATTGGGATGTTCTTTACATCTCTTACTGTCCTCCTCGCTGTGCACAGTGACAAGATAAACCTGGATCCTTGTCCAGTCTTGTATGTCACAGTTTTAGTTGTTTTTTCTAAAACTATTTCAGTTATTTCTCTAATTGTAGATGCAGGCAGGTGCAAGCAAGTAGCTGCTTACTTTAAGCACTCTAAATTTAAAAAATTGCTTAGTTTTGTTTTTTGCTAAAAGATTGTAGCACCAGTAATTTTGTGTAAAAATATTTTTCCTCTACTTTGAATAGTTTATTGCTTGAATAAATGTACTCAGAATAAAATATACATGTGTTTTCTAACTTTCAGATTTTTTTTCAGTGTACAATTATGTTATTTGAATAAGTGATTATTTAATGTTGATGTTTGTTACACATGTCCACCAGGAGAGTCAATAAATGTAGAGGGCCCTGTATGTAGTTTTTAATATAAATGTCCTGTTTGCTGTTTTAGGTTCTCTGTGGCGCTACGTTCGAGCCAGCATGTCTCTATCAGGATATCTGCCTCCTCTTTGTGACCCCAAAGATGGACATCTACTGATGGATGGAGGCTACATCAACAACCTGCCTGGTCTGTTAACCTCTCTGTTTCAGTTATAATCATATTACAAATGTTCTTTCTGTACCTCAGTATGTGCAGCTGTGGGGATTTATAAATATTTCATAATCCTGTTATTGTTGTTTTTTTTTCTTTTGGGTTATTTTCTTTCTTTTTTTCAGCCGATGTGGCGCGCTCCATGGGGGCCAAGGTGGTGATAGCTATTGACGTGGGCAGCCGGGATGAAACCAACCTCACTAATTATGGCGATTCGCTCTCCGGCTGGTGGGTGCTATGGAAACGCCTCAACCCCTTGGCAGAGAAAGTGAAGGTGATGAACTGATTAATGAATAAAAACCCACCAAACTGTTGGAGGAGGTTTAAAAAAATAATAATAAAGCAAGTCTTTGAATAACAATGAGGATTTTGCGGAGGTGTTTTCTGTTTGATCCTTAAATTGATTTCAACAGGTGCTGAACATGGCGGAGATCCAGACCCGGCTGGCTTACGTATGCTGCGTGAGGCACCTGGAGTCTGTTAAAAACAGCGACTACTGCGAGTATATCAGGCCCCCAATCGACAGATATCGGACTCTGGAGTTTGGCAAGTTTGATGAGATAGCTGTAAGTTTGAGACACACTTAATCTTAATCTTAAAATTGTCTGGCTTTCTATGATACATTCTTTCAGATCAGTGAATATTTGTGTGTTGTAGGAAGTGGGCTACCAGCATGGCAAGACCGTGTTTGATGTGTGGAGGCGGAGTGGCGTAGTGGAGAAAATGATGAAAGACAGGCACCAAGAGGAGACCCATAACACCCAATGCAAGAGCAATGTGAGCATGGAGAAGTGATAAATATAGGTGACACACATTAAATGGGTGAAAAATTAGTTCTTACTTGGAGCAGTGAAGGTTAAGGTTCTAGACCACAACAAGTCAGCAACAGCTGTCACATTTTCACATTTAGTTTTTGTAATTATGTTAATTCTGCTTAAGAGATTAAAAATAATGAAAGACATTCAATAGATAACTTTTTTTGCAGCAGGTTAGAAATGTGAAACCATAACCCCCACATCAAACTCTTTTAACATGATAGAACTTGACATGTTTTTCCCTACAACACTTTAAAAATATTTCAAATCTACTGCCTTCAATTAATAGATATTTAGTTCTAACATATTTATACATATAAATCTATTTGCAAAAACACTTTGGTCTGGACACTTCAGAGTCACGTCCATTTAGCATAATTAAGACCAAGCTAGCAAAGAGCTGAAGGAACTAGAAAGCATCTTAGTAAAGACTGACGTGTGAGTCCTCAGAATAACCTTATGATACATACTCTTATTTTGTTCATAAAAAAGCAGCCAGAAAAAACATTTGAAAAAAAAAAAACGGTCAAAAATTTTCATCTGGAAAACAAATCAATGTTCAAACAAGATGTCATATTTTGACTATTAACAAAAAACGGTGCATGTAGTTCTAGCCAAAGGTCTTTGTTTTCCGATTAAACACTATCCCCACAGTGAAGCATGGTGTTGGCAGCATGATCCTTTGGTATTTCTTTGTTTAATCTGGTGAAAAGAATCACAATTAAAGAAATAACTAAAATTGTTTAATTTAAGACAGAAATCATTCATAAAAGGGGGGCGCGGTGGTGGGGCAGGGGTCAAGCGCGCAACCCATGCACAGAGGCTATGGTGCTTGACGCAGCCATCACAGCTTCGACTCCCAGCCTGTTGAATTTTGTTGCATGTCTTCCCTGCTCTCTCTCCTGTCAGGCAACGTACAAAATAAAGGCCACCATTGCCACAAAATTAACAAAAAATAAATATACATCAGTTTGCCTTTCTGCGTTATATTCACCTATTTGTCACACTGAAGAGGCATTCATGGGTTTAAAATGGGCTTTTTAAGTAGATTGGACTAGCCTACACTGAGTGTAGACATGATGAGGCCCTAGACCTTAGCATGATCAGGTTTTTAGCTTAAATTAAGTAATTTCAGATGTTTCACTAATTAAAAATGTATTGCTAAAGCAGGAGGTTAACAACCCTCACCAGAAGTTCATTTTAAGACCTCTTAAGGTTTGAACTTTAATGAAGTTACTCTAATGCCACACAATTAAAGATTATCTTTACAAGTAGAGTAAATCCTTTTCTAGATTTGACTTTTAACAATATTTAGGAAAGGAGAATGATGAAGAAAAGTGAAAAATTAACTTCGAAGTGTATCGGTAATGTGTAGAATGAAAGGAATGAAAGCAGAATTGATCATGTAAAAAACCATATGCTTCTTATTTATAAATGGAGGCAAGAATGAAGCTATTGTTAGGGTTTCAGATTTGAACAGTGACGCTGTCTTTTGACCAACTCCCATTTTTGTTCTTTAAAACGACAGTCTTCCTACACAGACATTTAATGATATCTTGCTATTTTTAGATACCCTTGTAGGATGAATCTCAAGAGAAAAATGCATGTCTTCCCCTTTAAAAAGCGTGTTGCTGAACAAAATTAAAGACGAACAAAAAAGAATTTATCTGAGAAACAAAACATGGAGGCTTGAATTAAAAAAAGAATAGAAAGGTCTGGCTTTACAAGATCAGATTTTAAATGCTAAATGTGAAAAAGTATTACCACTATTCTAACTTTTAGTTCTATCTTTTATCAAGTTTTAAACGAATACAGTTCAGGTCATGCATTCAGGAAATTTATTGCGTGTCATTGACATGCTTTCTTTTTGTTGTTGAGGAATAGCACCGCTCTAGTGGCACCAAGAACTTGTCATTTACTCTTATTCTCTCTGTTCTTTCTCACAAAATGTTTGGTAAGAAATCAGTGGCACCCTAAATCTCAAGGAGTTACCAATGAGCTACATGTACTAAATCTAGCAAAAATATTTAAGCTGCGTTTGTTTTTCTCTCTCTTCTCACCACGACATGATTGCAGGAATGTATTGGCTCCATTGGCTTTATGCACCACTTTCAGGTTGCACAGGCAGATGAAGCCTGCAGACAGAGGGATTACAGCTCTTGTTAACAACAGATGCAGTAACCCTCTGCATGTTATCTTAAATTAGCATCTCTGCACCCAAGACATTAAATTCATAGCTGTGAGTTTCTGTGCATTTTATCTACAGAGAGCTGACTAGTTTTATCTGCCAGTGCTGCATGTGAGATCCTTATTTCTGCTGTTTCCTTTTTAGATATTCGTGACTCTTAAGCATTTTCCACTAGATCACCTCAGTATGGTTGAAAATGTATTTTAAAATGAACTCCTTTGGACTGAGTTAATACGTAAAGTCATGCATTATTGTAGTCAGGATGGCTTTGAGTGACAGGTGAGAGCCCTGAGCACAGTACGAAACGGATATGCATTGTCTCATCGGGTTGTCGGTCTCATTTACCCCATGCATGTCATATTAGACTGCCAAAAAAAATTTGCTGACTGTGGGCTTAAAAAGTCAGGTCCAATAAAAGAAAATGATTCCTACTGTTTATGAGCTGAATTTGTGTCTTTCAGGTGGTGACATGTCCCAATGCTTCCTTCACTGACCTTGCAGAAATCGTGTCACGCATCGAACCTGTTAAGCCTGCGGTGGTGGACGGTAAAACTCCTGACACATATTTCAACGCTGCCGCTTTTCAGCAACACATTATGGTTCTTCTAAAAATGTGTTGACATGCTGTCGGCGAGATGGATTTTTAACATCGCTGCACTTCTCTTCTGTTTTTTTTATTTTTATTTTTATTTTTTTTATTGGTCAGCTGAGATGTTTTGCTTAAAAGAACAAATCAACTGCTGCATCTTCATTACATGTGGACTGCGTGTGCACAGATGTTATATTTTTGGCATATTAATGAGAATCTATACACAGAGAGAAGAAATCAAGAATTTCTGTCAAAATAATACTGACAAACATCATCTACAGCAGCTTGAAAGTTCTCTTGAGTATGCCGTGCTTACTATGTTTATTTTCTTCTATTACCAGATTTATCCTCAATCTGTCTTTAGCCTTTCTATTGGTTCTCATGGTTTCCAGCATTTTCAATCAGTTGCATTCATTATCTCTTCCTCACTTAACATATTCCATCTTTTTCTCCCACAAGCTACTTCTTTTCACCCTGTCCTCCACTGTTTCCCATCCTTAGAAGAGTCCGACTATCAGACAGACTATGAAGAGGAGGTATTGGAGAGTGCCCTTTCTGACAGTCACTACAGGGAGCACACTGAAGGGGAGGAGACAGCTGACACGGTGTGAATTTCTAGTAATATCACTGGAGGGTCTCTTTTTCTTATCACAGTATTTTAACGATGTTTAAAACATTCTTCAGATGTTAAACTGTATTCTTTTCACTTCTTATGACCCCGCATACTCATTGTTTCTGCTGAAGGCAGTTTTTTTTTGTCATGTTCGTAAATCTGTTTCTTTCAAAACCTCCGGAAAGGATTGAGATATTGAATCTATTTTTTAAATCTATGTCTTCATCAAAAGTAAAAGTATCTATTGTTATTACTGAGTTGTGTCATTTTCGTGGCCAAATATAAGAGATTAATGCTTTTTATATCAAGTGCACATTAAAATTAAATTAAATTCTTCTGAATTTCATTTAGAAAAACCATTTCTTGTAGGGCTGTAGGTGTTAATTTAGCTTTCAAAGAAATGTGGCGTCTTAGAAATTTCTGAGGAGCTGAAAGGGACTAGTGGAGAGTGATTGATCGGTTCACTGGCCCTGATAAGATACATTTATCCAGTTTCACTGATTCACTTTCGCTTGAAACATTCGCATGAATAACTGGAGGGATTTGAGTTTAAACTGTAAGGAGGTAGTTTGAGTATTTGAAGGGCCAATATAAAATATTTTACAATTTTTCTTTTCAGTTGACAATTGTCCAAAATCAAGAAAAATGTAAAAAAAAAAAAAACTAAAAAAAACGTTATGTCTAATACGGCAAACGCAGGCCTCAACACATTGCCCCCACCAGCACCCGCCAGAGAAAGCTAGTTTAGGCAAAGTCTCCAGAACGAAGGTAAGTGAAAAAGGCTGTGAAAAAAGATAAATAATTAAACAGACGTTAAAATGCCTGCCCCTGTTCTGACCAGCTTTCTTAGGGGTTTTACCAGGATACGTTATAATATGGAGCAGTCCAGTTGTTGTGTGAAACTTGCAGTAGTGAATGGAAGCAGCTAAAAGTCACACTCTGCTCCACTCAGTTACTCATAAAGGTTTACATATACTATAATTATTCTCTTATGCCACTCAAAATCTGTTGTGTTTCTGGCTCCAAATATGATGGTGATACCTTTTCAACTTTTACAACTAGCAATTGTACAAAAATCTGAAGTTTTTGATGTTTTAAAAATATTTTGGAAAACTCTTTAGGGGCACATAAAACAGAACAAAATGTCTTATTAAAAATGAACAGCATGGACTGAGAAACTTGTCAAGCTATTTAAACAATAATTTTTATTCTGTACTATTTTAACCTGCTTTAACCCTGCTTTTTACCTCGCCTCTGATTTTCAGGATGAGGATCAGGAGGAGAAGAGAATTTTCACCAGCGGGCAGCCTCCAGTTGTCTCCTCTGGGCCACAGGAGCAGCTGATTAAAAGCCAAACAAGCCATTAAGTAAGCAACAGTCTGATGAACAATACCCAAACAGGTCAGCACAATTAATCCTGCCCTTCTTTGCCACATTTAACTCAATCGGTCCCTCATAACTCCAACATGTAAACCTGTTCTTGAGAGCACTCACTGCTCTGACCTCTCCAGCCGGGCCTCGTTAGCTGTGTGGCTGATACTCATCATGTTCTTCTGGTTTACCGGGCAGCTGCAAATATAATCTCTCATATTGAGATAGTTGATGTGAACTTCTTTCAAGGTTTTTGTGAAGCACAGCTGTTCAGTGGAAGATGAACAGACTAGTGAAGAGACTATTTCCATGAAATACTCATCACTAAGGCCAAGTTGAAAAAAAAAATGATTCTGTCATGATTAACTTTATGGGTTTAGCACATTTGAGAAGGTTTAAGTAGTCAGGGATCATTTAGTTATGTTTTTTTCCTCTCCATTACTGATGTTTGCAATAAATATTACAGAAAGTGCCCCTATCTGTTGTATTTCACAGAAACACAACAAGTAACACATTTTAAATAAAAAACATAAGAAATAAAGGCATAACGGGAAAATTTTGACAAAGTACATTTTTGCCTAATTTCCCTAAAATCTTTGGAAGTATAACCATTTTCAGCCCCGTAAGTGGTTTAGAAATAAAACATGATGAGGCACCTGTTTTATTTCTGTTTTTAAGGGGTCTAAAACATAAAAAACTGTGCTTGAAGGAACCAAAACATGGGAGCTCTACAAGTTTTCAGTGTATCTGATGCAAGTGATGTTACCATAGTTCCCTATATACGCTGTAGGTTTCATTGTATTCCCTCAGTTATATTTTGATAGGCACAGTTTATTGTAGCATATATATTCAAACTGAACCAAATTGCGACAAACTGTTTACATGGATGGATCAAATTTGAGGTGACCAAGAAATGTAATACATGTTGAGATAGTAAAACACACCAATACAGGAGAGTTATTTATATTTATTTTGTTCCACTGTGTCTGCTAAGTTATTATCTATAATGTTCATTCCTACTTTCACGCTTGACTCTGAACATTGTATAAAGATGTTAAGGAATTGAAATACTCTTTAAAAATCGTTTCTTTTTAAGACAGAGTTGCTGTTGTTGGAAAGAGAAAATAAGTGGCTTCTGTGAGTCGTGCTTTTATTTTCTTCTTCACATTTTTATCCCTTCACCATGAAGGGAAACAGAGCAGAGACACGTCATCTGGGTCTTGCCTGACTTATTACAGATAACATTGATTTATGCATGTAAGCGTTGATTGGGCCACATGCATAACTAACAGAGCACAAACTTTTGTTAATCTAAACTAATGCATTTACACAGATGTGTGCTAACTTTAGCAAATTACCAAAAAAATCCCTGAACAAATGCAATTATCTTCTATTTTTTTATTCAGTTAAGTTGAATAAGAAAAAGCAGTTTATCATGAAATTATAAAAAATTTCAAAATTGTTGCCAATATGCATGTTAAACCACCAGCTGTGGACACAAGCTGGTGGTGCAAAATGTTATGAAAATAAAAAAAAGAACCTCTGCCTTAATGTATCTTTTTTTCCCTGACATATGTGCAACGAAGGTGACACAAATTGCTTGGCAAGTAGCACTAAGTTAAAAATACAGCACAGAACAAGCAGCAGATTGTTGTTCGTTGACGGCTATCGGCACAGTTTTGTTGTACCGGGCGTGCCCGGGAAATGCAGAGAATAAATGATTGTGGTCCACTTCAAAGCACGGGTTTCCCTGTTGGCTGCTGAGACGGCCTCCCCCCTGTTTGTTTTCTGGCTTGAATCTATCAACCACAGACTGAGCAGCAGACAATGTGACTTTGAAGCTCATCTTGTCTCTTATAATGCTCTGCTCTTACACCAATTATTCGGCTTGTCACATTTGCTACGTTCCTTCTTTACAATACTTTGGATATGTTTAAATATGTATTTAAATACAAAGGTAATAGGCCACACATGAACCATAACGACAATATCCCGGCACTAAGCTAATATCGGACAACCAGTCAACCTCTAAGACGTGCGCATTCCAAGTATTAGGATTTTATTTTACCACCTGATAATGTACACCACCCTGTAACACTCCTAACGTGCCTGCAGCCTTACATGTGTGGACAGCTGGAGAAAACCTGCTATAAACACTATAGATGTTTTGTGAATATGTGAACACACTGGGAAGAGGGAGAAAAAATGTTGTTGCTGTTTACCAATGAGCTGATGGGATTTGCAATTTTTCCTGTTTTTCTTTTGAAGCCTCGTACAATACCTGGATGTAGTTTGGCAGGATCGATGTTTCACTTCTTTATTAAATGGGTCGTTGTGGTGAATCAAGTGCTGCTGTAAGGTTTGGAGCCCTGCCATGAAGTTGATATAAAATGTCTTAGATGACCTATGTGAGGAATATTATGTATTGTGCACTTGCGTTACTTTCATGGTAAAAATTATGGTGTATGAAAATGTTTACTAATAGGCCTACAGCATAATGTCAAAATATTGTTTTTGTCTGATCAGTTGTTACTAATAAACCAGTTTCTCTCTCATGTCTCTGTTTACTGCTTTTATTTCAGTATAACATGTTTTAACGGCTTTAGCTGACCATAATTATCTGTAGTATGCTGACAGGACATCTTTTGGTCATTTAGTTATAACATTATATAAAATACAGATATACAATTTTTCTAGGGTTCCAGGCTTATTTCTTTAGAGGTTCATATTGGTCATCTTTCAGCTAAAACCGATTTGATGAGATGATTAGTTATTTTCTGGATAAGATTAATTGTTAGCCATTGAAATAAATGTGTTTAGCTCAGTGATTGTTATGATGCATGTCATATGGCAACAGTAACCTCTTTAGCTCACTAAAACCTGCCAAAATGCAGGGAAGGGTTCCTCCTTTTTTTGTTGAATTCTGCAGTTTAAATCCAAATGTATACTCATGATTTATATTTCACATTTGCCCTGCATGGACAAACAGTTGGCAGGATGAATGGATGGGCCAAATTATTGGGATGATGAATGGATTGAAGGATAGATAGAAGAATAGATTAATAGATCAAAGGAAGGATGGATGGATAGATAAATGGACTGACTGTAAGATAGACAGACTGAAAAACAGAAGAACAAATAGACAAACAGAACGATGAATGGATTAATGGGTGAATTGTTTATCGGGGATTTGTGGATTCATGTCTAAAGTAATTGCATGAAAGATGGCAGGATGAAAGGATGGATTGAAAAATGAATGGGTGGACGGACAGACGGAATGGGTGGACTTGGATGGATGGATTTAAGAATGGATCACTGGATAGAAGGATGGATTGATGACGACTGAAAAATAAATGAATAGGTAGATGGACGTAGAACTGGATGAATAGATGGGATGCATGGATGGACAGAGGGATGGGTGAGAAAATAATCGATAGATGAACAGACTGAAAAATACATGGATTGATGAATGGATGATGGAAGAACGGATAGGTGAGTGGACATACGCATGAACGGATCGATGAACTGAAGAAGGTTTAAACAATGGGACAGGAAAATAGGCCAGAAATACCAAAAATTTTCTAAAATCCAAGTTTCTTTTTCCCTATTTTTCCAAACCTGGAAAACACTTGAACTCCTTTTTCCAATTGCTTAGGAAACCTGATAGTGGCTGAAGGGTTTGCTGGCACATTTGGTGAATTATACAATAATCAACCAAGTATTCAAGGAGAAAATGTCTGGGCCCAAATTAATAATAATACCATTATAAGAATAAACCAGTCTTTGCTGCTGATTTTTATTACTGTAAGCATATTTAAATTATGGAGGATGAGTTTTTTAGTGATTTGCATCTCTGAGTCTTAGTGAAACACCCTGGACATGTTGTAGGTGGAAACATAAACTTTGTTACATGCTGGACTGTTTACTGCACTTATAGAAAGAAAAATGAATACCACATTCCTTTGTTTGATTAATCCCCCCTTACTGATGGGTCCTTTAACGACCTATTTCATACTCCTACTCTCCCTCGGGAAGGCTTGCAACAGCTAATTAATGACTGGAAAGGGAAGAATTTAGGTCACAATAGGGTCTGGAAGAGGAGAGCGGAGTAAGTACCATTCATCTGGATCAATATATCACTGGGAAAGAAAATGGAGGGTATAAAATGGGGTGAATGAGTACAGGCTTCTTGGAAATTAGAGCCCTGACAGAAAAGTCAAGGTTGACAGTGAACAAGAGGAGTCGCAGAGCTGGCAGACAATGAGCCCATCTGGACTAAATAAGTGTGACAAGCAATAAAACATGAGGAGCATTTATGGAAAAAAAAAAAAACTATTTTTGACCTTCAGCAGATTGACACTTTTATTTATAATTGGTCAGAGGTTCACATACAGTACTTTATATCATACATGAAACTCTTCTATTCCCCTCTTCCCTCTGGGTCCTTTTCATCTCTCCTTTGCTGTCTGTAGTTTATTGGGAAAATTGGGACAAAAAGGAATTTACCAGGCAAGTGGGTCATAGTGTGTTACTGTGGTAAAAGTGTCTCTGTGATGTACACATAAATTGTCCTTACAGGGTAGTTCTCCACATAAAGTAAATCATTGAAGAGCTTCAGTACAGTCTAAATTAAATTAGTGATTTTACATAAAACACTAAAGTCCTATCATGAAGGACAGAGCCAAACTATATCCACTACATCCACTCAAACGAGTGTCTGCCCACCCTATGTGAGCAGTATTTATCTGTAGGACAGACCTGCAGTTGCAGCTAAAACCATGTATTTAAAACTTTTTATAGCATTTCTGAGTCATGTAGCATGAAAAACAGTCCCTAGAGTAAACACATACCTCTCAACAGTGTCCTTCACACTCATTGACACCCCTGGTGAGTATGTGTAGAAAGCCTAAAAATAACATCTTTTATTATCTTTTATGGAAAACTAGCCTTTAATTTTATTTTTCAGTGGTGTCACAATTTGTAACGTTTCTTAAAAGGCCTATAAAATAAATGTTTTATTTATGCCTTACTTCTTCCGCTTGATCAGAATTTCTAGGGACTCTTAAAAGGTAATCCATGACATTCTGTGTTCCTGGAGTATAAAAATAAGATGACATTGAGGCCAGTCATCACAATTGGAAAGACAAGTGAACATGCAGTGGTGGTTGCAGAACAGCTGAATAACAGGTGTCACACTGGGGATCAGGATATGCACATTTTCCCCCCCAGCCGCTAGAACACAGTAGCACAGGGCACAGTTAAAGTACAGACAGTACAGACTCCCGGAGGCTGCTTGCTAGGGCCTGGACCCCTGAGATCTGTCGGGCCTCTGCTTGGGGAGTGATATGTCCTGGGGTCTCGAGTCTCTGGGTCCATGGCTGGATCTGCTCAGGCGTAGACGGCTGTCAGCGAGGCCAGTGGGCTCGTCGCTGCAGCTCCCTGGGGCTTCTGCACTGTGGCTGCTGGATGGTTCCCCTGGGACTCTCCTCTGCTCTTCTCTAGGGGGGTTGCGGTAGTCCTGGCGATGGTTCTCCAGGGGGTCCTGTGCTCTGGAGGGCCTTTGTATGGCTCTAAGTGGGGCAGGTCTGTGGCTCCTCACACTTGCTATTGCATATATTTATGGAGAAACCTTGTATACACAAGCTCGCTCACACTCAGACCCACTGGTGTTTAGATTCAGGTGTTATCAGATACACCAATGTTATATATTGAGCCGCATTTACCACTAATTACATCTTGCATTCATAAGTACTGTGCACTTTTCGGTAAAAAAGGTGTTATTATGTATGTTTCTGCAGGTGTAGAAGCAAGCAGTGTGTTATCTTGTAATCTCTTCATCCTTCTTTCCCTCCTTTCTTTTCTCTCCCTTTTTCCTTTTTTCCCACCTCTCTCTCTTTCGTGCTTCTTTTTTTTTTCATTTTTGTTTCTGTCTCTGTAACAATTCAAAATTATCCCAAAGCAGTTTCTAGTAAAGTTTCTTTTATAAATATCAAGCAGAGCTTTAAAGCGTTAGCTGTAATGCTCCACTTGTGAAAGTAAATCTGTTGGGCTTCTTCTTGGCACTCATACAACAATTCTGAGCGCTACTCTGCCGGACAGGACACGGTTAAAATAAAAAAAAATAAAAAGTACAGACAGTTGTATGGTCTCTTCTAGTCCGCAGCGTAACGGTCCAGCAGATTTGCGTTTCACTAAATAGGTCCCTGAGCTACAAACTAACTAGGAACTACAATATAATAATAAAAGTAAAATGTAAATAAATCTGATGATGTACAGAAATGATGCCCTAAAATTCTACAAAAGGGTTCTGAGAATGTTTAATAAACAATAAATACAAACAAAAGCTTCAAAAGTTAAAACAAATGGCTACAAAAAAAAAAACCGCTAAATTGTCAGGGCAATTTTTAAAATGTTTAAAGCAGATGGAATTCTGACAAACATGAGGCCTTAAGTTTCACTTGGTCCCATAAAACGTTAGGAGCATTGCAAGGGTGGTAATGAAAGAAGCTCACTTGCATCTTGAGCTTGGCAAATCTGCAAAACAATAATTGGACACTATCTACGTACATGCCAAATTGCTAAACAGATGCAACAAGAAGGGTCTAGTGTGAACCTAATTATAAATATTTAAAAAGTCATGTCCACTCTAAAGTATGGTGGAGAACCTGTGATGCCATGGGCCTATGTGCGTAGTGCACTATGCTACCAGTCATTTTTGTGGAAACACTGGTATGTGAGTCTTTTATACGTTCTTATTGTTGTTGTTTTTTTTTTCTTTTATTTGTGTCTATTTGGACCTTTAGTCTGTCTGTTAAATAAACTAAACTATAGTAATAAGAATACATCTCTGTGCAAACCTCAATTATAATAATGGTCTAAGATCTGACGGCTGCTATAAAAGTTGGCTGCCTGTGCCAAATCTCATCAGTGGTGAAACTACATGGAGATAGATTATGGTTGGATATTTTCAAGCTTTGGTCAGGAACCATGCATTTGTTTTTATTTTGTGACTGAATTGATGCTGGATACAGGAGTGAGTGGAAAGGTGCAATCAATGCTCATTGTTTGTACCCTGAAGTTGGATGTCTTGCCTTAAAAAATGCTGCATATTGATCACTCTGCAGGTGAGTCAGCTCACAATCAGTGAGATAAACATTTGGAAGAGCTGAGGTGTTTTTCCACCAGGATATCTTCAGCCTTGATGTTCCGATCAAAGACAGACAGAATCGCTGAAGCACAAATTAAAAAATAATGCTAAAGCTAACTAAAACTGACGTCTTTTGTACAACCTGCTCTCAGGTTAAAAGCGTTGCATAATAACATCAATGCAAAGGATGTCTTGACTGCAGCCTTTTTACTTACATAATGCCGCAAATATTGCATTGTATGTCGCATTTTGATATTGTCTGCAACTTCATAGGAGAGCAGACCCATATTAATTGTGTTTGCTTTACTGACTCACATTAGACTTCCAGTGCACACTTCTGAAACTGAACCATACACATGTACCAAATCTCACTTTATTAAAATGCTTATTCCTGCTGCAGACTGTTGGAAGACCCTATATAAAAAAAGAAACAAGCGAGAAAGTCGTTCCAATAAAAAAAACTGTACTGCTATTGCTTTTGTGATTGATTTTCTGTCATACTGTATTCAACAAAATCGAAGGTTGCCAACGTTTATAGGCACCCGGGGAAAACAGGATTCATAACTATGAGCAGCACCTATTAAACATCTGGAACACTTCATCATCTAAACTTCCCTTTCTCTAAATGTCTGCAGCTTTGCCGCTTTTCTTTTGCTTTCATTAGTGTTCATCTTAATTTATAATGATTATATATATTGAAATATTCCAACTTCATTCACAAAGTTTAATTCATTTCTTGATACTGGTTTGTGTTTAGAGCAAGAAATCTAATTCAGATTCTTCCTCATTCATTAATTTACTTATTTCTGCCATGTGAGCTATCTTAATCAAGCTTAAAGGTGCCAGTTTTGGACCTGGGGCTTCAGGTTGGTCAGCCCACTATCGGTCCATGTTAATGGACACCAGAGACACTGGTGTTTCAGCATCATTCAGTTCAAGGGCTTGAGTCTTGATTGTTACTGTTGTCAGAGATTGACAGTTTGGGTCAGATGATTGAGACTTGGACACAACTGGACGTTCCAAATGAACAATGACCCCAAACCCACATTTTAAATAGATAAAACTTTCTAACACTAAGATTTTGTGGGGGAAAAGATATAGAATTTTGAACCTGTTTGGATTTCAGAAAATCAACTAATTCTTGTCTTTAAAAACTATTGAAGTTTATTGTAAAATCAATGCTCACAGAAAAATCCTTAACGGATGATGGAATGTAAACGTCTGACTTGAACTGCACATCATACTTATCATCACTTAGACAAACATTAAAAAGTTCAATATCAGATCAGTTTCAGCTTCAATTCTACATTTTATAAAATACAAAAAGAAGGGATGAAATACTGGTGTTTACAGAACATAACATGATGTCTTCTGGTTGTTAGTTTTATGTGGGCTGGAGAGCTGCTGAGTTTGTAAAACTCAGTAAGGCTTGGAGATGTAGCTGCAGATTAGCATGTGGGAGGCCCTCTGCGTGTGCTGGTGTGTACAGTGTGATACTTTAACAGGTCTGCAGAATCCAAAGTAAGCATGAAAACAAAGATGGAGCCACAGCTGCTCTCTGATCCAACATACGGTCTGTGCTGAGCTGTTGTTTCTCTCAGCTATGCCAGGCTCATGATAATATCGCGCCGAAGCTGCTGATCTGAAGCACGAGGTGAGAACACCTCAGTGTCCAAGCACGTCACAGAGGTTCACAGCTTCTTGAAAGGAGAAAATCTTTTCCCCAGATAGAAACATGTTTATTCTGAATTATCTCAGCACAAGAAAAGTACTCCTACGTTGTTGCTGGAGATCAGTGAAATGACGTAAATCATCCTTTTTTACACCAGGCACCACTTTAGGTAAAGAAAAGATCTAAAATAGAAATGATGACTGGTGCAGTTGCTCACAGGGAGAGAGGATCACCTGCAGGCATGCTCGTTGAACTCTTAGAAAGCTTGGATTGGTTTCCAAAACCATTTTAATGCATCTGATTCATTTGCCCCTAGTATTAAAAATAGAAAAAAACATGTGACTCTTCTGGAACAAAGAAGATCTCCAAACATTCATTCTAGGTGTTTTTGGCATTTCCAGGGTCTACTCAGTCTGATGTGTCATTGAGGTTGAGCTGATGGAAGCTATTATAAACACCACTTACACCAACCAGAACTCCTAAGATAACTTGAGGGAAGAACAATCCTTTGAGTGAGGTGTGCAGACTCTAGTTATGAGCCAGCACCTAAAGAGGATTTATTCTGATAGTCCTCTGTGTGCTAAGAAAGGTTCTCAACTGACTGAAATGATCTAAATGGCAGCCATGATAAGAGCTGGTGACATGAAAGGAGATTTAATCCTTAATTAGCTTCCTAAGGAAACACTGGATCATCGTTTATGAAAAACGGGGAGATTATTCTGTTACATATTATAGACAGCACTTAAAAACCTTCATCAGGGCAGTTGTTCACCCAATTTAATTTGTTCGTTTTTAGTTAGAATATCACACATTTGTTTAAGAAAAATAAAACTTAATAAATTATCTGACCTGTAAACATAGCAGTTAATCCATGTACCCTTTCTTGAAGACGTATTTGATCCCTTACAGGTTGACTCTATTTTCTGCTTTTTGTCAAACTTGAACGTTTTTGATCATCAAAACTATTTTTAAACCCAGACAGATATAACCTAATTTAATGCAAAAAAAAACTGATTTATTAGAGGATTTCATTTGTTAAGGGAATAAAAGATATCCCACCACCTCCTACACCCCCTACAAACAATCATACGTTTCTCGCCTGCCTACAAGTTTACTCCCAGCACCTTTACCCTGTCGCATTTCTCACCTGGTTAAACAATCAAGAGGAAAATGAGATAGGAGGAGGTTTTTCTGGCTAAAGCTGTCAAACTCCTTCAGGAAAAATCCAATGACTTTTGTCCCTCCCTCAAACTTCCATTTCTGTGATTTGCAAGACGCTGAGTCCTCTTTTTGTTTATGTTGCCGCTGTAAGTCCTCTGTGTAGCACACTTTGCCCCCCATAATACCAACTGAGCATCATTTAAATGCAACAATCTACTCAACTGTTCTTAACCATGTCCATCCCTTTATAACCAGTGTGCCCATCTTTTGATGGCTACTTAAACAGAATCACAAATCATCTCAAACCGTTTCTTGAATTTGACAATGGTTTCCCTGTACACCAGATCACCAGATCTCAATCCAATAATGAACGTGAAACGAACGTGGACCAACATTTCTGAGGAATGGTCCTGACACCTTGTTGATTATTATATCCATTATTTTGTAATATGGGCCTTTTTTCCCACATTAAACCAATATACCGAATGTATCCAAGTTTGCTAGTTTAAGACAATGCAACAGTGATAAAAGATGAATTTATTTTAGTTTTTTAGACATAATTATAAAGAGGTACAGATAACTGTGGAGTTACTGTGTCTCTGACAGAAAAAAGCTGCTGCAAATGACAACCCAACGCTGTATGTCAGTTAGTCTTCATCTTGGGATTCCCTGTGTCAGGACTGCCACCTTTCAAAGGACACAAGGTTTATAGCTCTGATGCCTGTTAACAGAGTTTACACAGTAAGGAGCTGAAGCTGAAACCTGGACATGTCACTAAATTTTAACTTTACAATATAATGCTTTAAAAACCTCTGTGTCTCTCCTTTAAATATTCTATAAGCTAAAGGGCACATTTGTCTGTGTAAACAGAGACGAGTGCGCCTCCATAATTCATCATTCAGCCTCTGGGAGGACAACCAACACTGCCTGCGGCTTCTTATTCAGATGCATTTTAATACTCCTGCGCCAAGCTTTATTCATTCTAGGAGAAGCTTAAATGACACCACTGAACTCCAGTGGAATCGCTCAACCCAAAGAAACATCTGCTAAATCTGCAGCAATGACGGGCAGCAAATTATAAAAGGGGAAATATAGGCACCGATGGTTAGTCTGATCCGAGTCATGAAACAAAATCTTCACAGAAACCGGCTTCTGCTGCACAGTGACCACAGGAAAAAGAGTCAAATTTAAAATCTTGAACTTGGGCTGAGGTTGCAGTGGAAAGTTTTCCAAACGACCAGTAGATCTCTGAAGGCGTGCTAAAGTGTCTGACACAAAGATGTTAGCAGCAGATCCTTTAATTCCCTTAAGTTGCAAGGTTGGGCCTCCATGCATGGATCCAGCACATCCCACAGATGTTCGATTGAATGGAGATCTGGAGAATGTGAAGGCCATGAGAGATCCTGCTTTTAACCTAACTGGTCAGCATCTAAGTGGCCCCAGAAGCAACAAACTGCAAACTTTGCACTTTAACACCTTTCTGTTTTCTTTTTGGCTTAAACAGGAGCATCATCTGCTTTACTGCAGAAGAGGCCCCAACCCCTCATCTATCTCCAGCACTGGCAAAGAAGAAAACAAGCTAGTTAAACACTTAGGGCAGAGTCTTACCTCTAACCTAAAGGCAGCAGTCTATTGTTTTCTGGTTGAGAACCGTGACCTCAGGCTTAGAGGAGCTGACTCCCATCCAGTGTGCCTCACACTTGGTTGGGAATTGCTCCATTGTCTGCTGAAGGTCATAGTTGTGGAGACTGTACCCACTAGGTATTAAATTTGATCTTGTTTCCAGGAACTTAAAACTCTACATACCATCATGTCTTTTTACTCATAAATATTGACAAAATTGTAAAGCTGTTTATTGGGTGGGTCTTGGATGGTTTCCCAGATTTTATGATGCAAATAAACAGATTTTATACCAGTTTGACTCATAAATTTTCCCTCGTTTCAGACGTTTTATAAGATAATGAACTTGTAACCTGAGGAAGCAGCTTGTCAGCTCAGAAAATGAATTTAAGGTTTTCTGAGCAAACATCATGAAGCAGGGACTTAAATATATATATATATTAATGATGGCTTTACTCTTAATATTGGTCATATATATATTTGCTGATAAATGCTATAATCAAAGGGCCTAAAAGTGTTGTTTCTGAAATGAAAATAACCTAAATTCCATTTAAAAGTCATACAAGGATCACCACTATATACTGGTGCGTGAGTATAAATATTTGAACCTTTTAAATGCAAAAACATGTTGAGCTGCTCTGGTATTGAGTCGTCAAAACCAAATCCTCTTTTATAGAGGAAAGAAATGCTAAGCACACTTTTTTTGCAGTTCTTTGTTTGGGATTTTGGCAAAACAAATCATAATGAATTTTATTTCACATCTTTATATACAGCACCTCCCAAAATAAAGGTAGTTTACAACAATAAAAGTCTTAAATTAAAATGCTTGACAAAAAATGTATTGTTCATTCCTTATATGGTACACTGACTCCCAATTATGACAACGTGAAAGAATTTTATTTTTATGAAAATGTATTGCAAATGGAAAACTAAGAAATCACATTTATGTAAGTATTCACAGCCTTTGCTTAATACTTTGTTGATCGACCTTTGGCAGAAATTACAGCCTCAACTATTTTTGAATATAATGCCACAAGCTTATCTTGGCCATTCTTCTTTGCAATTCATCTCAAGCTCCATTGGTTGGATGGGAAACGTCTGTGCACAGCCATTTTCAGATCTCTCCAGAGATGTTCTGTGGGATTCAAGTCTGGGCTCTGATTTGACCACTCCAGGACATTCACAGAGTGGTTCTGTAGCCACTCCTTTGAGATCTTGGCTGTGTGCTTTGGGTCGCTGTCCTGCTGCAAAATGAACTGATTCCCCAGTCTGAGGTCAAGAATATTCTGGTGCAGGTTTTCATCCAAGATGTCTTTATAAGTTGCTGCATTTATCTTTCCCTCTACCCTGACTGGTCTCACAGTTCCTGCTGCTAAAAAACGTACCCATAGCATTTTGCTGTCACCACCATGCTTCACTGTAGGGATGGTATTGGCCAGGTGATGAGCAGTGCCTGATTTCCCCTAAACATGATGCCTGGCATTCACATTAAAGAGTCCAATCTTTGTCTCATCAGACCCGAGAATTTTGTTTCTCATTGGTCTGAGAGTCCTTCAGGTGCCTTTTGGCAAACTCCAGATCGGCTGCTATGTGCCTTTAATTAAGGAGTGGCTTTCATCTGGCCACTCTACCATACAGGCCTAATTGGTGGATTGCTGCAGAGATGGTTGTCCTTCTGGAAGAATCTCCTTTCACCACAGAGGAATGCTGGAGCTCTGACAGCGTGTCTATGGGATTCTTGGTCACCTTCCTGACTAAGATCCTTCTCCCTCGATCGCTCACTTTAAACGGCCAGCCAGCTCTAGGAAGAGTCCTTGTGATTTCAAACTTCTTCCATTTATGAATGATGGAGAGCACTGTGCTCACTGCGATCTTCAAAGCAGCTGAAGTTTTTCTGTATCCTTCTCCAGATTTGTGCCTCAGGATAATCCTGTCTTGGAGGTCTACAGACAATTCCTTAGACTTGATGCTTCATGTTTGCGCTCTGACATCCACTGTCAACTGTGGGACCTTATATAGACAGGTGTTTGCCTTTCCTAATTATGTCCAATCAACTGAATTTATCACAGGTGGACTCCATTTAAGATGTAGAAACATCTCAAGGATGATCAATGGAAACAAAGCTTAAAATTGTGAATACTTAAAACATTTGAAACAATCTAAAAAACTTATTTCACACTGTCATAATGGGTATTGCGTGTAGAATTGTGAGGAAAGAGATTAATTTGATACCATTTTGAATAAGGCTGTAACATAACTAAATGTGGAAAAAGTGTAGTGCTATAAATAATTTTCAGATGCACAGTATGTATCAATCTTCATAAGTCAGAAGCGGCTACAAGAAAATGCTAATTAACCAATTTAGAATTTCAGCAATATCTCAAAAGGCACTTTTCAATTTGGGAAAGATGAGAGAACATACCATTCACGAAAGACAGAAAATAGCCATGTGAAAATAACTATCCCCTAAACCTTCCCATATCTGCAGTCAGACCTGTGGTTGAATGGTTTTAAACAACTGAAACTGTAACAAACAAGGCTTAACGAGGGCCCCTAATTATCATGCCACAACTCACATTGAGCAGGATGCTAAGGGAGGTAAAAACAAGCTCAGTGTTAGAGAACTGCAGCATAGAGTGACAGCTTGGGGTCAACAAGTCCATTTAAAAAGCGATATTACATTTCTTTATCTTTTACCTTTGTATCTAACAGTAAAACGCTTTAGCAGAAAAGTATATTCAAATTAAAGTCTATAACATTTTACAATCCATCCCATTAAAAATTGATTTTTCTAAATTATCTTGCATTCAGCATCCTGCTCAGCTGAACTGTACATTAGAATAAAGTTAGATACTTTAATGTAATATTGATGTGTCTACTATAATTTAATGATTATGTTGCTTGTCTGAGCTTCAGTCGGGATCTGAGAGAGATGTAAAGCCTTGTTGACTGCACTACTGTTCACTGACAGCTAACTACCTTTCCTCTATTGATGTCAGCAGTTAACGATTTTAGGGATCAACTGTCTTTGTATTCAATCAGGTTGAAATTAACTTAGCAACACATGGCTCAAATCACTTTGCTTCTCTGTACATGAGAGGCGCATGTACAGTGCCACAGACACTACACCCTCCTGAGCTTTTTCCATTATACAGTTTATCCTCCTTTTATCTCAGTTTCCTCTCATCTCTATCAATTCTTCAAACCTCCTCCCCCTGCCATCAGTTCTCCCTCTCTCCTCCTGGTGACTCTTAAAGAGTCAGACCACTGTTTCTCAGCCAACCAGAGAGCACTGTCAGCTATTAGACAAAGTAGATCTTAAAACTGATGCAGAAAGACAAGAAGGTTGGAAAAGAGGAGAAATGGGGGAGTGCTGCTGTATGAAGGTGAATCAAGGTGGGGATAGACATGATGGTCACGTACGGAGAAGGCTTTTCCACCTCACAAATACACACACACACATAAACTGTGGCTGAATCGTAAGAGAGGACACAAATACCATTAGTCTCAGCGGTGATTCGAGTGCAGTAATGAGATTGGAGGACTGCCCTGTTAGCTCACCCTTTATAACACCATAAATCCACCTGTTTACATGATAGAGGGCACGGTAACATGACAACTCATCTCCTGCCATGTCTGCTAAAGAGTGACTCATTTCTCTCTTTTATTTCTATTTTTTTTGCCTGATTTAATTCTTTCTCCTTATTTGCCCTACAGAACACAGTACCTCATGATAATATGCAAGTGTATTCGATTTTGACTGGCGTCAAATGTGAGAAATTTGAAAGTGTTTTCATGAGATACACCTAAATGTTTTTATTTTGCAGCTTTTTTGTGAGGCACTTTTTGCAAGTGTTTTACTTTAATTTTTTAAGCACAGTCCTGGCTAGGCGCTAGTACAAAACGAGGCAGATGTCACGTGAGGCACCAGAAAGAACTGCACGCGGGGTTGCTCTTACCCCTGCAGGACCAAAATCTAGGGCAGTGGTCGAAAATGCGATGCGGAGGGCTCCCTGCAGCTCGGCGTGTGGGAAAACCACGAAAGAGACAGGGGAAAACTTGCGTAGCGCACACAGGATCCATATGACCCCTCTAGGACTGCGGGAGGGTTAATAAGGTTACCATGGCCTTTGGAAAACAAATAGGTCCAAAGCATCACATATCCTCCACCATACTTAACAGGGGGCATGAGCTGGGTTTCTTCCTCCTTTGTTTTACACCAGAGCCACTTGGATTTTTTCTTTTTCTGAAAATCTCAACCCTAATCTCATTTGACCTAAGCACATGGTTCCATTTAAAGTCCCAGTAGTGTTTAACAAAATTATGTTTCAGATGTGAGAACAACATAGGCCACCATTTGGCATGGAGATAACATTTATGCTGCTATAGGCTTAGGCTGCTGGAGGACATAATGACCACTTTCACCCTCTTCGCTACTTTCTCACACTACTCTTCAATTTTGTATTATTTGCTGTTATTTCAGCTTTTAACTTTGTTCTCTCTCTTTTCTCTTCCTAGAAGCTACACCTGGCCTGACTCTGTGTCTACCTGTAACACCTTTCTGGAGAGGGGAATCCTCCAAGCTTCTGCTGGCAACAACTTAATGCTCACCCTCTACAGATGATCCACATGGCCCTGTCTTTCAATGTTTAACCCTTTCTCTCTCCTAGACATGGCTACTGACTGAGCTTTTACTGTAACTAACTCTATGTGCTCTCTTTCAGACTCTAACCTTGAAAACTGGCTCAGAGTTTATCTGTTCTTTCTTTCTAGGTGAAACGACTAAAGGAGCTACATCCATTAACATTTACTTTTCCTTCCCATAGAAAGTACTCCTCGATCAGTGCTTCTTTGTTCTCTTTGTGTCTCTGCTCTGTTCTCTCAAACCCCCAGTCGGTCGTGGCAGATGGCCGCTCACACTGAGCCTGGTTCTGCTGGAGGTTTCTTCCTGTTAAAAGGGAGTTTTTCCTCTCCACTGTCGCTACATGCATGCTCAGTATGAGGGATTGCTGCAAAGTCAACGCCAGTGACTGTCCACTGTCTCTACATGCTCATCCAGGA
Source organism: Crenichthys baileyi (assembly GCA_036173005.1). Classification (NCBI taxonomy): domain Eukaryota; kingdom Metazoa; phylum Chordata; class Actinopteri; order Cyprinodontiformes; family Goodeidae; genus Crenichthys; species Crenichthys baileyi. The sequence continues at coordinate 104,262 of JAHHUM010000304.1, read as the reverse complement.
GGAGTGAATGCTGCAAGTCACTGACTGGATGCAATCTGCTGGGTTTCCTTAGATAGAAAAACTTTTTATCCAATTTGAATAAATAACAGAATCTGACTGCACTGTTCAATGATTAAGATTAATTGGAATGTATGTACCTGACTTTTGTGAAGTGCCTTGAGACGACATGTTGTGAATTGGCGCTATATAAATAAACTGAATTGAATTGAATTGAATTTAATGGATGTTGAGGAGACTTGGAGAACAAGGGATTCCATTTTTTGCTGCAGCACCAATAGGAATAGAGGGACCTGTATAACGGAACAAAGAGCAAAGAAGTAATATCTTATGAAATCATATAAAACAAAAGTTTAAAAAAATAAAAGTGTGAACTTAATAGATGGTGCAAGCAACAAAGAAAATGTAGTAGAAATACAATAAAATACACATCTTCTAAACTAAAAAACATACACAGTAGCTAACAAGCTAGAAGATATCATTGATGCTGCTCCTTTTTTTTCAGAATTGTTTCCTCTGCTCTAATTACAATTTAGTCTACATCCTGTTTGATATTAGGTCGGCTTTGTTGTGATTTACAAGACTTTGTAAACTGCTGTGAGAATTTTCTGAAAGGCAATTTAAACCAGTGGGGAGCACTGATATAACTGGAGATTATTTTTGCAAACAAATGTCTGAAGCATTTGAAAATTAATTTTTACATTCTGCTAGCAGTGGGAATTTCATTAGAGATGCCAAATCTTTCACAAACTGTACATGCAAATCTGAGGCATCTGCCTGAAACAGCAAAAATAACTAGGAGGCATTTAGATCTGTTTTATTTACCAGGAAAATAGTTCCTTGACGGTGATTTTAAATGAGCAGTGAGCACATCGACTGACACTTAGTACACTCAATTGGGAAATATGGTGCAGTTTGAGAGGTAAATGCATCTCTTGTCAGTGAGTTTTGCACAGAGGGATGTGATCGTTTGACCTTTCTGCACTGCCGTCAGAAAGAGAGCCAGCTTTTGTTCAGGGCAGTTCAGATGACAGAGCTGACAGTAATAGCTTGCTTTGTAGAGCAAAAGGCTGTCCCCATCACTGTCGAGCCGCTCTAAGAAAGACTTGCTGAAGCAGCTCACTGTACGCCGGCAGGAGGGAATTGAAATCTGACACTATGAATGGAGCCGTGGAACATTTTGACATGACAGATTAGGACAGAGATATACCTAAGTGTGAGTAATGTAAGGGTTGAGCAGCCCTGGGTGTTTTCTAAAATGTCCTGGATCTCAACACAAACATAATTTAAAACGAAGATAAAAAAGAAACATATCTATGTAGGAAGAACAAGCCTTGTCCCACAAGTTCTGCAGAAGCATGAGTTGGTAAAGCGAAAAAAATATCCTATACGTTTACCAGGTTTAATTAGGTTGCCCTGCAAACATCTCTCTGAAGTTTCCCAGATGGCTGGGCTGAATTTGGACTGCTCACACTAAGCCCTGCAGGGTCAGCAGTTACAAAACATTATATGGCCACATATATTTATAATAGGTTAGGCATTTGACATAGGTTAACAATTTGCACCAGTACTTAGACTGCCCACTGAACCCTACAATACGAGGCTAATTTATGCCCTGTAATTCAGGCTCACGGAGACAGGCTGCCCATGCAGGTCCTGCCTGGTCACCACATTATAACACCTACACATGCAACACCTTTCATACTAGTTCTTGGTCCCACAGAGGTGGACTTGCCATCATGGTCCCAATTAAACTTTACAATGAAAACGCCATATGTGCCACCCTACTTGAGCCGGCACTTGGACCCATGCTTCAGAGTGTCACTTGTGTCCCTGTTTGCCTTGCATTTAGATGTCAGTACATTGGATGGCAAATGTGGATTGCCTATAGTGGGCCCCGTGGGAGGGATGGCACGTGCCTAAAATTATACCCTAATAACCTACTAGGACCCCTCAATGTAAGGCTGACATGTGTCATACCTTTTAAGCTTCTACATACATGGACATATAGATGTCGATAACACATAGTGGTCTCACTTGGGACCCCCACATGGCATGCCTTTCACACCAGTAAATGAGCCTGCAGGGGCGCAGCAGTTGCGCACGAGTAGAGTGGGCGATCCATGTAAGAAGGCCTTAGTCCTGGAGGCGGCTGCGACTGGTTTGAGTCCCGGCCTGCTGACGTTTGCCGCATGTCTTCCCCCTCTCTCTCTTCACCCGATTTCCTGTCAGCTCACTTTCAAACAAAATGACAAAATAAAGGTCACTAGAGTGTAAAAAAATATTTCAAAAAAACGAGCCTGCAGATGTGGACTGGCCTGATATCACGGCCCCCCTTGGGGGGGACTGCATATGCCCAACATGATACCCTGGTCACCAACCTGGACCCATATTGGAAGTTCCACAAATGTCCCCCTAATTTAGCAAAGGTCAGCGCAACATGGTCCCACTTGGGGGAACTCCACATACACAACATTGCACCTACAGTACATATCTCACCTTAACCCGACAGTATATTGCCCCTTCACACCCCACATTTTATGTGTGTACATGGACTTCTAGGTGTGGCCTCCCCACTGTGGCTCCACTTAGAGGCTTGACGCAACATGGCACCCTAGTATCCGGATTCACAAAAATCCCTCCAAGGGATGGAAAAGTGCAAATTATCATAACTCCGGACACTTGTAAGTAGTTTTTGGACAGGTTCAGCAACCTGTAATGATGTTTCTAGAAATCTGATTCTTTACCTTTATCCCGTTTCTGTCTCCTTACGAAGCCTATGATGTTGGATAATAGTGTACTAGAAATTAGGATTTTGATCCTGTAATGCCAAATCCTAATTTTAAAGCAATCTAATTTCCTGATTGCATCTATTGAACAAATATTAGATGGTTCATAATGTCTGCTTTAGAGGTCAGAGAGAAATGATTTCACCATTATGGAAAAAAACAGGAAGTTACATAACAGCTTGGTTGAGCTAATCTGCAGGGTGTTGCTTGAATTTTGTCACTCCTTTTGTTACAGCCTCCCTCGTCATGCAAGTGAACTAAGAGCTTTAATCCTCTAAATCATCTCCGGGATTTCGCAGCTCATTTGTCGCAGCTGGCTGAATGTCACAGGGGTGTGGGCAGTGGACATGACCATCGGAGTTCCTTTAAAAGAGGGAGAGTAACAATTACTATCCTGCTGCCTTTGCCAAGAAGAGAATGGATGTGAAACAGAGCACTGGCGGATGACTCACTTCAACCTAGTTTGGCTCTAATGAAGCTACCGTCCACTGGTGGTAAATAACAAGGGCTGCCCTGAGGAAAGAGAGGAGGGTCCCATGTGTGACACAAATTTACCTTTTTGACCAGGACTCGACTCCCTCTGTTATCCAGATACTTTGTCTCCTTTTATTTCCTCAATGTCTGATTTCATTGGTCAGTTTCATTACCCCCACTCAGTTCTACCTATGAGAATCTTGTCCTCTCTCTGCCCACTTTCTGTCCTCCATCTCAAACTCTGTGTTCCCTTTGTTTTTTGTTTTTCTCCTTGGACTCATTTAGGGTCAGCCATCTTTTTCTCAGACTGTGCCAAATGCTCTGTCTAGGTCATCCCTTACATTAGTATTCACAGCAGTCATTTTGCTCAGTAGTTCTCCATTCCCTTTGTGGAGAGTGTCTGGTTTCAGACCCATAAAATTCCCCCACTTTGAAATCCATGAACAGAAATCATTCTCTGCATCAAGAAGCTCAATGTGACTTTATTTTCTCCTCTTACTGGTGGCAAATTCTACTGGAACAGTTCAGTAACAGACCTATTTGATGGAATTGGATGAACCAAATGCAGAATCCTGGCAGCTCCACTGAGGTGACAAAGTTTCCTGCCTTAAAGGCATTCTGGGAATTATAGTCATTTTTTAAAAGATTATTCTAACATTCAGCTTTATAGTTTGCTCCTCAGATGAATTAGGGTTGGGAGTAATCTAAGCTCCGGAAAGTAGAAGTAACTAAAATCTGACCCAATTACATGTAAACTGCTTTCCTTGTGGTTTTTAACAAATACCTCTAAAGTTGAGCCAGAGAAATAATACCTCCAACGGAAGAATATCACATATTTAAAAGGTAAAATCTAATTTTAACATCCACCAGGTAAGCATTTCAGTCTGAAAGTAAAACCCAACTCCCAATGTCCGCACTGTCTTCACTACACAGCAGTATGTAAGAAAAACAAAGTAACTAGTTGAACAGGTTACAAAGCCATTTCTAAGGCTTCGGGAGTTCAGCAAACCACATAGGGAGCCATTATCCAAACATGTAGAAAACATGGAAAAATAGGAGTGGCCGGCACAGGAAAATGACTCCAAGTGTGCATCAATAAGAACCAGAGAAGAACCCAGAAAAAGCATTTAAAGCACTGCAGGCCCCCCTTGCTTCAGTTAAGGTCAGTGTTCATTATTCAACTATAAGAAAAGCCCAGGGAACAAGGTGCATCCATGGAAGAGCTTCAAGGTGAAAAGGGCTGCTGACATTTTCCACAAAACCTCTTGATACTCCCCAAGACTTTTGGGAAACTATTCTGTAAACTGACGCAGCAAAAGTGACACTTTTGCAAAGGCATACATCCCATACAATCTAGAATAAAATTAACACAGTATCTAAGTAAAAGAAGGGTGGTGGTAGTATGATGGTCTGGGGGTGGTTCACTGTCATTTGGTGAGAGGAGGGGTACACACTGGACCGGTTGCCAGTCCATCACAGGGCACACGACAAACAACCATGCATGAACACAATCAATTTAGAGCAATCAGATAACCTACCACTCATGTTGTTGGACTGTGGGAGGAAGCTGGGGCATCTAGTAAGAACCCAGGACCTTCAGCTTCAGGCTTCTAGGCAACAGTGCTTACCGCTGCTCCCCCATGCAGCCTCAATTGCTAACCCCTGTTTAGCAATAGCAACAACAAAAAAAAAATCAAGATACTTGAGACTGGAAATTTAGTTTTGTTAATATTATGCGTAGTTATGCCGGAGGTCACTATTCCATCCCATACCTAAATTGAAATCTACTGTGTGTGCTATATGCAAATTAATAATGTCTACTTTATTTAACCTCTGCTTGACAGCAAAAACAATTAATTCGTTTTTCATATAATTGTAAATAAGCAATAAGGGGTTAAAATCAACAGAACATTTTACATTAAATATGACTTTCAGGCTATAAAAAACCATCAATATAACTGAATTAAAACAATTCTGCAAGAAATAGTGGGCCAAAATTCTTTCATAGCAATGAAAAAAAAACCTTATCAGTTATTGGGAACAGCTTATGGCAATTGTTGCCACTAAGGTTGAGAGAATCAGTTACTAGGTTAAAGGATGATTTCTTTTTCCTGACAGGGCCTGGACAGCATTTTGTCCATTAATAAATGAGATTATTATTTGAAAAATGCAGTTATGTTTTTTCTGCTTTTAAATTTTTTCTACATGATGTTAAACATTTACGTGTGACAAAAAAATAAAATTAGAAGAAATCTGTAAAGATGCAAACACAGCCAATAAATGTTTTACTGTGGAGGATGAGTGCTGTTGTTAGATATACAATATACCCGTTTTATTGTATTTTTCCACAAGCAATGTTTTCAAGGAATATAAATATTATTGATTGTTTTGAGTTTTTTTAACATGCATTTTTATTGCTAAGGATTCTTCTCCAATTATTTATATTTCCAGGCTGTTATGTAATAATTTATTGACAAATACAAATTCTGATTCACTTAAGGAAGGAACTTACCCCTGAATACAAAAGATGGCAAATGTTGCAAAGCCAGAATAGATGACAAATCGATGCTCAGTAGCTCCACCTTGCATTATTTCATATACTTCTGAGCCTTGATGTCAATGATAATCACCTGCAACAGCTACAAAATACCTCAACTTTCAAATGTCCAGCCCCTGTTATTTCAATATAAACAATTTGTCATATTAACATAATTATCTGTTACCGATTTGGACAGAGCATTTAACCTGCTGCTGGCAGGTCTGTTCTTTTTAGCTCAGATCGTGGAGGCGTAGACGTGAAGAACAAATCTGGGTGTTGACCACAGCTCTTTGTTGGGGATCAGCTTGTTAGCCAGGTTATTACGAATCTTGCCTGCCTTTAGAAGTGCTCATTGTTTATGTATGAGATGATTATATGTGCCTTTCTAATGTTCAAACACAGTGATGTTGTTCTGAGCCTGATTTAGGGAGTGCATCCAATAAGAGGGGATAAGTGTTTTGTGGCTGCGGCTGTTTGTTACTTGATTTGTAATTAGCACAAACTGAGCTACAGAAAATTGGCAGGAAAATTAGTATTTCATTAGGAAATAGCAACTGTTGTCAAATTTGTTTCTGCTGAGTTAATTAAGCTGCATTTATTTTGTGACCTGTGCTGCCTGTCAGTCCATGCAGAGATCAGAAATGTATCAGCCTACATGATTACATCCTGGTTAAACTTGATGCACAAACAGACAGACAAACTCACATGTACTCCTGCCCTCTGACACACAATCCATCATGCACCTATGAAAATTCCTCCTCTTCCAGCAGTGTGCTTCATTTCTGTGCCTTGCTGTCTGGCATTTTACCGCTGACATCCATCTCCTCTCACTCCCTGCTGTGTCAGGTTGGCAGTTTCCTCAGGTACATGTAGACATGCAGCTTCTGACTGTCCTGTTTTGAATTGACTGGGAAAATATTTCCAACAATTTCCTAACACAGAGAAACTGTCTTCTACTTTAACATTTTTTCCCTCAAATATATTTTAGCAGGGATTTAAATTTAATTTCCTCTTTATCTACTTAACGTATTGAATTAAAGCAATCAAGCGTTTTATCTTTAACTCCCTAACATAAACTTGTGGATGTTTTAGGAATCTGGTTTTATAAACTTAGAAACCTCAAGCTTCAATAATCCTACAATTAAGCAGTGGTAAGAGTGGTACTGACATTTATACACACACCCCTCTCCTCATGTTAACAATTTAGTAATAGGGAAAATCCTCTAAAAAAATAGTGACACATTACAAGTTATTCTAAAGTGAGTATGTTGTAAGCATGTTATTTATTAATTCATGCAAAAAGGTGTGTTTGTTTAAGCTTTGTCCCAATATTGCAAACTTTGAACCTCTAACAAAGCAGTGTTCAATCCAGTGTCTGAAAAGTTAAAGAGTGCAAAACCTGCCAAAAATGCAAACCTGTCATGTCATGGCCGTCCCTCTAAACCGACAGCTCTGACGAGAAGAGCATGACCCAAGAAACATTATTAAGGACCATTGTGGCAGCAGTCTGTTCACGTCACATTTTCGGCACTACCCGATGGCACCAGCTGATGAGCAGGTACCAAGAAAGCCAGTACCAGACCGAAAAAGCTAGTATTGGAAACGGTCACAAACGGGCTGAGGGAAGTGGAGCTGGCCAAAGTAGAGCACATAAAAAAGGGGCATAACACCCTGAACATAACCATCCCCAACAGGACACTTCATGCTGGCAGCATCATGCTGTGGGAATACATTTCTTCAACAAGGACAGGGAAGCTGGTTAGAGTTGATGGGAAAATGCAAGAAGCTAAATACAGGATCTGGAATCAGACTAGTTAGACTGGAGAGACGTCTCACCTTCAGGAAGAAACATCAATGGTGGTTGTTGTATGAATAGCCCCTTCTTCTGTCACCACCTAATCAATTAAAATGCAGGAAATTATCTAAAGCTCAAAGGGCAATACATGATTTTTTTAGCATCTCTACAAACATGGTCATATCTAGAGATGCTAACATAAATGTAGCAGTAGCAAGTTTATAGAGGAAAGAAATGAAAACAAACATTGCTGAATCCAAGTCTTCACTTGTTTCTGTTTTTAAACAGGCTAGAGTTAGCACTGCAGCACAGCTAGCTTCTACAGGAAGTCAGAGAAGTAGCAGCTGTGGCATTATTTATGACCTTTAATATTTAATTTTTCCCAAGTGGCAAAGCTTGTAGTAGTTTTCCATTGTTGTGCTGTAAAAGGTGTTGTTTTAATATTGGGTGTAGCCACCATTTTTCAGCAACTTTAGACACGTGCTATTAGTTTTAAAGCCGTGAGATGGCAACAGCTACTCAGCTTTTGCTATATAAATATTTGCAATGTAAGATATTATAGCTGGATTTACCTACCATCCTCTCTTGAGATGTCCTTTGTGCCTTTCAACCTGTTTGTTTCTCAGACATGCTGATATTTTGGCCTAATGGCCTGAATGACTCATCCATCAACAGTTTTGTATTTTGAAGCACTTCTGCACTGGCAGCACCTTTGACACTGGGTGAGTAAATCCATCTTTTAAATAAAATTTATGAAGTGAAGCCTGAGTACGGCTCAGGCTGATGGAAACTGCATTAGTTGGGCCTTGGGCAAATTATACTTTTAATTTAATGATGGGACTGACAATGTCATTGGAGGTCTTTCTAAGGGAGACACATGAATATTTCCCTCATGTTTTGTTCACTGTGTTTTTGCCACTGAGTTTCACTGCCTAGAAAAACTATATATAACCCTTGAACCTTTTTATATTTAACAATGTTCAAACGTTGAGTAATTTTGTTGTGATTTTATTTGAGAAGTGGAATTTAATGGATAAATGACTTTTCCATTTTTACAAATAAACATCTGAAAAGTGTGGTGTGCATGTATATTCAGCACCATCTAAATACATCTCTTTATAAACTTTTGCTTCAGTTTCAGCTGCAAGTCTTTTGGACATCTGTGTCTATCAGCCAGAAAGCCTAAAATATTTGATTGTTTTTGTTAGCAAGAAAGCTCAGGCTCAGTTAAGAAAGGACAGTGTTGTTGAACATTACTTTCAATAGCATTTATGTCTGAACTTTGACTTCATTATTTATCACCTGTGCTGTCACACATGGCTTTGATGTGAACCATTGAAGCCCTGGCTGCTTGTTGAGGGTTGTTGGCCAACTGGAAGGTAAACCTTGGTCCAATCTCGTGTGTTTTATAGCTTCTAAAATATTTTCTACCAGGATTGTATTGGTTTTGAATTCTATTTATCCATCTTCCTAGTAAGTCATAGCTGCTTCCCTGTCCCTGCAGAAGAAACACATCCCCACAGCAAGATACTACCACCACAATTGTCTTTATGGTGTTGGTAGAGTGATGGTCTGGGGCAGAAATAGTTCCCTATGTGGAATAAAACTAACATGGCATTTATGAAATAGAACATTATACCAACAGTCAGACATGGTGGTGGCAGTGTGATGGTCTGGGGCTGCTTTGCTTTTTCAGGAGCTGGACGATTTGCTGTAATTGATTGTAATTGTGATTGATCCATGAAATCTGCTTTCTACCAGAAACACCTGAAAGAGAATTAGTGGCCATCATTTTGTGGCCATAAGCTCAAGAATAGTTAGGTTATACAGCAGTACAATGAACCAAGGCACATCAGCAAGACCTCTTCTGAATGGCTTTAAAAAAACAAAAAGAGGGTTTTGGAGTGGCCTGGTCAAAGTCCTGACTTAAAACCAATTGAGATGTAACACTACCATAAACAGTTCTTTCATGCTCAAAGCCTCCAAAATTGCAGAACATATTCTGCAAAGAAAAGTGGCAGCAGTTGCAACTAGGGGTGGCACTAGGAATTACTGGGTTTAGGGGGGAAATACCCTTTTGCATTGATTGGTTTGTAAAGTTTTGTTCTGTTAAAAAATGAAATTATTCAAAATCTCAGTCCTAGAAACATGGCACTAACCTGGGAATAAAGTAACAGCTCTGTGACTAAGATTATGACTCATAGCTCACTTCATCTTTTCCTCTCTTAATGGTTCTACTCACTGGAAACTACAGGGGTTGGACAATGAAACTGTCATTTTAGTGAGGGAGGTTTCATGGCTAAATTGGACCAGCCTGGTAGCCAGTCTTCATTGATTGCACATTGCACCAGTAAGAGCAGAGTGTGAAGGTTCAATTAGCAGGGTAAGAGCACAGTTTTGCTCAAAATATTGAAATGCACACATTATGGGTGACATACCAGAGTTCAAAAGAGGACAGATTGTTGGTGCACGTCTTTCTGGCGCATCTGTGACCAAGACAGCAAGTCTTTGTGATGTATCAAGAGCCACGGTATCCAGGGTAATGTCAGCATACCACCAAGAAGGACGAACCACATCCAACAGGATTAACTGTGGACGCAAGAGGAAGCTGTCTGAAAGGGATGTTCGGGTGCTAACCCGGATTGTATCCAAAAAACATAAAACCACGGCTGCCCGAATCACGGCAGAATTAAATATGCACCTTAACTCTCCTGTTTCCACCAGAACTGTCCGTCGGGAGCTCCACAGTGTCAATATACACGGCCAGGCTGCTATAGCCAAACCTTTGGTAACTCATGCCAATGCCAAACGTCGGTTTCAATGGTGCAAGGAGCGCAAATCTTGGGCTGTGGACAATGTGAAACATGTATTGTTCTCTGATGAGTCCACCTTTACTGTTTTCCCCACATCCGGGAGGGTTACGGTGTGGAGAAGCCCCAAAGAAGCGTACCACCCAGACTGTTGCATGCCCAGAGTGAAGCATGGGGGTGGATCAGTGATGATTTGGGCTGCCATATCATGGCATTCCCTTGGCCCAATACTTGTGCTAGATGGGTGCGTCACTGCCAAGGACTACCGAAACATTCTTGAGGACCATGTGCATCCAATGGTTCAAACATTGTATCCTGAAGGCGGTGCCGTGTATCAGGATGACAATGCACCAATACACACAGCAAGACTGGTGAAAGATTGGTTTGATGAACATGACAGTGAAGTTGAACATCTCCCATGGCCTGCACAGTCACCAGATCTAAATATTATTGAGCCACTTTGGGGTGTTTTGGAGGAGCGAGTCATGAAACGTTTTCCTCCACCAGTATCACGTAGTGACCTGGCCACTATCCTGCAAGAAGAATGGCTTAAAATCCCTCTGACCACTGTGCAGGACTTGTATATGTCATTCCCAAGACGAACTGACGCTGTATTGGCCGCAAAAGGAGGCCCTACACCATACTAATAAATTATTGTGGTCTAAAACCAGGTGTTTCAGTTTCATTGTCCAACCCCTGTATGTGTCATGGGTTTTTCTGACTTTTTAAACATAGCAAGAAATCATAATGCATCAGGCTGCAGATGCCTATAATAAACATCTTTTTTTTTAAAGAATTGAACTATTTCCCTTTAAAGTTTTATGAAACTCTGCTTTCCACTGGTCATAAGTGTGTTACTTAATAAACATTCAAATACAGGAAATTAGCCTAAAATTCTCTTTCAAAGTTAATTAACACCAGGCAGCATAATCGGTTAACTGTCTACTTAATTCTTATTAAATTAAATCAGAATACTTAAAGGAACAAGTATTTTTAAGAGTAAAGTGTTATTAATATTGCCTTGGGTGGTTTTTAGAATTCATAAATGTCTTAATTAAAGTCTTTCTAGCATTTAGTCTTAATCCACTTTTAAAATTACAGCTTCCCACTACATCCCATTTATACATGCATAAATCATCCCTATCTCCCAAACAGTTAAGCATGTCCCTATAGTGCATTCAGAAATTCCTCACTTAGTATCTCATGCACTCCACAATGGATGGCAAAATACCTGTATAGTTTCTGTGGACAAAATGTCAGCAGGTGCTGAAGGCTCAAATGAAACAAAATGTCCTCTTTAGTTTTTGTTACCTCAAATTCACAGAGAAATCTGAATATTTGATGGGAGGAAAAGAAAACTGCTGCTTGGTTGGTCTGCACTGTTCACAAAGGAGAGATCTGTCATCAGTCTAGAGAGAACATAAACAAACAAACAAACAAACATGAAAATAGCAAATAAGCTAAATTCTGAAAAGTGAAGAGAGAACAATGAACCTCAAGTGAGTCTTTGGTCTATCAGCTTAGCCACCAATGAAATGCCACAACAAAACTGATAAGAGGATGCTGTACTTTGGTACCCTATCAGACTGTTGTGTTACCAAATCTGGACCTCAGCAGGTGCACTTCTCACAACTATCTGTTGACAGGAACTATCCCAATATGCAGCTTTTCGGCTGGAAAAGTTACTGTCTGACTGGCCAACAGTCTCTCTCTCTCTTGCATATGGCCTCGAAACGTCTCAGTGGGTTCCTCACTGGGGCTTCGGTATCAAATTGTTAACAGGGCAAAAGCTAATCTTGCTGAGTAAGCTGGATTTTGTCTCTACCACAGGTTCACGAAGACAAAACAAAATGAAGCTTGCTGAAACTTTCAAGAACATTTTGTGGGAAAAAAAAGTGCATGGAACAAAACAATGTATTGGATCTCAAGGTTAATCAAGCACAGATGATATTTGATGCGGCAGAAGTTCTTTAATGTTTCTGAGTGTTTCTCTGTCTTGGTAGTCCAGTACTTTCTGACTCTGTCTTACAGGTACTCAACAAATAGGTGCTCTGTCCAGTGATTACGTAATCAGACCCTTATAAATCCACCAGAGGATATTACGTAGCCATTAAGAAAAAAATAGGTCCTACTATTTATTTCAAACCCTGTGGCTTATGTTTCACAGGTTAGACATCAGGTGAGATATAGTGTGGAATAAAAAAAGATTTTAGCTCAGTTTGAAGCCCTTCTGCAAAGGTCTTGACCAGTGCAGTGAAATATGTCCAATTTCCAATTTCTGAGGGCCTCATGTTTCTGCAGTTTTTAAACGCAATTCCTCTGTTGACCACAAAACGCAGCCCTTTTTAGGCATGCCAGTAGGAATGACCAATCTGAGCATGAGTCGTTCTCTGCAAGCCTCAAATTTTTAACTGTGCTCTTGTTAGGAAAACTCTTTATGGACTAGAGTGATGAGTACTACCACACCTGCACTCACGGAAACTTTAACTTGGGATATTACAGTGCTCATGTAATGGATTGCAATCACTCAGTAATCGCATCTAATGCACTGTGTGTTCATGTTAACAACAATGTTAAGTAGGCTTTTTCTACACAGATGGGAAAAATCATATTTCAGACTGAAGTTTGAATGTAGCCCCTTCAAACCATTGGACCACTTGGTGGACTGCTGCTGTTACCAACTCAAATATTAATCTGCTTCGCAATCAATCAAATGGAGAGTTTGTTTCAGGGTCAGCAGAGACATGATTCTCTGGGGCAGTTGTGGATTTATGGCTACAAATGTTTTTTTTCTTATCCTGCACGTTTTATTGCCTTTTTTTGTATTCTTTAGCACTTTTCCTTCCCCGTTTCTGCACAGTTCAATTCCACTGGCTTTGTTGACATTACAAAGCACAGTGCATGTGTTAGAAGAACCATGTTGCACATTTATGCTTGAAATCTCTTTCATCGGTTCATCGTGTTTGTTCCTATCACTTTTCTTGAAGCAGGAATTCTCTTCTGCAATGCATTTTCCAGACATTTATACCTCCTTCGGCTCTTCTCATCTACAGTCTGCCGGCACACTCTTCCTCAGTCTTGTCAGAGCTGCCTGGAATTATTTACTGCTTAATGGTCTACACCAGCTCACACCAGCGCAGAAGTGCTTTGCTTTATTTATCGATTTTCATTCCTTTTGTCTTATTGTGTGTAAGTGTGTGACAGTGACCGTCTGCGTTTGTATGCAGGACAAGGACGCACAAAGAAAAGACAAAGAAACAAAAAACCCAACACCCACAACAAGGACGCCCTACACATTTGAGTTGCTGGAGAAATGACCTGTGGCTTGTACAATTGATTGATCTGTTGTTTGAAGGCTAATGGCTGATCCCTCTGCTGCATGTGCTTTCATCTGTTTACATAATGTATGCATGCATGTGCCATATATGTGAGGGTGTGGAAACACCACAATGACAAACACTCATCTGAAGGGAGACACTAAATGTACTTGGAGTCTGTACTGCTGATGGGATTTTAGCCAGCTAACTTCTTTAAATTGGGGAAAAATCAATCTGTAGGCACTGCTGCACAGGTTTTTTGGAGTATAATAAACAGTGCAGAGCACAGCTTTATGTAAATACACTGGAAGTGTCGGTTTACAGTAGCATTGATTTGTGCAACTATTTTGTATTTCAATTCCTCGGAGGTTGTTACTCTGACTTAAAACATTGAAAAATGTATTTTCCTAATGACACTAAAAAAGGAAAATATTACATCTAGCACTATTTTTGTGGCAACATTTCAGATTCTCTCCTCTCACCATAATCCATGGTTTTCAATTGGAAAAAGCAAAGGAGTTAAAGTATCTTGGTGGCATGAGCGATTAATGCAGCCAGTGATGGAGAGACTATTAGAGGCCTTGTCTGCAGTAATGCAAGCTTTGCTCTGGTTCGTTGTGGTGAAGAAAGAGCAAAAGTCTTGATTTTCACGTATCTTTCGATAGGTGACTGGGCTCTTGTCTTAAAGATCATTTTCATTTACATCGTGAATTGTCAGCCTCAACCATACTGTGAATCTTAGAATAGTGCCTGAAGTGACTATGCAAAAACAGGTGCCCACAATGACAGTTTCAAAATGTGTTGTATAGTCAACACAACTATACATACATTTTTTTCTCAGTTTGATTGGGTTTATTTCTGTTGTTGGTTTTTTTAACAGTTGTAAATGAATTGGGCTGTAATAATTTACAAGTTGCACTAAAAACACAAAATGTGTCGAGACAACATAACATCATATAAGTGATTACCCATTAAACTTTCTCCAGCCAGCACTACTTTGTATTTTTGCTGTTTACAACTTGTTTCAATGTTTTATGGATTTATGTTTCATACTCATTCACATTTTTGAAAAATACCCAACTGCATTCCAAATGTATTTATTGTTAGTTTACTTTGTCATTATTATTTCCACATGCTCCTATCACCACTGGTATTGTTTTGGTCCTCGTGTTCCACATTCTACTTACTTCAGTTTCCAGATCTTTATACGTAGAGAGCTTTTCTATCACTTTCACAGAGGTGTATCTTTCTAATGGTATTGCCACATCAATTAGCATGCAAACCTTGTATTTGTTGTTCTAGATGATAGTGTCTGGTTTGTTGGCTTGGGTCATTTGTAGTTGTTAAATACATAGCCAGTCCAATTTTGAAGTTCAGTTGCAGTTGGACCTCTTCCTCCTGTTGTACTTGACAAATACAGCCTGTCAACATCTGCTTTGGGGTTGTGTATCTTTACCATTGTTGGCATCTTTCTTATCTTAGTATCCATTCTCTTGATGTCATTTAAGTTACAGTTTAAGATGTTGAAATTGTATGTCACTAGTGGTATGGCTACGATGTTAACTGCATTAAATTTGTCGGTAGCATTTAGTTCACTGTGCAATATCATTCTTACTCTTCAGTAGTATTCCTTCTTGAATATTTCTTTCATTGCTGAGTGTTTGACTCCATCACCTACAGTGATTCCTAGTTATTTATATGTGCCTTCTTGGTCTAGTTCCTTGAAGGTGGTGTTGACGTCTAAGTGTATGTCGTTGGTCTTGTTTAACCTTTTATATTATTATTGTAATTATTATTAGTCGCCATACTGTAATGCTCAATGAGAAATTTTCATCATCTCAAAATGATGGATTGTAGATAAAATCAAGTCTAAACAGTTTTGATGCTCAAAAAGCATTGCGTTGCTCCCTCTGTCTCTGTTCATAACAAGCCATTTCATCGTGTGTGTGTGTGTGTGCGTGTGCAGTGACTAATGAATGGCACCAGTGTCCCCCATGCTTATCTTCTCCTTCTCACTGGATTCTGGATCAATGAAAGAGAGAGAGGGCAGAGAGGGGTGTCTGCGTGTGTATTTTCAGCCACAGCTGTTGAGCTACCCCACGTACGTGCTCAAACCCGGAGAGACACGCAGAAAGCAGAGAGAAGGAGCAGACCATCCGTCTCTTCGCTCTGCAGAGGCGTGTGTAAAACCCATCAGCTCCCGGATTTGCCTCCAACTTTTCTTTTTTTTAGTTTAGTTTTTTTGTCCCCCGCACGTTTATCTCTTCCTTGTCGCATTCCTTCGAGCGTTTGGGATGACCACTTTTCCCGTCTGCGTCGTTTCCATGTCAGCATGGGAACTGCCGTGTCCAAAAGGAAGAATCTGAGAAACGATGCGATTTCTTCCGTGGCAGCAAAAGTTAGGTGAGTGACCCTCGGAGGTGTCCATCTGTAATTGATTTTGATTGCACCTCTCGGGGAGCTTTTGTTCTTGGCGTGTGAGGCCAAGCTTGCAGGTATGACAGTTTGGAAATTTGATGAATGACCACTGCGCTTTCCGGGGGTACAGTGAGCCTGCCTTGCAATGCGCAGAGTGGCGTTTTGTCCCGTCTGTAGCCCCGGGGCGTGCGGCTGGTCAGATAAGTGCTTTAAATCCCACCTCAGTGTAATAAGAACACGTAGATGCCTGCCTATACTTTGCTGAAGCTGCGCATTAACCAGTCTGAATGGGAAGGCAGAGGATGCTTGCCTTTCCACGTTGTTCTGAATGAGGCATCATTGTATAATCAAAGTCACACAGAGGCAAAGGGGGGACGCGCAGTAACCCTTATGCATTTTCGCTTAGAAAATACCTAAATACTAAAGGAGGCTTCCGTTCACATCATCCAATACAATCAGCTTTCAATTAATCAACCCACCTCCCCCAATCGATGTTGTCTTCGCTGATCACCTTTCTCTGTCAGTTACCTGAGTCAGGCACAGAGAGGGGCTGCAGCGGTTGTAAATTTACAAAAACAGAGAGGATGGATGAGTCCAATCCTTCTAAAGGCGTCAATGCCTCTTTTTTTTTTTTAAATAAGAGACGCAAATATTTTTTCATTATGCAGAAAGTACCTCCAACACCAGACAGAGGAAGGCTCTACATCTGTACTGGCTACATCCATCCCGCGTTGTGCTCCATTCAGTGCTGCTGTGAGTTGGAGCTGCAAAGCACGTGTGGCTGTGTGTTCATGTATGACAGACGGGATAGCCTCGATCCTGTCTATAAAATCAAGCATGCGTGCGCCAGATTGGGGAGTTTATAACAGGATCGATGTGTTTATAATTCCGTCGATGAATGACCTTCAGTTGTGCAGAGTCCAACATCCACAGATGTGGGCTGCTGTGATATGACGTCATTCCCTCTGTGTCTGTGTGTCACGTAGCAAAACCCCAGATTTGGTTTTATCTATGCGCCCTCAGTGCACCGTGTTGTGTCTGTGCGCCACTTTCATGTATGCAGCTAACAAGTTGCTCTTATTGAGCAGATTTTGAGCTGGAATGCAGACGAGATTTGTGCACAAATTTCTCTGTATTTTATTCAGATTTTATGTGATAGAGCAGCATAACTAAGTAATGCATAATTGTGAAGTGGACATGAAAGGACAGATGGTTTTCCGAATGTGTAGAAATTCTAATTTGAAAAGTGTGATGTGCATTTGTATTCACCCCCACCCCCTTTCCTCTGTTACCCCTAAATCAAATCCAGGAAGACAAATTGCCTTCAGAAGTCACCTAATTACTAAGTAGAGTCCATGTCTTTAAAAACAGCTGTTCTTTGAAGGCCACAGAGGTTTGCTGAGGAACAATAGTGATCAAGCAGCATCATAAAGACACCTGAGACAGTTTAGGGATGAAGTTCTAGAGAATTGTAAACCAGGGTTAGGTTATAAAACAATATCCCAAACTATTAATCCTACTGCTGCTAAAATAATATAATGTATTGATTACTATAGTTGCTGTTATCTATATTATTTACTTATTACCTATTATTGTTATTTTGATTTTTGATATATACAGTTAAAAAAATGTTGAATAAAGGCACATTTTCCATTCTCAGTATTTTAAAGGTTGATTTTATAAAACTTGCCCTTGATTTGTTTTTTTCTGTTATCTTAAAAAATAATCAATTCTCTCTATTGCAATTTGAACATGCAGTATGAACACTTTCTACTTTACTTATTGACTCCAATAATTGCCACATCGTTTTGACAGTTATCCTCATACATTTTAATGTTTTTTTCAGGAGCACCTGATAAATCTAAGCATGTACTTCAAAAATGAAGGGAAACGTTTAATGAAGGCCATTTATCTCTTACCAAGCAAAATGCATGGTATTAAAACAGCTGAGCACCACAAAAATTGAAATAAAAATGGGATGAATGTGGTTCAAAATATATTTTGGCCCTTTCTTTGTGTGTAAAATTCAAGTTATTAAAGGTCTAAGGGTAAAAAGTGTAACTGAATTTTGGTTTTGAAAGATAATAAGTTATATTTTTTGTGTTTTTCCTTTAAAAAAGTCAGGTGTTCCCATCACAAAAATATGTAAAAACATAAAGCAGGAAAAAAACAATAGAAACTTTGTATCTATCTGTTTAGAGCTGAAGTAGTTGAAAACATCTGATTTAAAAAAATGTTTTAGATGTAAAGTTTTTATCATATGGAGGGAGCGTTTTGGGCCTAAGGGTAAAATGTTTGGTTTTGTCATAAATAATCATAGATCCAAAACTAATTATGCATCAAAATCAGTGTTGCTATAAATTACTAGGCTGGTCAAAGCACTTTGAGTTTTTCCCATAGCAAAATAGGCGTTCTCATGACAAAAAGTGCATAAAAATATAACTAAATAATAAAATGTTAAGGTCTAAAATAGATGAAAAGATCTGATGTGTTCAAAGTGAACAAATATATTGATTTAACATTTTTATTACAGGGGCTGTTTTGGGCCCTAAGGTTAAGCTTAATTTTAAAGGTGTCTAAAGGATTAATAAAAGAGAGATAATCAATTAATAATTAATAAGAGAGAGAGAGAGATGAAAAAGAGAGATAAGAGTAATATTTGTGTCTATTGGCGCTTTATGTTTAGTTAAAGGATGCGGTTTAATTGTTCATTCTATTTTTTACTCACAAGTCAAAATTTCCAGGTTTCAAGTTGAAAAAGCTAACAGGAAACATTCCAGAAGACAGGGAGTGGTGTTTTCTAAGTGGGAATGGTGGCTATTTTTCACCAACTAGAAAAATCCAATATGGCTACCATGTATTTAAAATGTAGCAATGGCTTCAAAAATACACTTTTTATTTATGCCTCTGATGGTTTGTATATCAATAAATGGGACACAGGTTTTCACACACACATCATACTACACAGCCTCTTTTAGCAAACATGTTCTTTTAGTGTTTGAATAAATAACCTGCAATTGCTAATCGTAGTTAGTTTTACTCTGACCACAGCAATTGGCAAGCCTAAATGATTTTCCAGTTGACCACCAGAACATGGTTAAGTTGGGTTTGATACCAGTCCCACATTCCCCATGTAAACTTGGGAAGTAGAAATAAGTAGTCACCAACATGTTCTTGGCTCATTGTTGTTCTGTTCCTACTGCTCCACCATGCAATTTGGTTTTGAAAAACTGGTTTTATTTATTGGCTTATTAAGCATGCCAGCATACTGTTCAGTGTGTGCCTAAAAAATGAGAAAAGTGGAGAAGTGGAGCTCAAAAGAAGACATTCCAGACTTAGAAAACTGTTTGTAGTTGAATGGTGTCTATAAATCATGTGGGTGGGTAATATGAGCTTCCTCAGTGAAGCTGCAGAGCTCAGCCTTAAAGATAAGCCAATGAGGTTTTTCTCCTGATGGTAGAGATGTTTGATAATGACAAAAAAAATTGTATAGAAATATTTTTTCCAAGTTTTGTTATAAAGACAATTTGATGATAAACCACTCTGTGGTTTTCTTATGTCGACTGTCATCTCAGTGGTCCATTCAGGCATAGCTCAGTAATTTCAACAGTTAGTCCAGAAAGTAGCAAGCCTGCAATTATTAACACTGTAGTTAAGTAGTCCGTAGGTTAGCTTGGTGGAAGGTGAAACTGGTTAGTTACAAGCGAACAGATTACAAAGTTGTCAGGAAGTTTGTCTGGCTCTCTTCCTTTGGACATACATCAACAATAGCTTAAAGAATACTGACTGAATAGCATGCTATACCTATACCATGGAATACACATGTGCATTAGGGAATCTTTTGCCAGCTTCCATGTCCTTCAAATAAGCTTTCAATATTACTGAAAACAATATATACCACATACCCTTGCCATTAGGACCTCAGAGTAAAGTACCTGCTCCTCTCTAATGAAAGAAGTCAGTGGAGATGGCATCTGGTCTGGATGCCTCCTTGGCACCTCCCTTTGGACGGACGGACGGACGGACAGGGGAGTCTGTTGGGATTGGCTCACTTTATTAGTTAAATATTTTGGCACATGTCTGTTGGCTTTACTTCTCAGCCCTGGAGTTTATGGTTTGGTCTGCAGGATTTCATCACCAGTCCACTAAATAGTTTTTAATAGGTTTAATGCTGCAGCAAAGTGGTGGGAAAACTGATGCTGCCATCCCCACTGTTATGTCAGCATGGTGTACCAGATTAAAAGCACTCATCAGGATTATGATACCAAGCAATTACAAAATGCTTGTCTTCATATGGAGGCTTATTTGAGGAAACAAACTAATGTGAATTATAACATTTTTAGCCATACAATGAAACCACTCAAGAGGGCCTGGCCTAATGTGTGTAATTTTATGCACATTTATGAATCTGCAATTATGAAACAGATCAGCCCAGACAAGAGAGAGGTTACATCTTATTTACATACCTGAATTCAGCTCTGCCAAGTGAAAAAAGAAGTCCTTTGATCTGCCTCAGAGGAGAGCTGTGTCGTGGTTCAGATGAATGGTGGAGGACAAGGGGGTGTGTGGAGCTTTGAGGGTGTGGAAAATGGCATGAGAGATGAAAGGGCTGGCTTTAACAGATGAGAATGAAACACTGCGTCTTAGTTTATGCAGGTCAGCCACCTGGCTGACTTGGTTGTTGGTCTGCAGTCACAAATCCGAGAGCATTACATAACTTTTTTTGTTCTGCTTTCCACTCATCAGCTGTGCTAAAAAATCCATGTTCTTCAGCCGTCTTCTTTCTTTTTATTTAAAGATACATTCATATAAACACTTTTTAGAAATGCGTGTTCTGTGCATCTTACTCACTGTTTCTTTAACTCTTCCCTGCTTCCATTAAACTGTAATTATGCTTTAAATCTGCTGAATGAGGTTGAATTTGGTTGATTGCAGTGTGAGAAAATGAGAGCTCCAGCTGTACTTTGGTTTTTTGTTTTTCTAACTCTCTGACATTGAGCCTATTTATTTTTAAATTACTGTCATTCTAAGAATAATTGGAAAATTTAACCTGATAATTATAAAGACCACCTAAAACAGCACATAAACAAAAGTCTGTATAATAAGTGATTCATGGGGAGCAACAGTGTGCAGTTCACAATGTTTTAAGACATATTAATTCTTTATTTTTATCTTTTGCTAACATTTGACAATGTACAGCAGGTACAATGTATAAGTTCTTTATTGCTGTTGTTCCAATTAGGGCTCCAATAGACAATTACAAAAACAGAACATTATTACATTTTATTTATCTTTTTTCTTTTAAACCATTATTTATTCAGGAAGTCCCATTGAGATCAGAAATATCTTTATCAACGGAGAGCTGGGAAAAGTAGCGGTACACAAATGAGAAGTGAATCAAACATACATCAACATATAATACAATCAAAAAATTATACAAAACACAATAAAGCAGAGTGGCATAGCTAATCAAACAAAGTAACCTCTTCACTGTATTTTTCATTATACTCTTGAAACCATAATTGGATGTGATTGTTTTTAGTTTAAGAACTTCTTTTTAAATTGTTTTTAATTTAAGAAATTTTTTAAATTATTCCAAAACCATGGTGAGTTTGCAATTGAGTTTGTATCTGCTTTTAAATATCCAAGATTTTAAATGATGATCACTTGACTTTTAAGGAATAGTTTCAGTACATCATGGGTCACTGAGATGAATTACTAACTATGGCTTCCTTATTCAGCACTTCGCACTCTATGCTAAAGTTAACCGGATGTCTCTTTGTGCCCATTGCCTCAGTCATTTTTGTTTACAAAACCATTTTAGGTATCACTCCATCTTACTGTCTTGTCTTTTAACAAAGAAAAATGGATGCCGCAATCTCCGATCAGTGAATATTCTGTAATTTTTTCTTTGCACAGTTCAAACTGAACTAGGAAGGAAATCATTCCTGGTTTCAGTTCCCAGTAATTGGAATCAACTACAAGCTGATCTTCAACTTAAAGCTCTGGTGACACTGAATGGGTTTAAAGCTCTGTTGAAATCCCTGTAGTCTAGCACGTTGTGTGGAAGTGTTTTATATGACAAATGATTTAAATGTAAATTGTATTTCTTTATTGTTTATAATGTAGCAGTGCTACTGCCTTCTGGGTCAGGTCTCTCTTCTCAAAGAGACATTTTATCTCAGTGGGATTAACCTTGTTAAATAAAGGCTAAATAAAAAAAGCATTGGGAACATTTAAAAGCAACCATTTGGAACCATGCAATTTGTAATATAAATAAACCTCGAAATGAAATCAAACATGTAGGAAAAAACATAGCAAATCTGTAAAGTATGTGTTCATATGTTGGTTTGAGGGTTTTTGTTTTATTTTATTATTTATTTGTGTAGTATCCATTCCCAGCAATTGTTTAAGGCACTTTACAAAACAAACAAGTCCAGTTCATATCAAATTAAGTAGAATCCAGTTTACTCCAAATGCTATTTTAATCAATCCAATTGATTTCAGTGCAATCTAATCCTTAAGTCTGGTTCAGATCCTATTTCATACACTCCAATTCATTCCACATTTAATACAGTACAGTTGAAATTAGTTTGTTATTTACCAACTGCTAAAAAGTTGTCTGAGGAAACCCTGGTTGCTTTGAGTGTTTGGCTCTTCAGCAATCCCTCATCCTCAGCATGTGTGTGGTGACAATGGAGAGGAATCAGTCTTTAAAGCACTGAGCCAGCAGTTGTTTCCATATAGAAGAAAAACAATCAGTACATGTAGTTACTTGCAGTAATTGTTCCATCAATGTTGTCTGCCAGGAAAGAGACTCACCTAAACACAGAGACACTGAGCCAGATATACTTTTAATGACTACAAAAAATCAAAGACAGAATTAAGAGAATATAAGATGGCAATAGCTCAATCAGTGTCTAAGTTATGGGAAGAGATAGAGACACAAAAGCACAAAAGTACTAAACCGGAATGACGTTAAATGGAAAAAAAACAGGCACTACACACAGATAATTATAGCATTTAATTAGTAAATTACTCAGTCCTTGGAAGAAATACTGCTAAAAATAGAAATGCTGCACTAGGTATATGTTCCATGATAAAGAAAATTAAAGGGGAGGACACAAAATTAATGGCAGCAGTAGCTTAGTCACAATAACACTGAGCCAGGTATATTTTCTATGATTAGTGGGAAAAAAGAAACTACACATAGTTAATCTGATGTTTAATCTGCTGGTATTCTGGTCCAACCAGAGTTTGCCTAGTTTAAAGGCTTAATAAAAGGCCATGATTATGTAATTGAGCTCATATATTATGTGTTTTATCCAGCAACCCTTCCATATCAGTGCAGCAAACAGATCCGCAGGGTCTGATCTTGCTGTTGCAATATATAGAAAATATCCAAGTACTTAACATTTATCACTATCACATTATTATATGTATAAAATGACTGAATCACTCAGTTCTTCGTGTGATAGGTTGGTTGCATTTGACCACAAGTGTGCTGACATTTCCACCAGCTCCCTGATTAGATATCCCATGATGCACTGCACTTTCAGGAGACCCATTAAGTTCCATCGACCCTTTCAGTTATGTGACGAGCCTCTCAACAGGTCCTCAACACCCTTGCTGTGCACATTAGTGCACAGAAGCTCCTCTGTATGTGTGTGTTTGTAGAAGATCTGATTCAATTAGTTTCTGAGAGGAAGATTTGATTAGGTAGCATTAAGAATAAGAAACTTTGTTTTAAGCAGCCTGTTGTTACTGGTGGAGAAACACCCAGGGGAAGTATCACTTCTGATAATATGTAGACCAAGAAGAGTCTTTCCTTCTTCTCCTTGCATGGAGTTGTTGCTCAAAGTGTATTGAACTGGATAAGTAATTTCAGGGTATAAGGCACTTGAGCAAATACAAGAATATCATTAGTTAATTGTGAGAGGAACATTTTGCATTATTTGTGAATTTCTCTAATACTTAGCTACATTAAATTGGCTTGTGGTTCTTAGATGGAAAATTAGTAGGTTTTTAATGTTGTATCCAATATACTGTTAAATGTGTAAAGACCAGAGGCTGCACAGTGGTGCAGTTGGTAGCACTGTAGCCTTACAGCAAGAAGGTCCTCAGTTCAACTCCCGGCCAGGGATCTTTCTGGATGGAGTTTGCATGTTCTCCCAGTGCATGTGTGTGTTCTCTCAGGGTATTCCAGCTTCTTCCCAAAGTCCAAAAACATGACTGTTAGGTTAATTGGTCTCTCTAAATTGCATTTAAGTGTGAATGCGTGTGTGCATGGTTGTATCCTGTGTGTTGCCTTGCGATGGACTGGCGACCTGGTATGGAAGGTATGGAAGAAGCGGGTATAGAAAATGGATTGATGTGTAGAAACCCTTGGGTTTGTCACATTTCCAATCTCACATTCCAAATATAGAGCTCAAACCAGATATTTTACATACATTGTGTAACTTTTTCGTACTATCTGATATTAAATCTGACTAAAGGTCTCCTGTTTTGGATTAGTTAGGATTACCAAAATTACTTCTATTTGCTGACTGCCAAAATAACGAAAGAGAGAATTTGGGGGAGCATAGATGACGATGCCATGGGTTCTAGACCTCTTATAGGTTAGTATTCACAACATTTGAGTTAAACTGAGGCACAAAAGAACTTGTTAAGATGCTGGCTGAAGCTAATAAGAGAGTGTCATTATCCACAATGAAATGAGTCAGGTACTGACTAAAAAGCCACTCAGAGAGGAAGGAGCCATAACTCGAAAAGCCACATAATGCTGACACTCTGCTGGTGCACTCCACAAAATAGATGGCTTCATTAGTAAAGTAAGAAATATTGAAGCAACATCTCAAGACATTACCTTAAAAATGGGCACAAATTGGTCTACCACTAAATTTGTTAAAAAGTGGCTTAAGAACAACAAAGTCAATGTTTTGGAATGGCCATCCCAAAGCCCTTCTCTTTATCCCATAAAAAATAATTGGGCAGAGCTGAAAAGGTGCGAGAGTGCAAAGCAGCCTACAAACCTGAATGAATTACAGCAGTTCTGTCAGGAGGAATGGGCATAATTTCCAGTAAACTATTGTGAGCAGCTTCTGGTAGGATACTCAAAATATTTGACATAAGTTATACAGTTTGAAAGGCAACTGCAGTAAATATTAAGGAAATGTGTAAGGAAATGTGAACTGGTGTTTAGCAAGTAGAAATAAGTAGAAATAACTGTGGTAATCCTAACTGACCTAAATTTTCATTTTGATTTAATTAATGTCAGAGAATGAGAGAAATAGGTTATGTATCTTTTAAAACACTGTATGTGCAAACCCAATCCAATGAAGTTGGGACGTTGTGTAAAACGTAAATAAAAACAGAATACAATGATTTCCAAATCATGTGCAGCCTATATTTAATTGAATATGCCATAATGACAATATATTTAATGTTCAAACTAATAAACCTTATTGTTTTTATGCAAATATTCATTCATTTTGAATTTGATGCTTGCAACATGTTCCAAAAAAAGCTAAGACAGAGGCAACAAAAAACTGGGAAAGTTGAGGAATGCTCAAAAACACATGTTTGAAGCATTCCACAGGTGAGAACAGGTTAATTGGAAACAGCTGAATGTGATGAATGGGTAAAAAAGGAGCATCCCTGAAAGGCTCAGTTATTCACAAGCAAGGATGAGATGAGGTTCATCACTTTGTGAACAACTGCGTGAGCAAAAAGTCCAGCAGTTTAAGAACAATATTTCTCAACATACAATTGCAAGAAATTTAGGGATTTTATCATCTACAATCCATAATATCATCAAAAGATTTAGAGAATCTGGAGAAATCTCTGCACGTAAGCAGTAAGGCCGAAAACCACCACTGAATGCCCATGACCTTTGATCCCTTAGGACATAATTCTGTAATGGATATTACCATGTGAGCTCAGGAAAACTACAGAAAACCATTTTCAGTTAACACAGTTTGTCGCTACATCTACAAGTGCAAGTTAAACATCTAACATAAAAGCCATATATCAACAACAACCAGACACGCTGCCAGCTGCTCTGGGGCCGAGCTCATCTGAGATGGACTGATGTAAAGTGGAAAAGTGTGCTGTGGTCTTACGAGTCCACATTTCAAACTGTTTTTGAAAATCATGGACGTCGTCTCCTCCGGGCCAAAGAGCAAAAGGACTGTCTGATATGTTATCAGTGCAAAGTTTAGGAGCCAGCATCTGTAATGCTATAGGGGTGTGTTAGTGCCCATGGCATGGGTAACTTGCACATATTTGAAGGCACCATTAATGCTGAAAAGTACATACAGGTTTTGGAGCAACAGATGCTGGCATCCAAGCAGCGTCTTTTTCGAGGATGTCCTGCTTATTTAAGCAAGACAATGCCAAGCCACATTCTGCACGTGTTACAACGACGTGGCTTCATGGTAAAAGAATGCTGGTACTAGATTGGCCTGCCTGCAGTCCAGACCTGCCCCCCATTGAAAACGAGTGGCACATTATGAAGCGCAAAATACAACAATGGAGACCCCAGACTGTTGAGCAACTGAAGTTGTACATCAAGCAAAAATGGGAATGAATTCCACAAAGCTTCAACAGTTATTATCCTCAGTTCTCGAACACCTTTGAGTGTTGTTAAAAGGAAATGTGATGTAACACAGTGGTAAACATGCCCCTTTCCCAGCTTTGTTGTAATGTGTTGCAAGCATTAACTTCAAAATGAGAGAATATTTAAAATTAAAACAATAAAGTTGGTAAGTTTGAACATATTAAATATCTTGTCTTTGTAGTGTATACAATTGCTTATAGGTGGAACAGCATTTGCAAATAATTGTATTCTGTTTTATTTACGTTTTACACAACGTCCCAAACTTATTGGAATTGGGGTGGTAGAAATCTGATTTCCGCTGCACAGTTAAATATCACAGTTAAATGTTTCTTTTTAACATTTCTGGGTATTTCATCATATTCCTGGGTATTCGAAAATCTAATCTGATCTAAAACCAGGACTCTAATCTGTGTCATCATCTAATTTCCCCTTCTTACTCTATTGGGGTTATAGGATTTTAATCTTTTCTAAGCATTTGTAAATCATAAATTGCTTGTTCGATTGCACGGAAACATATATGCTTATGTTAATTTAAATGAAGAATATTAATTGTAGAACTACATTGGCTCTTTTTTCCCAGTAGGAGGTGAGACTGTTTTCTTAGGTTATATTTTACATCTCCGTTGTGCTGACTGAGCTCTCCATTTGCTTCAGTTTTCCCAAGTGTACTCAAGATTTCATTGTTAATATGTCCCCAATTTATCTACGAGCACTCCTCCTCCTGCTCAGAAATCCCCCCTCCCTAACACGTTTCTCTCCCTAAAACCCCTATCACATGTCTGAGAGCATACAGGGCGAATTTTATATCCGCTTGCCCAGTTTTTTCCTTTTCTATTTTTCTCTTCTGTGTGTGTGTGTGTGTGTGTGTCTCCCTGCTGCCTTTTCACACACCTGCATCCCTGGCAGACTATGCTCCCAAACCATATATGAAGCATAATGGAAACCTCAGACAATACGACACAGAGAGAGGTTTCCTTTAATGATTAGACTGACAGGTTTCCAATTCCTCCCGTGTGCAACCTAACACCACATTTATTGCAACCCTGTGCAGTAATCATTGTTGAGTCAGTTCCTAGATATAATCAGAAACTTGTGTGCATACACCCAACCTGTGAAAACACTCATTCACTCACACAGAACACCATTATGCAACACTGGAGGTTGTATATTTCAGAGAAGAAGATGCAGCAGAGCAGCCTTGCAGCTGCATGGCAGTCTATTTTTAGAATGGTAGTGAAGGAATCTGGAGGGTGTCGCAGCACGTTCAAAGCCTCTCAGTCCACATTTTATCACCACTAAACTCTGTCGGAGTCTTATTTGCTTCTGTCATCCCCATTAGCGGAGGAGGAGACAGAAGAATTCTGTAAGCATAGAAAAGCTTTTCAATTCATGCCTGCAGTGCAAGAGAACAAACATTATATGGATGGAAAAAGTCCAACAAAATAATTTAATCATGCAACCTTTCAGTTTTACTAGTTTTAGTGGGTTTAGTGGGTGAAATATTGTTTTTTAAGTGATTGACAGCCTCAATGATAGCCTTGCAAAAATATTCACACTGTTCAAGCTGTTGTTTATGCTGATTGTCCCGGTGCAAGGTGAACCTGCCTGGTATATTGCTCCATCCATCTTCTCATCAATTCTGGCCAACTTTCCTCTTCCTGCTGAATTTCTCACAGCATGATGCTACCACCTTCATGTTTCACCATTGGGAATATGTATTCAGGCTGATGCACAATTAGTTTCCTACCTCACATAATGTTTTGTATGGTGGCCATTTTTGGTTTTATCTGACCAGAGCACCTTCGTCTACATGTTTGCTGTGTCTCCTACATGACTTGTGACAAACTGCACAGGGCTTCTTATGGTGTTCCTTCAACAAGGGCTTTCCTGTTGCCACTCTGCATGACTAATACTTATTTTATCAACAGATTCTCTCACCCGAGCTGTAGCTCTCTCCAGCCTCCCCAGTGTTACCGTAAGCCCTCTTGGCTTTTTCACTGATTAATGCTCTCCTTGTCCAGCTTGCCCAGTTATGATTGATGGATGAGCCTTGGTAGGTTTGCAGAAAGCTAAAGTACATTTGATCATTTCATTTTTGGATGATGGATTTGATAGTGCTTTGTGATATGTTGAAAGGTCTGGATATTTCATTATAATCCAACCCTGCTTTGCTTTAACCTTCTCCACAGCTTTCTGCCTGGCCTGCCTGATTTGTCCCTTTGGTGTTCAGGATGCTGTTTGTTCACATTCTCTAACAAACCTCTGAGGCCTTCAAGGAACAGCTGGGTTTATATGTAGATTACATTACTCTCCTCATACTCTCCTTTAACAACACTCCTCCTATGCCTAAATGTGTGACTATGGAAAGCAACTGGAATTTTTTTTGTTGGTGTATCTGAGTAAAGGGGGCTAAATATAAATTCACATCACATATTTCTATTTTTAAAAAAAGTATTCTTTTACCATTTCACAATTAGGTGCTGCTTTGTGTTGGTCAATTGCATAAAATTAAATTAATTGTCAGTATTAATCAGTATTAAAAGGCCTTTAAACATGCATATGGCTGTTGGTCAACCTGCCCAAAGCTGTTTAATTTTAATAATGAAAGTTCTTGCTATTGTTGTGTTCCAGTTGTGTCTCTTCTTCCTTGAGACAGGTGTGACCTTGGAACTAAGTTTAACTGAGTTTACATAAGAAGCTCTAAAACCCTTGGAAACTGCACTTTAAATGTAAATAAGGTTTGTTGGTCTATTCACTGATTCATTGTGTATGTGTGACCTGTGTGCTTTCTGCGCTGGACAAGCTTCAATAATTGATACAGCTGGCACAAGGAGAACACTTATAGATTATCCTTCTGGGGAAATCTTCAGTACAAGACTGAGCCTCTGTGTTGTTCTGTCTTTATTTACTGATTTCCATCATATTAAACTGGTAACTGGGAAGGCAAAGACTGGTGGAAAAGCATATTTCAAGCAAAAAATAGCATTCAAACAGTAAAACTGTATTTTTCCTTAAAAAGTGCAAATGATACCCAGGCAAATTCTCATTCCCCCTCATGATCAAGTTGAATTGTGCATTCTGTTTATTATTTGAAGTTAGAACTTTTCAGTTTAAAGCTGGCAAAATTAATACAGCATCCCCTAAAGTTAGAATGCTGACTTAGAAACTTTGACATCTGTTATAAACCCTGAGTTCAACTTCAACATAGCTGGCATGCTTCTAAAGTTAGTGAACGTTGCAGTAAATAACTGTTTTTTTGCTCTTCAGTAAACCAGTGGCAATCAGTATACGGTACAGCTTACATGTTGCTTTTAGCGTTTGATTTAAAAAATAGACAGAAACGTTTGGAATGGGTTTTCATGGCTGAGCAACTGCATCCAAGCCTTACATTACCGAGCACCATGAATGGTGCAAATCACGCTGCCACCCCAGGGGAATGGCTGTTGCCTGACTGCACTTTGTCAAGTGTAAAGTTTGCTGCAGAGGAGATTTTGGTGTGGGGCTGCTTTTAAGAGTAGGGCTCTGCCCCTTAGTTCCAGTGAAAGGGACTCTTAATGCTTCAGCATGTCGAGACATTTTTCGATAATTTCACGCTCCTAACTTTGTGGGAACAGTTTGAGGATGGCCGCTTCCTGTTCCGGTATGAAGGGGCACTAGTGTACAAAGCAAGGTCCATAAAGACATGAATGAGTTTTATGTGTAATATATTTTATGTATATGTGCAGCTTGGTGCCATCTAGGTGCCAGACTGAACTCGCTAAATCAAATGATGAAATATATTTTGCTATACAGATTTCAGAATTATTTATTTCTAACTAGAAGTAAAGTAAATATGAAGAGAATATGGCATTAGGCACCCAAAGCATAAGAGTGGTTTTGGAGTTCTCCTCATCTACAGTATTTCTAGCACATCTCTGAGTAAATGTCTTTACTTTGCAGTCAAGTTTCAGCATTTTTCTTGACACTTGGACACAGCGGGCAGTCAGACATGCAAACACATTTGCCTATTTGCAGTTGATCCAAAATTGGGGGTCATACTGAGAAATTATGTCTAGGAAAGACTGTCCTCCACTCTTTGTCCTCCTGCTGTCTCATTGTCTCTGTCTCAGACTAAGATTGGCTGAAGAGGAAAGATAAAACCACCATATATTAATCTGTGGGTGGCACAAGCCTACAAAGAAGGCAATTAGGATTATAATTTATAGATCCCCTGCCCTTTTTCTCCGTTTCCCTCTTCCCTTTTGTCTTGTCTCCTGCTCATCCTTCCCCTCCAACCCACGAATTAATTCCTCTGTGTGTGTGTCATTGTTTGTGTATCCCCACAGAGCAGCGCGAGCATTTGGAGAGTACCTGTCCCACACGCACCCTGAAAACCGAAACGGATCAGGTCAGCGTCTCTGTCTTCCTGCCATTTGTCCATCCCTCTATCCTCTGCTGTGTCTTCCTTTGAGGTTTTAATCCTTCCTCCACCTGCTTCACGTCATCCTATTGAAAAGCCAATCTGTGCTCACTGGTGTGTCAGTACAACTGCTGACAACCGCAGGGAGATGATGATGTTGCTGTATCTGCTGTGCCATCCTAACCTTTTTCTTTCTCTGCTTCTTCCTCTTCAGCTTGAGCGGTTTTCCAATTAATGTATACTGATTTATTTCTATATTCATCTCCTTTTTTTACATTATAGCTCACCTTCTGTGTGAAAACTTGGTGGGTCCTGACCCAGAGTTGCCAAGTGACACGACTGGACTCAACAATAACACTCACCTCCCTCCCTGCTCCTCTGCTAAAGGCTGTACGAACAAACCAGATCCTATCCTGGCAAAGGAAAAGCTGGGCTTAAATCAGCCTCCTCTCCCATCCATCACCATTTCTACCAAGCCGACTTGTCACTTGCTTGAACATAGCTTTGCAGCAGAGGAAGACCAGAAGACACCTGCTGAGTTCACTCGAGTGTACACCATCACCTCACACCACGGTATGCTGATGAGCAGTGGTCAGGGCAGCAAAGAGAGCCTAGAACTGGACATCCTGAAGGAGAAGTCGAGGAGCGGTGGGGTAGGGTCTAAAGGTGGCCCGATCCAGCCCTCGACCTCACCATCCTCCGCCTCCTCATCTCCAACTCAGTTCATCCGCTCGAGCAGCAGTCGTGGCATCAGCAGCTATAGCCACAGTCACCACCACCACCACACCAACGTCACTGGAACAAATGCCTCCACCAGCAGTGGTGGAATCAGTGGGGCAAGCGGATGCAGTAGTAGTCACCAACAACAGCAAGCAGTTGCAGGGTCTCACTCCCATCACACATCCCATCACCACACCCATCATCACCATCACATATCCCAACCACCACTACAGACCTCTGTCAGCGCCCACAACATTCGTAGCCTTGGTGACAGTGGGAAAGGAGAAGCAGAGTGCAGTGGGCTGGCTTGCGACTCGTGCAGCGGTGCCCCTTCGCGTAGCCAGGGGTCATTGGACCTGGAAAGTACATCACGAGAGGCAGGCAAGCAGCACCGATGCCTAGGGCGGATGTGGAGTGTGGACCGGGTGACTGGGCTGGAGAGAGGTGAGAGGGTGGAGGACACAGAGGAAGCAAGAGGCACTGAAATTCAAAAAGGGAAGGGGTTGGGGGGTGGCCCTGTTTCTGGGCTCACTGGTAATTGACCAGAGAGGAAATAACATTTGATAATTTCACTTTCCTGAAAAAACTGCAGTGAGATCTGTTTATCTTTGTTGTTTCTAGGGGTGTAGCACGATCTTGTGGTATTTTTCGCCAAAGTGAGGACTGACTCACACTGCATAATCCAGCTGCAGTCCACATATGATTTCACCTTATAAAGTAAGCAAAAGCTATTTTTATGAGTCCCAATTATGAAGGTGGGTGCTTTAAGCTCGACACCCTTATTCTATGACCGAGGCTCTTATTTTGAAATAAAAAAGGAGATAGCATGGACCAAGTGTCTACCACTTTTAAATTTTAGGTATCATTAGAAAAAAATGCCAACAGCCAAGATATAAACAATTTGTAACCACTAAAAATGAGCTTTGTGCATTTGGGTTGAGTAGTATGCTTAAACAGAAACTGACTGAACTTCCCTTGTTTCTTAAAGACGTTTCACCTCTTATCCAAGAGGCATCGTCATTTCAAATTATAGGTTAGGAAGATCAGGTTTGTCAATGACCACAATAAATGCCCTTAGCTGTTGAGTAATAGAGGGCAATAGGTGGGTATGTTTTGACCCGTCTTACGCCAACGGACTTTAGACTGATCACATCTGACCTGGACAACTCCCTTTTGAGCAAATATTGTTTAAAAGTAGATTTAAGGTTAAAGAAACCCCTATATATTTATGAACGCTCAAAATATAGACTGGTCAAACCTGAACTGGTTTTATTTAAAATATAGTTTGTGATTTGTAAAACATTTGCATAATTTTTTTAAATCAAACACAAAATGGCAAGATTTATTTGTCTCCAAAACATTGTTAAACTGTGATCTGATCTCATTCTTAAAAACCCAAGATCGTGTATTGTTTTGTCTCATATGCAAGATGCATCGTTACACCCCTAGTTGTTTTACTGTCAGATGCTGGATCAGTCTTACTAAATGAGACAAACACACACACACACTAACTCACACGTCAAATGTAGTTTTTCTCTGGTCTGTTGGGGATTGAAGGGTTGGTGTTAGATGTGAAGTGGTGCTCTGTATTTCCTGACTCTTCGTTTGACCGTCTCTCCTCTGCTGTCTCTTCCCCTTGTTTCTCCCTCTCTCCATTTGTGGAGTGGTGCACTGTGAGGTGCTGGTGCTGTTGATGGTTTTTTGTGCTTTTTATTTTACATTCTTTGCAATACTTGGCCATTGTAGTACACAAACTGTTTTGTTTTGTCCCCTTAACTTTGGAATTCCCATTTTTCTCTTAAACTGCAGAGGACACCAACTGGTTCCCCAAGGAAAACATGTTCTCCTTCCAAACAGCCACAACAACAATACAGGCGTAAGTTTCCCACACTTTAGGCATGCAAATATAAACTTTTTCAAATCTAATGTCTATGTACTTAAAGTGAACAGAAAAAAATCAGGTTAAAGATCATTATAATTGATTAAATTAGACAGGTTTGAAATTCCCCAGGCTAATAAATTATTTCTATATCAGTGACTTGCAAAGAGCGAAAAATTAGTGTTTTGTCATGTTTTGTAATAGTCTATTTTGAAAAGCAGAATTAGGTGCAAATGGAAACATTTGATATTTAAGTAAAAAATAAATTTATGCAACCGCTCAAAATATATTTTTCAGATTAAATTTTTAAGCATAGCTGTTGATGAATAACAGCTTTAGTGTTATTATTGCCCACTTATGTGCCTCCATAATAAACCTGAACTAATGTGAATATAAATAGCACTAAGAAGTTATGAAGCTTGATATTCAGGGGCTGCAGCACACATAACCAGACTTTATGTATATAAAATAAATTAAACATAAATCAAGATTTCTGTAGGTTACTTAATGTAGTGCTCTAACCACTGTTGCCAACTTGGCAACATTATCGTATTTCTAACAAATTGTAAGACTGGTCTAACCAAAAAAATAGACGACAATCGAGATACTTCTTGTATTATTGGAGTCTCATGTGAAAGCATGTATCTTCTTACTTGTCCCAACGAGCAGTGGGTGCTGCCATGGGCCCCTACCCTTTTTACTCACTTACTGTCACTCCACAGTCTTATTCATCTCTCCCACAGTGGCTATTACAGATCCATCCAGATAAGCAATTGTGTAAACTAGGTGATAATGTCATTTAGCAACTTTTGGGATAGCCCATAGCTACTTTGTTTACTGAAAAGGTGTCAACAGTGGCTCCAACACAGATTAACTTAGTGAAGAAAGCTACTGATCGCACATCACCTAAAATGCTCTGCATCATATGTTTCTAGAGATTTATCTGACTCTGGACATACAACTACAACCTTTAATCTTACATTGCATTTTATAATCATTCAGTTGTTTGGGAAAACTCTAATTAATCAGATTAACAAGATAATGTGCATGGCATACAATGCAGTTTTGCAAGCTGTGCACACAAAAATATGGGTACAGCTGACATAACAGGTACTGGGATTCAGGAACGGACACTGGCCATTTAAAATGTTCCCCAGTGTTAAATGTTTATTTGAGCCTGAGACATCTGCTTTAAATTTTTTTTTTTCTCCCTACAAAAGCAAAACGAAAATCCTTATTAAGATCACGTGTAGATATAAAACATATGTCAACTGTAATGAGCAATTCACATAAAAAACGATCTTTTCCTGTTTTCTGTGATCTGTTTATGTCAGCACTACGTTTACATTTTTTTTCAGCCGTTTCTTTTTCAGGACTTTCCCCTTTAAGTCTTTGATTATTGGCTTATTTGTCCATGATTGAAGTTTAAAATCATACCCGTCTCATATACAGTTTTAATAGTAGCTACTTAAGTGCTCACAAAAGAGCTGTTATCATATGAAGTTATTACCTATTGAATTATTTATGGTTTCCAAACACTGACACGTTCCTCTCTCTCGCTTTCCTCTGTTTTTGCTTTCGGGTGTATTTGGGATCGTCAAACAGGATATCGTGAGTATTCTTCCATCTCTCACTGACGTGTTGACCTTAACTCCTGCTCCTTAACGCTGATGTGTGCAATTAACCTTCATCCATATGTTACATCACAGAAAACAAATGAGTGTCCAGGAAAAAAAAAGAATATACAGTATGGCAGTATGCTACTGTTCCAGTCAGTTTCTTCTTATTTACCAGACTTGAATAAAACCGTTTTTAAAGCTCTGATTGCCAATTTCCAGCTATAAGCAGCATCAGCCCCAATGAGTACTATTGCAAAAAAGCAGAAGGTTAAAGGATTTCATGCAACAGAATAAAGTCCACCGTAATCCACTGCAGCTGAGTTGATGTGCCAGGCTGAAGTCTAGAAAATGACTTTGTTGTATGACCGAAGCTCTGCAAACTGGGCACAAGGAGCCACAGACAGATAATTTCACTTCAGCCATTTATTATCTCTGTGGCAGTCATGGCAGAGTGCAGTAATCCCACTTCGCAGCCGTCCTAATTATCACTGAATCTGAACCGCCTGACTTCAACTGAATTTGAAAATAAGCTTGAATATTGGCTTTGAAAGATTTATTAAGGAGAAATTGTTCAAATCCTCATTTGTTTATGTAAATCATTCAGTTGTAGTTTAACAGAAAGTTAGCTGCCAGTTTTAATAATATAAGAGCTAAATAGTTCAAATAAACCGACAAATAAATGGGATCAAGGCATAGCGAAGCACCTAAACGCAACAGTACCTTCATGCAAGCTGCAGCATCGACCAGCATTACTACTGCATCACAGCTAAGTGCACATTAAGTTAGGAAAGCAGTTTAAGACACTCATGAAAGACTACTTTAAAAGTTGTTTTTTTTCCTGTGGCAACCACTTGGGCAGATTATTACTAAGGGTGCACCTGTAGATCAGTCGGCCTCGATTTCCTTAATTTTGGGTGATAGGTGATCGGCCGATACATACATGTGAAACCGATCTTATCCACCGATCTTATCTACTTGTCTAACCTATTGTGCAACTTTTGTTTCTTTTTAAAATGAGAAAAATGAAGCCTAAAGAACTGCAATGCTCTAAATGTTTCATTTATATTTGAGAGCACTGCCACGTGTGCAGTTAAAACAAGTTTGTATTGTTTCACTGGTATTGCTCAGTGTTTTTCAATAAAATATAGATTGGAACTTTGAAGGTGTATTGTGACCTTATTGCATCTTACTGTCAGTTACAAAAATAAAATCAGTATTTGCCAAAATAGGAATTGGCAGGTCAGGCTTTTTAAAGATCGTAACAGGCGATCGGCCAGAAAACTGCAATCGGTGCACCCCAAATTATTACTGTAATAATCTATTAGTTTTCGGAATTGGAAAACCTTAATATTACAGATAAATGGCTAAAAAAAGTTTCCTGCAAAAACAAGTCATTGCTGCATGCACTGTGCATCACTAACATGGATCAACTGGTACCTGTGGTAACTGCTGAAATTATTAACACTGATAGAGTTCAACCAAGATGAAAAATGTTAACCTCCCATTCTTCAGGCTCTCTGCTACAGCACAAATTACGGTATCTCACTAACCCAACTAACAGTAGTAGCTATCAAACATAAAAATGTGTAATTGTCCACAGCGCAAAACCCATTAGTTTTACACTGGAGGTTGGGCCATCGTGAGATGGATACAGTTTATTTTACTGAGCAAATTGTTAGGGTGGGAATAATCAAATGTGCCTTAAAGTAAAGTCTTTTCCCCCCCCTTTAACCTTGGGGTGTCCAAAAAACTCAAAATCCCTTTTTTTTTAACTGTAAAAAAAATTTAAAAAAATTCCCCGTTTTAAAAAAAGTTTTATTTTTTGGGCCCCTTTTTTTTTTTCCCAAATTTTAGTCCCGCCTTTTAAACCCCTTTAAATTTTAAATTTAAATTTTTTTAATTTTTTTTATTTTTGGGGGGTTTTTTAAATTTTTTTTTTTCAGGGCCCCAAAATTTAAGTTTTTCCCAAAACGAAAAACTAGGATCTAAAAAAAAAACGGGCCCCAGGATGCCCAAAAAACACTTTTTTAAACCTCCCCAATTTCAGGGCATTTCCACCTGTACGGTTTAAAAAATAATAAAGTTTGTTTTTTTCCCGTGGAAAAGTTTTTTAAAAGATAGAATACCATTTTTAAACCACACAAAAAAAAAGGGAGTAGGCCCCTTCCCAGGACAAAGGGACCCCGTGCCCATCCCTTTTTGTTTTTTGGGGTTCCCCAAATTTTTTTTCCCCCTACTAAAAAAAAAAAAAAATCCCTGGGGAAATTCCCTTTTGAATGGGGACTGATTTTGCTGGGGGGGCCAGAAAAAAAAACCCATCCAAAAAGGGAAAAATTAATTTTGGTATTAGAGCTGTTTTTGGTGGAAAAGGAAAAAAATGCCCTTTGGGAATGTGGGGCAAGGGGCCCGCGGGCCCTGTTTTAAAGTGAAAACAGAGGGTTGGTTTTTAAAAAGGCCCCCAAACACCCAGGTTTTTAAAATAAAAAAATTTTTGGGCCCCAAACCCCCCCAAAAAATTTGGGGCCCCAAACCCCTGGTTTTTCGAATCCCCAAAAGCACTGCATTGGAAAAAACCTTTTTTTCCCCGATTTGGCATCCCCTTTTCTTAAACCCCAGACACACTGGTTCCCCCAAAATAAAAGAGCCCTCTTTTTTTTTTTCTTTGTTTTTGGAGTTTTGGGTTTTTTACAAATTTAAAATTGGGCCCAAAAATTTTTTTTTTTTTTGAAAAAATATCCAATTTCCCCCTTTTTGTCATTTTTTTTTTGAAAAAAACATTTAAAATTTTTCAGTAAAAACATAATGGGCTCAAAGCATTTTTTTATTCAGCCTTCTTGAGTTCCCCCAAAAATTTTTTAAAAAACCCCCCTGTGTTGAGGACTTTAAGGCTTCCCCTATATGGGTCGGGACACTCCCCGCCACTTAAAAGCCCAAACCTGCAACCCCTGAAACATTTCCCCCCTTTTTTTTGAGTCTTGAACCCCAAATTTTTTACAGTGGGAAATTTAAAGGGCCCCGGAAATTTTTACTTTGGGGGGCCCTTTCCCAAAAAATGCTTTTTTTTCTAAAACCCCTTTTCAATTTTTTAGCTTTTGGCGCGGGTTTTTAGGATCATTGTCCCCACTAGGGGTGAAAACCTTTCCAAAAACCCGGGCTCAAGGTTTTCCGCAGCCTCTAACAGGGGTTTTTTTCCCCCCAAACCAAATTTGACCTTCCTTTTTCCCCGGCCCTGCCCCGAAAAAAAAAAAAGCATCCCCACATCCCGAAAAGCTGCCACTACCATTTTTTTTCAAGGGATGTTTTTTGGGGCCAGGTTGAAAGTGGGGGTTTTTTGTTTTTGGCCCTTCCCCCAAAAGTTAAATTTTTTTTTGTAGTCCCCCAAAAAATTTTTTTTTTTTGTCCCTTTTGGAAAAAAGGGTTTAAACCCCTTACCCCCATGTATGTTTTTTGACCCTTTTCATGGGCCCTTTTGTGCAAACTTTAAACAAAGAAACCCCTTTTGTTTTGTTTTGGCCCCTTCCCCCCCCAAAAGACCCAAAAATTTAAAGGAAATGGACCCAAATAGTAAATTTTGGGGGTAACAGAAAATTTCCTACTTGGGGCATCCCGGGGTTTTCGGCAGCTCCCCCAAAAATTACTATTTTGCCCCCCTCGGCCCGCCCTTTTAAAAAAGGGGGGAAATCCCCTTTAATAAATTTTGGCCCCAAAGGTTTTTTTTTTAAAAAACGTTGGTTTTTTTTAGCGGGTTTCCCCATTTTTTTTTTGGGAAACAAAAAAGTAATGGAGGCCCGGGGGTTTTCAAAAAAGCATGTTTAACTTTTCCTAATTTTATTTTTTTTTAACATTTTTTTTTATCCCCCTTTCCCAAAATTTCCCTTTTTAATTTTTGGGCCCCCTCACATAAAGTTCCCCCTTAAAAATTTCATTTTAAGTTTGAAGGGATAAAAAATGGATATAAAATGGCCCAAAGAGCCCCGAATTAAAACCTTTTTCAAGGCCCCTTGAATTAGTTAGAAAAAAGTGCTTTGATCTGCAAATTTAAAATTTAAATTCCCTTTAAGTGGAACCTTTTTTTTATGGCATTAAATTAAAAATCCCGCCCAAAATTTTTAAGGGGTTTTTTTTTTTTTCAGGTTTTTTGGGGGTCCTTCAGCCCATTTTTAGCCCAATTTTTTCCCAAAAAATGGGAAAAAACCCCCCCGTTTTTTTATTGTAAACCCCCAAAACAAACCCTTTTTCTTTAGCAGGGCTGGAATAGTTTTTTGAATTTCCCCCCTTTTTGGTTCCCCCCCCTTTTTTTTTGAGCAAAAAGTTTTAAACAATTCCCAGGAAACCGCTTTAAAAACTTAAAATTTAAAACTATTTAAAACACTTTTTAAAGCCCAAAAAATTTTTTTTTTAAAAACAAGGGGTTTGTTTTCACGTTCCCCCGCCTTTAAACGGAAAAACAAAAACACAGGTTTTTGGGGTGTCCCCCAACATGGGGCCCCGCAAGAAAAACTTTTTTGCCCCTTTTTGGGTTTTTGATTCCCCCTTTGGCCCGTGGGTTTTTTAAAACTTCAATGAGGAAAGGGGTTTGGTCTTGGTAAAAAATGGTTAAAAAAAAAAGCCCTAAAATATTTAAAAAAAAAACCAAAAGAAGCAAAAAACCTTTATCCCCCGCTTATTTAAGAGATTTTTTAAAATGAGAGAGGGGGGGCCCTCCCAAATTTAAAAACATGGGATGATTTTTGGGGAAAGTTAAAGGAAAAAAATTTTGAAACATTTAAACCCCAAAACCAAATTGGGTTTTTTTTCCCTTTTTATTTTTAAAAAAAGCCTTCCCCAAACTAACAAAGTTTAAAAAGGTTCCCATGAAATTTAGTTTTTTCTTTAATTTAAATTAGTTTATATTTCCCCCCCCCCCCTGGCTTTTAAAATGTTTTTCCCAAAAAAATAGAACCTTTAAAAATTTTTTTTTTTTGGGGCTTTTTTAAGTTTATTTCCCCCTTTGTTTTTTTGTTGTCCAAAAAACTATCTTGCCCGCCCATTCCTACAACCCCCGGGCCCCCCCCCATTCTAAACCCCAAATAAACCCTGCAGCTAAAAGCCATGGCATCAGCCTCCCTGCACGGCCCTACCCCTCCCTATGCCAGCAGTCTCCCCCTCTTATCCCTTTAATACTGTGCCACGTCCTGGCAGGGCTTTCCGGGGATTTGTGCAAAGAAAAAGAAGAGAGAGGGAGCAGGAAACGGCAGAAGTCATCCTGAGGTACGAAGCGTCCCCTGACAGGCTATGCTAAGTGAAGGTTTTTTTCACACTGGTCATAGTTGGAATCTCATCTCTGGCTAAGCTTTGAGGTCAAAAGCCCATGTGAGGATGTCAGCGGGCTCACATAACCTGCATCAATCCACAACCTTTAGATTTTCTCCTTGCAAATATTTTCTGTAAAGTTCTGTCAAAAATTCATAAGACAAAAAATGTAAAATTTAAAGCCTTTGGAAAATTTGAGTGAGATTCTGTAGCACTTGGAAGGGTAGTTACTTCACTAGCAAGTTCAGAAACCATCCCACTCAGACCCAGATGCTCTGTCACAAAGCGCCAGATGGTGAATGTAGCACCAGGCAGTACATCTCGGTTCCTTTGACATAGCGGTGTCATCCATTTGCAGTGTCAGAGTCATTAAAGCTGCAAGTTACTTTATAAAATCACCAATCACAGCATGAAAAATGTCTGAGCAAATTGCAAATATTAGTGTGCAACTTTTCTTTGAACTGAAGTCCAGTTGTTTTGTTTTATACCTTTTTTGGATTCAGTTGTATGAAGGTGCCATGCTCATCCGTTCCGACAGTTATATATAGGTATGAACAGAATGGGAATGTCCATCTGGCAGTTCATAAAGGAGACGGGTTCTGTGTCTCTGATGTAATGATTTTTTCAAGAACAAAAGCAAAAGACCTTGTGAAGATGCCGGTTTAAGCTGGTAAGAGAGAGTTATCATCAACAGTAAAATAAGTCTTGTACCTAAATGGGCTAAAAGACCACGCAGTTAGGAAGAAGCTAGTACTACTTTATTTGCTAATTTTCTTATCCAAGATTGTTGCTAAAAATACATAATCCACCTCATGTTAAAAGGGATGAAAGACAAAATTAGCAGTAATCTTACTGTTCAAGCAAGACCTAAATGGATTATTATGGAGTGTTCTTTACCAAATAATTAAGTTAAACAAGCTCTACACTGCTATCAAACAGAAAAAAACAAAAATGTAACTTTTCAGGAAGTAAAAGAAAGATTTTGCTTCTAAATGTAAATCCATAAGTTTATTAGAAATGTGTCAATAAAACCATGGATAGATGAGAAGGGTGATCAGTTGAGTTGATTTACACAGGAAAACAACAATGACTAAAAATGGAGGTACAAGGTTTTTGCCAGACAGCAACGAAGCCAAAGCTAACTGCCTGTTTGGGACAAGATAGTCACACTTATTAATCTATACAGCAGCCAGACATGCTGTTGTTAACCCAACCCTGCAGGCATGATCTCACCTCTTCCTTTTAAACTAAGGATAAAAGTGTCATGCCTCATATTGTTTAATCTGATTTAGTTATATAGATAACGTATTTTTGTGTAACAAAGTCAAGAAAAGGATCTCAGAAGAATCTCATTAGCTTGAATTCAATACAAGATTTTATTCTCATTGTATTTGAAATCGTATCTTTCTCAACACTTGTATTTTATTGATGCATTAAGTAAATTAAGAATGTTTTAACAAGTGCACCAAGCAGGTCATTTAAATGTATCTATATCCTTTCAGTCGAGTCATGATGAACCTTTGCTGCAGGTTAAATTTTCAGACCACTGGAGGTCAACTGAGGACAAAGAACCTGAATAAAAATGTCCGCTCTCCTTTTACGGCCCCCTCTACGTTTATGTGCTTTCCTACCATCAGATAAACACACTTCCCACTCCCACACAGCTTCATGCGGAGGCCATTAATAATGAGTGTTGGCTGGTTGCTTGGTGCACGGATACTGTGTGTAGAGGCGACATGGGAGGAGCTCAGTAAGATGAAAGGATGTTTTTCTGGTGCTTTTGCATAGAATATAATGTCAAAATCTGGCAGCAAGTGATAGAGCAAAAATACAAAAGCCTTTGTTGATTTTAAAGATACTAATGGCCACATTAAGCAGCAAATAATAGTGCAAAACCCTGTAAATATAATAATTTTTGTATTTTTGCAATCTTTTGACTAACTTGGATGCTGATAAGAGATATACATGTGTATAACTGTGTAGATTTGTAACATAGTTACAGAGACGATGTTATAATTGATTTTAACTAACAATGCAGGTGATTTGCTTTTCTGGTCAACATTTCTCTTTCCTCATACAAACAGCCATGACGGCCTTTTATTCATCAAGCTGAATACATATTCATCTCCAAGACTGGAGTGTAATTTGTCGCCATCTACTACAGTTAACAAAGAACTAGAATAAAATGAAGTTAGCAAATAATGTATTTTATGATCAAAGAACTCCAGCTTAATCAAACTTCTCCATATTCCCCAACCTTCGTTTACTACATTTGTTTCTTGTCGTAGTTACTGTTTTGTGAGGAAATATTAAAAAAGCAAGTCCTGCAATTTTTGTTTTCAATTGTAAAATGTAAAAACCATAATCTTATCATAAAAGTTAAAAAGAAATTTGGTTTTATGAACCTAACCAGGAACCTTTAGGCTACTAAACATAATTAAATAGTATAACTAAATAAGATAATGTAGCAACCAGTAATGCCATACACTGTATTATGAAATAACAGTGAGCCACTGAAAACAATTATCAGTAATTAACAATAATTTTTGGGCCACAGTTAAACAAGATAATATTGTCATGCCAGTCCCTTCTACATTTAAACTTAGGGTAGAAATGATCTCTGATTATTAGTATTTTTATTTTCTTCCGAAATTTAAAAGGACATGTCCATAGGTGTGTGATTAGCGTAACAGACAAAAAAAAAGAAAGAAATTAAGCTAAACTGCAAACCAGTTACTTCAAAAATACACCTCACCTGAACAAACCGCTTTGCTGCAGCTGCCAATATCACGCAGGAACATTGCTAACATAATCAATCCAACACCTGCACCACCAGGATTTAGATGGATACTTTGGTGTTTATTTAATCTGAAACAACATGCCTTCGTATACCAAACACTGGCTTGAAGGTGTAGTGCACATATGACAAACACCGAGCACATAAACATCATACGAGTGAGGAAAGTAGAACTCACAACTGAAAACGTGCATCGCAAGGAGGCATTTCATAACCCAGACCAGACAATACAGTATTTGTGTTTTTGCACAAATTTTTGTGTTTTTCTAATAGTTACCGGTCGGTTGAATAAAAATTATTCCATACTGAGAATCAGAATCAGCTTTATACACCAAGTTGTGCACACAAACCATGAAGTTGAGTTTAGTTCCACCTTGCTTTCAGTGAACACATTTTAAATGTAGGTATTTAAGAAGAGAAATATAAACACATTTTTTTATACATATGTACTGTATATATACTGTGTTTTTACAAAGAGAAAGATGTGGTTGAATTAATACAAATATGCATGGCATTGATCTGGGCACTCTGACTGTTAGGTGTTCATCAGAAAGTCAGCCAAGGGAAAGAAACCATCTCTGTAGTGGCTAGTTTTTGCAAATAGCCCTCTGTATCTCTGACCTGAAGGTAAAAGTCTAAAAGTTTTTTGTCCAGGATTTGTGGGGTCTGCACAGATGTTGGCTGCCCTTTGGCTGACCCTTGACCTGTACAAGTTCTTTATGGAGGGAAAGTCAGCCCTGATGAAACCAACACTACTGTGAGGATCATGTTTTTTGATTTCTCCAGTGCATTTAACACAATTCAAAATGATTTGCTCTGTCAGAAACTCCAGAAGACTCAGGTGTATAAGATGGCAATATCAATTCTGATTAACCCGCATTTCCTCTCTTTCTTTTTCTTTATAGCAATTTCTGTGAGCTCCAGCATCTTAGCCACTTAAAACATACATGTAGTATAGACATCCAGGTTAGTTACATACTGTCTAACTGGCCAAATTTCTTGTAATCTTGGATTGTAATCTTGCAAGCAATGATACTGCGATGACAACCACGATTCTCAATTGCAGTGTAACAGCCATATTTACGCATAAAGAGTGTGTTGTATAGAATGTATCCTTGAACAAATTAATGTCTATGCCTTTTACTAGACCTGATTACGATAAGCAAACAGCACAAAAACTAGTAAAACAATTATCTCTTACCATTTTACACTATTAAATAAAAGGATAACTATCCCTCTCCAACTATCCCTCTCCAACCACCATGCTTTTACATCCAAAATACCAGTATTTGACTCTAATTCATTTTCATGTACCTGTTTTTTAGTAACCCAGTTGTAAATGTGTTTATTTGACTTTCATTGTTTTCA
Organism: Crenichthys baileyi; assembly: GCA_036173005.1. Lineage (NCBI taxonomy): Eukaryota > Metazoa > Chordata > Actinopteri > Cyprinodontiformes > Goodeidae > Crenichthys > Crenichthys baileyi. The sequence continues at coordinate 59,431 of JAHHUM010000304.1, read as the reverse complement.
TTGTGTGCTTTTAATCGTGTAACTTTGTCAATTGTGGCTTGGTGTAATGCTACCTATGCTTGGAAAAAGACTTCAATCTCAGTAGGATCTTACCTGGTTAAATAAAGGTCAGATAAAATAAAAATAGGCAGTGTTTACTGTTTTACATTGCAGTACTACCCTAGAATTATCTGTGGAAGCTTAGGATCTAGTTACTATTTCTACTGAACCTCCATCAAACCAACCCATCATCTCTGTGTTTCATAAGTCACATCATTTTGTCCAATATTAGTATTAATCCACTCAGCCTACTAAAGCACAGTATCAGTAAATTATCAGAGGTTATTGCACATCATTGGTCGTCAATTCATGTTCAAAGAGAATTAAAGATGGGAGGAATATTTTAGAGACCTAACTTAAGGTCTGATATCAAAAAGAGAGAACTAAATATTCGCACAGTAAAATGTTCTGTTTAGGATTGATTTACTCCTGAGATGTCTCCAGCAACAAGCCATTATACAGATTTATCTAAAGAAGCAGTAGTAAAAAATTAAAACACTCGTTGCTTGAACTTTCATGGCAGGAGATAAATGCCTCACCTTGTCTCTTAGTTAAGGCAAATAGAACCTAGTTCATTGTGTTTTTTTATATTATTCCTTTATTTGCTTTTTGTATATGTCTGAGAAGAAAAAATATCTGGTGTTGGATTATGTTGTTTCTTTAGAGAAACATCCTACACCAACACAAAGCAACATCAGACAAACGAACTGGGTTTCCCATTTGGTTACTGCATGAATAACCTCCTGACTTTTATATGTTTACACAAGAATAGATGTTACTGTCAAAAATACTTATACACCCCATTTTAACTGCCACAGTAATAAGAGAGAATGTTACACCCATGTTCTGCCTGTGAAACCTATTTTCTGCTCACGCTGACAACAAAATGCGCACGCTTTATTTACCTAATAGTCCCTTTTCATCCTTTGAGAAAGTCTCGACAGTAAACTCCTTTCTTTTTGTTTTGCCCGGCTCTCCCACCTGCCTACCCCTTCCTGTTTCTCCTTTTCACGTTGTGGTCCTCCATCCTCGGTCTTCCGATGTCTCTCCTCCACTATGATTTGGCTTCCCACAGGAACTTCCGGAAGCATCTTCGGATGGTGGGCAGCAGAAGGATTAAAGCTCAGAGTGAGTCAGATATGTGTGTATGTAAGCGGTTGATATGTTTGTTCAAATTGATTGTGATGTTATTCACCCCACCATCATCATTTTTTTTTCTTAACTGTTATTTTGCATGTGAATGGCACCAAATGTATCATACAGTGTATCTTAGTAAAGGCAAGTATTTGCATGATTGGACCTATGTGCATCTAATGTGTGTATTTTGAATGTCTTTTTCTTGGTTGGTTGCAAAGAATTTTCAAAAATGAAAAGGTTGACATACGTTTGTTTCCTAAGAAATACACAGATGTAAAAGTTTAAAAAAAACACAGAAAAAACAGAAATACAAGTAAAAATCTGTTGCAATGTTTTTTTTTTGCGATTACTTTCATTTTTTTTAAATCAAATATTTTATTTGACAATTTTTTTTAAATTCCCATAAATATTGGTTAATGACTGAATGAGACAAAAAAAAATTGGATTTTGATGATGTGAAGCAGTTTAGGTGATCGGAAACTGGAATGTTGTAGCTTTGCTTTCATGCAGTGGTTCATCCAGCAATACAGATCCAGATTCAGTTACATTTAAGATGTCTTATGGCAAGAAAACCAGCAGCTTTATACTTTATACTCTTTTGAATCATGCACGTGTGACAGGAAAAAAGTTAATTTCTTCAATATTTTACTAAACAGGGTTTCTCTCATTTAATTTTATATTCAGAAGTGTGCCACGCCTTCTCTGTCACTCTTTACAATCACTGCATTTAAGTGGAAATTGGCTTTTTAAATCTTCATGTAGAATATTTTTCTAGCAATACAGTAAAAACAGAAAAACATTCTGGATTTAAAGCATGATGGCATAGCAGTACTAACACATGTTCATGCAGTTTTTTTCCTCTCACTTCATTGGGATGCCTCATCCCACCACAGATACTCTCTAGCTGTAGATTTTAAATGTTGGGCCTCTGTAGTAACAATCGTCTGTGAAGTTTACTCTCAGAAGCTGTTCAACATCCTGTTATCCATTTGTTCTGCCTACTCCACTGAACAGAGGGAGCACTAGGTAGCCGGCAGGTTATTATGTGCTGCTTTCACTTACACTGGGACATCTTACAGTTACAGATGTGAACACTATTTCAGATGGCATATGGGTTTACATTTCACAGTGCAATTAAATGTGTTCATTCTTTTAACGTATATGTTTTTCTGTGGTTAATCAAAATTAATGCGTTAAAGTCCCAGCCCTGTTTATAATCAGTCTGCCGAAGGTCAGCAATAAAGAATATTAGGCGGTTAATAAATGTCAGCATTTTTTTTCTCTCAAACCTTTGCTGCATAAACTGAACAATACTTGAAGATTTAGCTTTCCTGTTAATTACTGACTAATATTTAATTGTAAAATCACTATTTCTGAAAACTGTCACATCTGTGTTGCATGGAGCAGACCAACTAGCACCTGTTGAACACATATTCCAGCCCAGGACCACTGGACTAAATTTCACAGTTCCTCTTCATTGTTTCACCTCTGAAACAGCAGGTTTGATGTCGCAAGTTTTTAATAGATTTTGGTGTAGGGATAGAGATGGCCAATGTGATGTGTTTGGAGACTTTTTTTTTTGTTTAAGGGAATGTCCTCTTTGACACAAGGCCACAGTATTTTGATGCATTCAGACTGATTCGGCCTGAAATTGGCCATAGCTTGAGAAACATCCCCACATCATTATGTCTGAGGCACCATGTTTCACGGTTTTCTGTGGTTTTGAATTCAGTTGTTGCGGTTCGTTTGACCAACTCTCTCTGGCTCCTATACACAGGAAAAACAATCTTGTTCATCAGTTCCTAAATGTTGATCCATTGCTCTTTATACCAGTCAGTATAATCTTTGGAAAATTGTAACCTCTTAATCACAAGTATTCTTTTTTTTTTAAATAGGAATTTTTATGATTTTCTTTTCGATAGCTTGGTTATACATAGCCATTTTCTAATGGAGGTAACTGTAGAGCACCACTGATCATCCCGAAGGTGATTATTGTCTTTGCCATTTTGGCTGTTCTTTCCATTCGAATTTTTTTTCTGGTTTTAATTTCTATGTTAATGGTTTTGAGATAATTTTATCAGAGCAGCTTCTTCATCTTTTAAGTCAAAGTTCGCTGTACTTGTGAACTGCCACTACCCATTTTACTCAGGTTTACAGAGAGAAATGCACTATAACCAGCATGTACAACATCTGCTTCCTTCATCCTTAAAACAAATCCAACAGAATGACCTCATTGATTGGGTTCCATATTGTTACCGTTTTGTGCCCATTAAATTACAGATTCAATTGCACAGACTCAGCAGCATGCATGCTATAACTGTTGGTTTTCTATTACTGTTCTACCAAAAGGCCTAATTGGGGCTGTTAGCAGTGTTAGACTAATATTAATTTAAACAAAGCTCTATGCAGATTGGGTGTTCCGATTTGTTAATACTTGCTCTGTGTTTGTTATTTACAACATTATTTGCATTGGAAGCAGATTTTGTTAAATCTGGGTATAGTCTCAAATGATATTACTGCCTAAAATTAAAGATTTACTCAGTTTCTGACTTAAGCTAAAATTATGTTTAGATATAAATTTTCCTCATATCCCTGCTGAGCCTCAGTTGAAATGACATTGACTTGACAGCCACATTATCTGATGGCACATCACATAGGGGACATTTTTAATAAGAAATCCAAATTAACCGAAAGCCAGTCAAGGGAAATTACACTTTTTGTTTTACGTTATGTAAACAACAAAGTCATAGTTCTAAAAGCTTAAAAAGGAGCCCTGTCAGTGTGATGGGATCACAGAATAACATTTTCTAAAATTATTTTTTGACAAAACATCATTAAAGATTTAATGATTGTATATAAAAGAAATGTGTCTTTAAAGAAAAATATTTAAATCCCAAAAGATGTTAAATAAAAATACTATATTGCCTCTTGGGACATTAATGATCCAGTAAGTTAAACTCTTTTGAGTAGTCTAAAATGGCTCTAAATCCATATCAGAAAAGTAGTGTTTCACACGTACGAGGAATTTGCTTTGGTGGTAAGGTGCTACACATAGACAAACATACAGTTGACATAAATAAAAATAACAACAATGTAAAATTTTAATTCACTATTATTTACATGTGCTGAGATATACGTATTAAGTAAGGCTTTATGAGTAACGTGCAAACCAATGCTGATTGTGTTTTAGTCACTGGAAATCAAGTTCCTGCATTTTTGCACACATTTGACATCCTGTCTGCTAAATTTCTGGACAAAATTTACAAAGCAAGTAAATCTGAATACACACAAAAGTAAACACACCCATAAACTCCAGCAGATGCGTCACAAACACAGGTGGTGTGAAAATTATCAGAGACTGAAAAATATTTTGTCACAGGAAGCTCCAGGTCCGGATCTAATGAACTGCTCCTGAAGAGGGACATGAAACTGTATCAATGAGGAATAACATTTTAAAATAGTGTGTCAATAATAGGAAATGATGTTAACGCATCAGTGCAGATTGTAAAAGACAGCAGAGACAATTAAGAAGATGAAGATCAAACCCTGGTGTGCACACAAATAGAATCTGCAAATAGTCAGTCAGTAATATTCTACCGCTTATTAGTGGGTCGCGGGGGAGCCTATCTCCAGCAGTCTATGGGCGAGAGGCAGGGTACACCCTGGACAGGTCGCCAGTCCATCGCAGGGCAACACACAAACAACCATGCACACACTCCTTCACACACCTAAGGGCAATTTAGAGTGACCAATTAACCTAACAGGCATGTCTTTGGACTGTGGGAGGAAGCCCGAGTACCCGATGAGAACCCACACATGCAAACTCCATGCAGAAAGACCCCTGGCCAGGAATCGAACCCAGGACCTTCTTGCTGCAAGGCAACAGTGCTACCAACTGCGCCACCGTGCAGCCCTATATGAGTGCAAATAGCTTTGTGAAATTTCCCCTGTCTCTTCAAACACATTGATGAACATGTATGCAATAATATGCAACAGGATGACTGTGTGCTGTTTGCGTGCTCAGTTGTTTGTTGGTTTTGTATGTAAGCAATTTTTGCATTTGTGGAGAAGAGTTATTGGTCTTTGTGCTTTCTATATCTGTGCTCTGGTAGCTGCAGCAGTCTTTGCACTCTTTTGCTTTGGTTTTTGATGGTGTGTGTATTGAGATAAAAGCCATTATTTAGGCTTCCTGGTGTGTGTTTGCGACACAGTGTGAGAGCGAGCGTTCGTGTGTGACTCTCTCTCCCCGCCTGCACTAGCATTCGCTGAACGTAGATCGAAGAGTTTCAGCAGGTCCTGGAGTGACCCCACCCCAGTCAAGACTGACTCTCCTCATGAGGCAAAAGACAGTGAGTTAACAAGGACTGACACACACACGCTCATGTGCGCACCTAATGACACTCCAAAACAGAGCTTCAGATGCTGACACAGTTTCTAAAAGCAACAGGTTGTTGCAAATGTTGCAAAAATGAAAACTAACTGAGATAATTAAATACTATTCACAAATACAGGTTTTAAGGTAAATATTTGTGCTCTTGTGAATACCACCATAACATGGAAAGGAGTAGAGAGTACAGTCTGCTCTGTAGACCAAGAACAACCAACAAACTCTGCAAAAAAAAAAAAATAGTCACACATTAATGACACAGTCACACCTACAAACTGAATGTCTCCGCTGTTGATTCTGACTCTGTCCATCTGTCTCCCTCTGATTGTGGGTCTTCAAGTTTGTGATGCTCTCTCGTTCTGTGACTATTTCCTCAACAATGGAGTATGAGTCCAACTCCAAGTGTTTCAGCTAGTACAAATGTTGCCGTAAGAACTTGTGTGTCTTTTGTGCCTTTGCAGGGCTCTTGATATGTGAGTCAGCTCAGCCTGTTTGCATGCTGTTTGTGTGCACTAATGTTCTAGTTTGTGGTTAAAGTTTTTTTTTTCCACCTCCCATCAGTGTTTCAGTATGAACTTTAATAAAATAAATAAACTGATGATAGTCTAATCTGGTGGTTGACGTTGCTGTTGAACCTCTGATGTATCTTTGTTGGCATTAAATCTGATCCCATTTTGTCATTTTATCTCCTTGCATGCTCTTTTTCCTCATTGCTACAATTTTTTTCATCATAAAATGTAATTTAACGCATCATCCTTATGTGTTTCACAATATACGAATTAATATTGTTCAAAAGATACAAAAGATATATCATAGACTTCTGCAGTTGGGAGATCCAACATGAAATATCTAAAAACTGAAACTCAAGTGGACAGAAAAGATAAATATACCAGAGCGCAACTGATGACAATGAGGATCTGAGAAAAACAACTGATAACCAAGGATTATGAAAACCTTGAGGAAGTAAATGAAAGGATAGAAAACCTTTGCGATGATTTGAAACCAGGGGTAAGGTCAAGATTAGACTGTAATATGAGTACAAACAGCATGAAACTGAAACAAACAAATGCACAGATGAACTGAATAAAACGCGAAAGACAGACACAGAAGTAAAAGCCAAAACCAAAAAACAACAAATACTGAAACCATAAAATTTACACAAACAGGCCTTTAGTGGAGCTACACCGATTAGGATTTTCCTGGGTGATTTAGATATGCGATGTTCTTTTGGATCTGATCTTCCGATTTAAATTTTGGGTCTAAAGCCGATAACTAATAGGAGCAAAAAATGTCTTGCAGGTTGTTTGAACCCAACAGAAAATGAAGGAAATAGTCGGAGTTATTTGTTTTGATGTATTTAATAAATATGTGCTAAAGAAATCCTGACATCACAAAGTAGATGGCTCGTGATATTTCTGCATCTGAAAACATTTTACAGAACAGGAATAATGAAAGACTTTATAAATATTTCTACAAAATCTGATGTTCCCATACATTTCATTGGTATTTGGAGGAACTGCCTGTTAAACTAAATAAATTGGGTCAAATGTTTCAAGTATCGTTGCACAAGCATCTCATAAATGGTGTAACTGAGTCAGGATTGTATGTTGTAGGCCGCCTTGCTCACACACTTTTTCTGCTCAGGAATGAGGACAAGGATTTGTGATCGCCAATTAAAACCATTGACCCTGTAACTAATTTGTTATGTTTAGGGTTATTATGAAAATGGACGTCCCATGTCATCAACTTTGTGAGGTACTTGTACCACCAATGTAATGACGGCCAAACAATTTGATTTTAGTTTAGTTTAGTCAGGACATGTCTGTAAGTACTAATGAATGAATGGCATGATGGCTGGACCTTGCTTTTCTGTTTATACCTGTGTATAACGGTTTGAACAGATGTATGTGGTACCGCCAGGCTTCTGGAAATTTTACCCAAGGATGAACCAGACTTGTGGCAGTTCAGAAAAATCATCAGAAAAATAAAGCCTGCAGCACAGAATGCTGCCAAACATTAAGAAACATTGAGATGTCAGTGCATGCAAGCTGTTAAACAAAAGATACATTTGAGAGGTATGGTTTGATTTTCCAAATGTCATGCCATATTTTTTAGATTTCAGTGACATTTCTTTAAATTACCAACTAAAGGTGGCAATTGCTATGCCGAGTAGCCCCAAGATTGTATGAGGTTCTAAGCATAATTTGATTTGATGGTCCACTTCTATAAATGACTATTACCAACCCACCACAAAAGCGCCAATAAAATAGTTTTGTTAGGCATTTAACACCCCTCATTTTTAACAACTCACATTACTCACAGTTAAATAAATAAACAGCAGCAAATTAGTGGAGATGAAATTATTTCTCTGACTCATTTAGACTAGCAGTCATGTCTGGGGTACAGCGTTGTAAAACAGACAAAAAAAAAGTGTCAAGTATAAGTGGCAGTGCTTACAAAACCGTAGCAGAGTGTCAGTTATTTATTGTTATTTATTTACACATACAGTCTGCATTAAATGTGATCCCAGCAGAGATACCAGCAGCAGAGATAATTTAACTATTTGCATTAAAATATGACTCTTAAAACTATCAATATGATAAAGATTTCTGCAAAGCTACATCTGGTGTATTGGAGAAATATTTTAAATCCAAAATAAATCAAGATGTTCTTTTAAATTGAAAAAGAAATGTACCATTTAATAAACCTTCTAAACTATCCCAAAAATTCTTTAAAATCTTAGAAACATTTACAGCAAATTTCAAACAGGTAGACAGGTTGGTTTTTGCCCTGGGCCGGCTCTGGTGCCACAGGATGGCTATAGCTGTGCTGTGCTCGCATTACAAATCACAGAATAACAACATCAAAGCAGTTTTCTTTAGGAGGTTTTCAAACCCAAAATGTGTGCTCCACTCTGAAATCCATCTGTAATTTGTGTTTCATGCTGGACTGCAACAGAGATTTTTGCTGTTAAACTTTCAAGCTACTCCCCAGTGAGTGAAAAGTAGCCAATCAATGTGGAAACAGCTACAAATCCAAGAAGGGTCTCTGGATCATAGTGTGTCATCAACATTTTCTCTGCTTCTTCTCACTGGCAAGACCAATGAACATACTGGTTTAGTATAAAACAGATGCACTATTGTAGCTATCAACACTGGAACTTTCCATTTGTGAAATATAGGCCTATTATCTGTATATTTTATGCAGCAATCCACAGTTTGAAAAGGACCTAACAGAGCAACCTGTTTAAGGAGGCTTTCATCCCACCACTCCTCCACTTACTTTCGAAGAAGATGTCTTTTAAGACCACAAATTACTCTCAGAAGCCCTTGAATGACCCTAGCTGGTAATTAGTCTGGCTGTCAGGCTAGATGTCACTTCTTTAATTCCCACACCATGACTGTTTTTAGCACCTGGAAATATTTTCAAAAAGGCACATTTTTCTCTCTTGTAAGCATAAGATGTGTTGGAGCCTTCTTTCAGCCAGGTGAATGGCAGTGTGCAGCAACAGGTGCACACTGTCAGAAAATATTTAACAAAAGATCTCATGTGATTAAGTTATATACTCTCCTTATGCTTTATGTCCTATATATAATATAAATAAGATCCTAATGTCACTTTCTTACATTTTTGTCATCATTAACAACTCCATCCTCTCCCCTCTCATATATTCGCTCTTATCTAGTCTCTGCTCCCTAATTATCTCTCGGCCATCTTGCCACTCTGCCAGCATCTCCACACATCTCCTGTTACCTCAGCTCTTGATGCACAGGACTGTGTCCTACTGTCTTCCAGGTGGAGACCTGCAGACCCCCGGTAACCCCCTAGAAGATGGAGCCCTGGATGATGCCCTAGACTGGGAGGAGGAGAAAGAGATGGAGAGGCTAGCCTGTGAAGGAGACGACTTTGTTCCTCCCAAAATCATGGTAGGATTTCAGTAAAAAGAAAGCAAACTAACTGAAGAAAATGACAACACAAAAGGAATATATAAACCATGAAAGTCAAAAAGTAATAGAAACAAAGCAACAAACGGACCCCAAACCAACAAAAGAACTGACTCAAAATAAAAGAACAAAACCAAAATCCTAATTTTATGTTACAATCTTTAAATTAGCATAGTGAAAATTAACATAAATCTTAATGTTTTTTTCCAGTTTAACAACAAATCTCTCAGTTTTGATGAACATTAATGCAATAGATGTAGAGTAAATGAAAACATGCAAATAAATGTCTGCTTTAGGGTTCTTAAAATATAATAGATTTATGTATATGCATATGTTCTTTAAATATGTTGTTACAGCTGAACATTTAGAGTCGTTTTAAGCATTTTACAGTAAAGAACGGTGTTTTGGAAATAGCTGGACATACAGTATAAAGTGAGTTGTGATGATGTTGGCTTGGGAATTGAGGTTTTATAAGATGATTGGGAAGAAAAATATGGATTAAAAAAGATAAAGCACACATTCAGAGCTGCCTTTTATCAGGCCTAATGAAGTGGAAGAACACTAACATGACATGAATTAGCAGCAGCAAATAATAATTGATTTTGTTTCCATGAAAGGAAGCTTACCTTGTCTTTTAAACATTTCTTCTATTCCATGCATCTGTGGAGATTCAGGGCAGTTTTGGTTCAGACTGTTTTCCTAACATTACGTTGTTTGCTGTATTTAATTATGTATAATTAAGTATTTATTCTCATTTTAGCTCACTGGCATTTCTAAACAAAGAAAACACAAACTTTTATTTTTTTATCAAATGTTTAAAATCTGAATTTTATTTAAAAAACTTCCGTCAAGTATGTCAAATTTAAACAATAGAATAAAAAATCAAACTGAAATTAAATTCTGTAAACCACTTTGTGTTAGACAACAAAATTTCATTTTATTTTTACGTGTCCTGTCTGTGTCTTGTTGTCTGAGTGCCAGTTAGAAGCCCAATAGATTACAGTCACACTCACACACCCAACGTAGAGACACATAGACAACATAAATTAACCCTCAGTCTGTTGCTGCTGTGCATGTATGTTAGACGCATATTATCTTCAAACTTTAAAGTGGATGTTATCAAGCAATGTTGTACCTATTCTGAATTCCATTATAAATCGACACTAAGAATTAACACCATTTCCTAAAGTTTTTCAAAATAGCATTGTATTAATGTAAAAATGTATAAATACATTGTTGAATTTAATAATATTGAAGGAATATAACCAAATATTACACAACACTAAACTACAAATGGTGATATAGCTCAGACAATCCGGAAATAAATCCTTCCAACTCAAAATCTGTTTGAAATTCAAACTAAAGTTTTGCTCATAGGTAATAATTATTAGTAGTTCATTAGTAGCTTTCCTATTCTGTAATTCATGTTTTTGAACTTTGTACAGCAAAATTAAAATGCACACCTACAGGGACTGAATGAGGCAATTTAAATATACAAACTTCAGCTCAATTTTATTGCTTTAAGGCAAAACGAACAGTGATAACTAAATAAATAAAATGTATTGGTCAATAATAAAAATAAAAAAATATCAGCTCATAAAATATATTGTTTTAGTACAATACTTTAGGATTGTTACAACATACCAGATTTTCTTCAGTTTCCTGGAATTTCTACTAGAGGTGCATAACTTCAGTAGGACAGCAGAAAGATCAAATTTGAAAGCTACAGAGGTCAATATGAGGTTGCTCTTTTAGTGAATACGCATCAGTTTAGGTTTAAAAGAGTTTTTCAATGTGTTTTAAAAGTATCTAATGTACGAGAAGTACTTATGTGGAAAGGTAGTTTATTCCACGGCTTTGAGCAGCCTAATCTCCCTTATGTTTAACCTGGACATGGGAACAACCTTTTCAGCTGACCTCAATGATCTAGCTGGAGTATGAAGAGTTAAAGGATCACTGAGGTAACGAGTTACTGACCTATTTATAGATTTAAAAACAAACAATAAACTCTTCAAATCAATTGTAAAAGGCAGAGGTAGCCAGTGCAAAGAAGCAAATAGGGGAGTAATGTGGTCTCGCTTGGGTTTGCCTGTTAGAAGTTGAGCTGCAGCATTTGGACCAACTGCATTTGACTGATCTGTGACTCTCCAGTCTCATCATAAAGACTATTGCAAGAGTCCAGTTGGGATAAAATAAAACCATGGATGACTTTTCTAATAGCACTTAAATAAAGAATTAACATCACCTGTACAATCATTCCAAACTGCAAAAACTAGCACCAAAAACAGCATTAATCTGTAGCGATGTCAAGAATGACTCTCATGTCTCAGAGAGGCTTGGAGAAGTAAATTGATTTAATTCATGTAGGCTGACAGGAACCTGACAGAAAAGGGAAAATTGTTTACCTCAGAGGTAGTTAATGTGTCCATAATCTAAGTTTTAGATGTTTATTCTTAACTGGGTTCATTCTTTGTGTTTTTGCTGCTCTGTGTGCTCCTATCTATCCCTCTTCTCCTGTTAAAACTGCAATTTTTAATGAGCAAAAGTTACTTCACAAATACCTTCACAGCTCTATCCTCTCCATCCTTTCTTTCTACTCCACCTTCAGCTGATCTCCTCTAAGGTTCCCAAAGCAGAGTACATTCCCACCATAATCCGCAGGGATGATCCATCCATCATCCCCATCCTCTATGTGAGTCCAGCACTGAAGCACTGATATGTTGTGTACGCTGAAAACAAGAAAACATGGACGTCTACAGCTTGCAATCATCATTTAAAATTTCTTTTTTTATTTATTTGAAGGGTTTATGTTTGGTATTCTGTGCTAAAATTTGTTTCTTCTCACAGGACCATGAACACGCAACTTTTGATGACATTTTAGGTGAGTTATTTTGCTGAATTATGTTTATGGGCTCTTTCAAACATGGTGAATTTTTTCTAAAATAAAAGTACTGTTTGCTTAACATAAGGCTGACATGCCTTTCCTTGTGTGGAGACGGGTGATTTTCAAATAACTGTAAAAGAATTCGTTGGAGTTCATATTAAACTACCAGCAGCCTCATTTCACAGTAAAAAACATCATTGATTCTGTTGATTCTGTAATGGATTAACATCGAGTCCAGTGCATCTCAGTGTAAGAGAATAAAAAATAAAGAAACAAATAATTTTCCCCATCTGAAAATAGGACGAACCACCTTTAGTGTTTTGTCTTAGCTGTGCAGCAGTTTGCCGGAGGAGTAAAGTCTGAACTCTGACTCCTCTCCAGAGGGAGAATTAAAAGTCAAGGAAATGGCTCGGGAATAAACCTGGCATTCAATTAAATCTCCAAATAATAGCTTAGATTTAACTCATACTGTATGTTTAAATCCTGTTTAATCCTTCCAATAGACTTACCTACTATTATTTATAATTACCGTCTGCATCGTAAAGTGTTGCTCATAATAGAAGCATTTAAACTGGAGTTTTACAGCATCTCTACGTGAAATAAAGCTCACACAGTGCAGTTTAGCTGATCATTTTGAATCTGTATTTAATCATACAGATTACAGAATTACACCTGACTCTCCCAAGGAAATGCCCTCTTTGTTATTACACATTTACGTGAACTTATTGTCCACCATTTTGATGCCTGCTCCTGTCTCTGAGTGTGGTCTCTTAATTTTTACATTTGTTCATGGTCTTTGGTCACTGACATTCATCCCACTTTATTTCTGGCTCACAGAGGAAATAGACAAGAAGCTCACAGCATACAGGAGAGGAAGCAAATTCTGGAGGATGCTTATCTTCTGTCAAGTGAGGAAAATAACGATTCATATAAAATCTTTACTGTGAACCTTTTGGACGCCTGTGATATTTCACTCCTTTTTAAAAGTTTGGGGTTGTATTTGTTCAACAGGGAGGCCCTGGACATCTGTATCTGCTGAAGAACAAAGTGGCAACCTTTGCTAAAGTGGAAAAAGAAGAAGACATGAGCCAGTAAGCTGCTTTTTCTTACTTCTGAGTCAATTTCTTTGTCTTGTTGTCACATGTGACACTTTGCACTTATGTTTAATGTTCTTTAAGGCACAGACATGTGAAGGAAAAAAAGAAAACCCTGAGAGCACTGGCAGTTTTCATTAAAAAAATAAAGCTCATGAAAATGTTTTTATTTCTCGGCTGATTGACACATGCGAGGGGCCGTTGTGGTACTCTATTTACATTTCTCAATTATGTGAAATATCTTTAACAATTCACAGAACATTCATTTAATGTTTAATTACCAACCACTGATCAGAGATTTCTTAGCATGTCTTAACTGTGCTGTTTTTGTTATTTAATGGGAGAACTGTTTCAATTTTTCTTTTTTTATTTATTGTCCTGGAGGATTTTTCATTCTGATGGCGGACAAAAAAAACCTCATGAAGCTTTTATTCTCTGTGTTTGTTCAGATTCTGGAGGAGATTAAGTCGCTTCATGAGTAAACTCAACCCAGAGCCCAATGTGATCCACATAATGGGATGTTATGTTTTGGGAAATCCCAATGGTGAAAAGGTATTTACACATTCTCAAAAAAAAACAAAAACAAATTTAATTCAATGTTTTCCTTTTTTGCAAGCAGGTTTTACCAAACTGGGAGGGTTTCAGGCAGATCACACAAGAATCAAACTGTTAAAATGAATAAATTCATAAGCATCAAAATAGTTGTTTCAGTTACGGATAAAACAGATGTGTAAGAAAAAAACATGACAGTCACCAGTATTTTAAGTTTCTTGAATTTGCATCCATCCATTGGGTGACTGGGTCATAGGGTAATAGGTCCAGGAGACAAACTCATCTCTCTCTCCAGCTCATTCTGGAGAATCCCAAGGCGTTGCCAGGCCAGAAACATTTTCTAGTCCTTCCAGCAAGTTGTGGGTCTGCCCCAGAGTCTCCCCTTAGTGATATGTACCCTGAACGCCTCCAAAAGGAGACACCTGAACCACCTCAACTGGCCTCCTTTAACAGAAAGGAGCAGCAGCTCTACTCTGAGCCTCCCCCATGAAGATGGACCTCCTCACTATTTCTAAGGGTGAGCCGTATGGAGGAGCTCCTTTCAGCCGCATGTATACGTTACGTCATTCTTATGTTCATGATCTGTATTTTCTGACCACAGGTGAGGGTTGGAGCGTAGACAGACCAGAAAATTAAGACCATTGCTTTTTTACTCAGCTCTTTCCTCACCATGCAGAACAAAGCAGCAACTTCACTACTGCAGATGAAGCCCCAATCCATCAATCCATCTCCCACTGCATCCTACCATCACTAATTTCTGGTGTGCATTGAACTCTGCCATGGCTGCTCCTTGTCTCAGATCCTGCTCATGTAGTTCATGGACAGAATCTCAAGATATAGTGAAGAGGATTGTGTTTAAGAACCTCGGGGTCTCTGCTTTGCTCTTTGCTGATGATGTGGCTCTGTTGGCTATGCCCTCCAGCAGACACTGGAGCGGTTCATGGCATAGTGGGAAGCGACCGGAATGAGAGTCGGTTCCGGCCATGGTTTGAGGCCGGTAAAAGGAAGACATCTTCCTCTGGGTGGGGGTCAGTCTTCGCCTGAAACTGCAAATACCTTGGTTTCTTGTTTCTAGATACAGAAATAAAAATTCCATTTCTGCTGTATTCAATATCAAATTATAGCACAGAAATTACATTGAACCTAACATTTAATCTGATCTAATTATAGTCAACATTGGTAGCGAAGAGGTTCAGGTGTGAAAAAAAAGATAATGCCAAATATATTTCTGTTAGTTAAATAGTTTTAACTGAGCACAGAAAATGTTCAACAGATTATTATTATTATTTAGGATTATCTACACAGATTTAGGGTCAGAGTTGTTTCTGTTTTGGTTTATATTTGAAATGCAAATTAGAATGTTCTCACTTTAAAGAATAGAGACATCATGGTGCCTTTTTGTCTATAAAAGTATTAAACCCCACAATTTCTGAATGTCAGTCAGTCAGTCAGTCATTTTCTACCGCTTATTCCATAGTGGGTCACGGGGGGGCTGGTGCCTATCTCCAGCAGTCTATGGGCGTGAGGTGGGTTACACCCTGGACAGGTCGCCAGTCCATCGCAGGGCAACACACAAACAACCAAGCACACACTCATTCATACACCTAAGGGCAATTTAGAGTGACCAATTAACCTAACAGGCATGTCTTTGGACTGTGGGAGGAAGCCGGAGTACCCGGTGAGAACCCATGCATGCACGGGGAGAACATGCAAACTCCATGCAGAAAGACCCCGGCCGGGAATCGAACCCAGGACCTTCTTGCTGCAAGGCAATAGTGCTACCAACCGCGCCACCGTGCAGCCCATTTCTGAATGTATTTATCATTTTATAAAAAAAGTAAGTAATTCTGTTTTTGCCTTCCAGCAGATGCAAAATATATATTTTTTGCATCACTAGTGGCCTTTATTTTTGTTATTTTTCTATAGTAAGCAGACAGGAAGTGGGTCATAGGTCTCCAGGATCAGGACTTGACCCCTGGATGGCTGTGTGGAGGACTCTGTATATGGGTCACGTGCTCGACTGCCATGCCACACGCTACGTGCCGCGCCCCACTAAATTTGAAACTGAATTACAACAAAAGTTTCTGTATAATCCATTCTGGTCCATTATTACAGTGTGTCAAATATAGCTCAATAATTTAAAATCACTACTGAATATTTTTCACAGTCTGACTGCAATCCCAACAATTAATTTAAATAAAAGAAGATTTTAGTGATTTAAAAATGTATACTTCGCATATTATCTCTATTAAATACTACTCAAGTGTTTATTGGTAAATAAAATCCCTAAATCTATCCCATGAGGCAGTATTTGATCAAGCATAATTTCTTTTTTCACAAAAAAATATTGCTGACCTAATAATTCCTTCTTGTCTTGGCTTGGCAGTCTTCCTGTTTTGGTGTCTTGTTTTCTTTCTTTCTGCCCTTTCGTTTCGTATTTGGACATGTGTTTGTTGGTCGCCCTATATGTCTGATGACCAGTATGCCCTCCACCGAGCTGTTTCTTTCTCCACCTGTATAGCTGTCTTCTCATATTTCTGAGTGATTGTACTGAGTGGAGTACCTCTCTGTACCTGATCTGAACAAATAGTAAGACACACAGCAACACATAAACATGCCAGGAAAAGGACAAACATAGCACATGCACACACTAGCTGGCAAACACATAAGCAGCCACAGACCATCGCCAGCGGTGTTTGTCTGACCCATCTGTCTGTTCCCGTCATGTCTGCCAAACAATGCTTTGTTATATAAAGTGCTACTCTGTAGGGTTGATGGACAGTCTGCAGAACTGACTGCACATCAGGGATTTCTGCACCTAGACAGACAAACAGATGCAAGCTTTTGTTTTAGGAATAAAAAAAAGAGGTGTCAGTTTTTTTAAGAGACTTGATTGTTATTCAGTTCAGGACTTTGGGTGAAATACTTGTATATGTGGACTGTATTTTCCTTAAAAGCCAACGGTTGAGCCTCAAAAAAGACTTATTTTATGTTTACAATCGATCCACTGAGACCCAGGATTTTGAGAGATTAGAGATTAACAGCAGATTCACATGATAGAAGATAAAACACCTGTCCAAAATGTGCTGCTTGAGACATAAAAAGGAAAGACCACTCTGAGTAGTTGAACAGATACTGTGTGATAACTTTTCTCATCCACACTTTTAAAATTGGTCATTCTGCAACTAAAAGGAAACTAAATGTTGATGAGAAATCCCTCAAACCCGCTCTGGGGTTCTAAATGTGTCAGAAATGTTTGTATCTATTCATATGTGCGTTGTATGTGTCCACTAAACATATGAGTTAGCATTTGTGTTTGACCATTGTTACTCACTTTGATTTCATGTGATGACCATGTTGGACCATGCTTTTTTCACGTGTTATGCTGATTTGCTGTATGACCTTTCATCATGAAATGTCGCCTCCCTCTGCTGATATCCAGTGTTGTCACGTAGCGTTGCCTTCCTTCGATGTTTTCCACTGTCAATACAATGTGTTGTCCCCCAGTGCAATCTGCCAATGTTAAAATTTTGTGTTGTTTTGCAAATTGCCCTGTTCTGTTCTGTTGTCTCACTTTGTCGATTTCAAAACTATTGAAAAAAAAGCCCATAAGTTTCCTTAAAAAGATAAATAACTAAAATAATAATACATTTATTTTAGCCAAAGTGCTGTACAGCGTAGGAAGAACCAATACCACGGCTGGACATAAAAAAAATATTAGAAGTAATCACTTTAGATTTAAAAAAACAATAAAAATAACAATCACAACAATAGTATAGTTATTAGCTTTAACTTAAAAACATCAAGTGAGCATTCCTAATGTCTAAAATCTAGAGGTGGACTGCTTTATAGATTGAAAAAGCTTGTTCACCAACAGTTTTTATGTGACTTTTGAGACATTCAACAGATAGCTGCCACAGGAACACGGAGCACATAAAGGATTATAAAGGATACTCACCTCTAACAAACACAATGGTTCAGGTTCATTCACTATTTTGTATTTTAAAGCAACACCTTAGAGTCTGATTTTCCACAGGATGCCAGTAATATAAGACTGTTTACTAGTACCGGTCAAAACCAGAGGTGCTGCATTCTGAACCCTCTGAAGACGACACAAACTCTTCTTGGGTAAACCTTATAAAAGAGCATTGCAATAATATAAAATTGAAAGGACAAAGGTAGGGGGATCTCGGTATGCTTGAAACAATATAATTAGATCTTGGTATAGTCCTTGTTATGGAATAGGGCAATCTAGTCACTTCTATTACGTGATGATGTATTGAAAGGTTGTGGTCAAAGCTTACACCAATATTTCTGAGCCTATTGTTACAGTGACCAGCACAGTCATCGTTGAAAATACTGACATTTTCATAATGCTGTTTTAGCTTAACTAGACCAGTGACCATCATTTCAGTTTTATATATCTTAAATAGCAATTAATTAAGAGATACCTGCGTCTTAACATCAATAATAAGCTTCAAGTATACTTGTATCAGACCCTTGTTAGAAAACTACAGGCGTATCATCTGTAGGTCATCTGCAAAGAAGTAGAAAGGAACCCCAAATGAACAAAAAATGTCCTAGAGGTGCCTAGTATAAGAAAAAATAGTTGTGAATCTAATACAGACGACTGTGGGACCCCATGGCTAATGGGAACAGATTCTAAGAATGTGTTATGGCTGTATTGTATTTATTAATATTAAGAAGAAGCAATACAATATAATAAATACACCAAACCAAGGTATTCCACCTTAGTGTGGTGTAACTAGGTCAGAGAATTTAGAGGTTACAGGAAAAATAAATCCCACATTTACCTTAAAGATATACAGATAAAACAGAAGAGACATTAAACTAAAATAAAATAGGCAGATGCTATTTTTTCAGAGCAATTAAAAGTATTATATTGAATTTGCTAGGTCAGATGATTTGGATATTATTGAAGTTCTAAAACGTCTGTGTGTTTTTAAACAGGTACTCAATGTCATTTACAACAAGATGCTTTAGACAAACCATTATTAGTATGTAATTACCAGATACAGTACCCTGCAAAAGTATTCACATTTCATCACTTTACAAACACAACCTTCTATGTATTTTCTATGAGTTTATGTGACAGACCACCAAAAAGTAGTTCAGAATTTTGAAGTAGAAAAAAATGTTACATGATTTTTATTTTTTACCAAATAAAAACTATGTGTGGCAAACCTTTGTATCTCCCTTCACTCTGATGCCCATAAATTAAATCCTGTGCAACCAATAGTCTTCAGAGGTCATCTAATTTGTAGAGTCCAGCTGTGTGTAATTTAATCTTCGTTTAAATACAGCTGTTCTGTGAAGGCCTCCGAGGTTGCTTAGAGAACATTAGAAAACAGCCTGGATCAAGCAGACCAAAGAACACAGCAGACAAGTCAGAAGTAAGGTTTGAACATCTCACAGTGCACGGTTTAATCCATCATTAAAACTAAAAAAATGAATCGCACAACTATGAACCTTCCAAGACATGAATACCATTGTAAACTAATAAGTCAGTCAAGGAGAACATGAATCAAAGAAGCTGCCGTGAGACCCAAAATAACTCTGGAGGAGCTGCAGAGATCCACATCTCATGTTGCGGAATCTGTTGACAGGACAAGCATTTGTTGTACACTCCTCAAATCTTGTATGCAAAACAAGATTCATTGTTAAAAAAAAGGCAATAGATGTTTTATTTGCAGTTCCCCACAAGCCATTAAAGAACACATCAAACATGTTGGAAAGGCAATCTGGTCAGATGAGACCAAAATTTGGCTTTTTGTGCAACATGCAGGGAAGCTGTACAGATTGGACAGGAAGACTGATACAGCTGAATACAGGAAAAATCCTGAGAACCATTTTAGAGCCCAGTGAAGATTAGTGCAGTGGTTTACCTTTCTGTGGGACAAAAATCCTAAACACACCACTATAATAGAATGGTTTAGATCAAAGCTTATTCATCTGTTAGAATGGCCCAGTCCAAGGCCAGACTAAATCAAATTGGGAATCTGTAGCAAGACTTGAAAACTGCTCTTGGTAGATACTCCCCATCCAATATAACTGAGCTTAAACTGTTTTGCAATGGAGATTGGGCAAAGACGAAAAATTTCTAGATGTGTGAGGCTGGTAGAGACATAACCCAAAATACTTGCAGCTGTAATTACAGCAAAGGGACATTATATAAAGTGTTTCCTTTTACTTAACAATTATATAGTATTTTGTGTTGATTTATTTTATAAAATGGCAGTAAAATATATCGGAGTTTGTGGCTATAATGTGACAAAATCCAAAAATAAGTTCAAGGGGTGTGAATACTTTTGCAAGGCACTGCGTACATATGAGAATCGTTTCATTTTGGGGAAAATGTACACAACCAATGTGGAAAACAAAGTACAAGGAACATTAGTTTACTGCTAATTATTTAAACCACCAGTAAATATCAAAGGGAACTTGAGTGCAAATGCATCACATCAAAATACATTTTTATGTTAATTATGTTCCTAATTTTATCTTATTGTAATTCATTGACCATGCTGTGATCTCTGTTGAGAGGAAGCATTTGCTTTTAAAGACGCTGAGCTGTTTTAATGAGAAATACATTTCAAAGCAGTGGATTATGAACCTGTTGATGAGGAGAAGGTCAGACAGCCAATGTGACCCAGTTTTTAAAACTGTCCCACAGAGATTCTCCTGTGTCTTCCTTTTTTAAAGCATTAAATCTGTATCTTCTAATGTCAAAAGTCATTTAGAGATTAAGACAAACAAGAAACTACCAAAGCCCAACGACTTTTTTTGGATTTACTCTTAGCCTCTAGCTCCCTCACACTACGGATAAGCTGCTTTGACTCAATTAACCCTTTCCACAATCTCTTCTATTCATCTAGCATCAAGTATCATCTTTATCAAGTATCGTTTTTGTAAGACGTCAAACAGAACAACAAACACAAAGCAATGCTTTTCTCCACCACGTCTAATTTAGCATCTTAAAGAGGAAAAGAAAAACAAAGGCAGTTTGACTGTTTGATTTTGCCAAACATAGGAAACTTAATCACAGTAAAAATATCACCCACAATTTCATCAAACTGAAAAGCACAGATTTAATATTTAGATAGAAAGGGCACATGTGTAAACTTTCTTACTTTTTAAAATGCCATCGATTTTCTATATCTACTTCTGTACAGGGACATGTGGGGGTTGGTTCCTAAGTGGTCTGGCTACAGATGCTGTATCTACAGGAGCTAGCGGAAGCAGAAGCAGCTCCACTGTTAATTGGGAATAGGTCATCTCTGAGATATCTGTTCAACAAAGTTCAATAAACACAATAAAACTTCAACCAATTTTTTTGAGATATATAAGCTCATCTGGCAAGCAAGAACAGCCAAAAATGGAAGCTTGCTATCAATTCCAAGTGCACATCATTTTAGTTTTATTCTCCTCTACTTTCTTTTATTTAGATGAGGGTTAGAAACGGTTTCTCTTATCTTTCTTATCTTTATGTTTTAAATGAATTTGATTTTTTTTTTTAACTCTTAAACGTAATGTGAAAATAAAAGAGGAAAGTGGAAAGCAGCTGTTCAGGTGAGCTAGAAACTAGTATAAGTAGCATGATGCTTGCTTGCTTGTCCGCAAACCCCAAGCAGCTTAGATTTATGGACGCGGAGAGGTATGTCAAGCCCTTTACTGAGTGTTAGAAATGTAAAATATACTGTCAAAATAAATAGCTGTGCTAAGATAAATCACTATTTCTGTTGTCTCTTTTTGGTTAATGCAGATGTAAATTTGTAAGCAAAAATTTAAATAAAATTAAAATAATTATACTTTACTGTAAAGGGCTGTAAAAACATGAAATGACCAAAAAAATGTATATACCGTTCTGAACCTATTTAAAGTTTTTTATTTACCTATTGTCATTGCCACAATATAATTAATATCTTCCCCAACATCTATTGCAATTACATGAAGATAACAAATAATGTGAATTAGGTGATTACATTATGGAGCACCTTCTGTTTAGAATAACCAGTTGCTATTTTCCTTACTGATGAGAAGCATAGTGATGAGATGCCTGTGAGGAGTCTAGTTTCTGTAGAGGAGAACATATAAAAAAAAATACACTTAAAAACAAATATCCTTTTTGTGATTAGTGCTGCAGTACAGCTGGCTTTTTACAGGACATTTGAAAAGTGTTCAACTCTTATGAGCCATTGCTTTAAAATGTTTATCACCCATTCGTTGTTGTTTTTTTACCTTATTGCATCTTCAGTTTCGTTTTCTAAATTTGGGTTTCTAAGGACATTATGCTGCCACACTTAAATAGTTTGGCAAGACTAAGATTCAGTAGCAATAGAAGCAGAATAATTATTAAATTGTAAAAAAAATTTTATGCTGAACGTTGGTCTCGATGTCGCTCACAGTTTCCCCACAGATTATCTTTCCTTGTATTCGGATAGTGTAAAACCTTTGGCAATATATAATAGTCCTTTGAAGTGCCGGTGGTATGAAAGCCAGGAGTACAGACCAACACCCTTCCATTTTCTGTCTTTCTTGTGATCTGCACAGAATCATTTTTTTCTGCTAGACAGTAACAAGCTGAATTTATGAGTTTATGTTTGGCTGTATGCTAGCTCCCTCGTTACAAGAGAAGCAGGATTAATTGCCGCTTGCTTTCTTATCTCTTCCAAACAGCTGTTCCAGAAACTGAAGAATCTGATGAGGCCATATTCTGTTGAGTTTGAGTCACCGCTGGAGCTGTCTGCACAGGGTAGGCGCAGGAACACACCCTAAAACACTTAGACACGCGTCTCAAACACATGATTTTTTACACACATGTTCACATGCTACATCCAATACCAGTATGATGCCACATGCCATCTGTCCAGCACTGACAGCTATGGAGGAGGAACTTACAAAACAGATGTTGTATTTGTATTTTTTTATTTATTGGTTGTTTTTCTTTTGGTATAATTTTTGGAACTTTTCTATTTCCTTTAGATATATAATGCAGACAGCAGGTTATGCAGAAAGGCGCCCAGATATATTATAGATATTCTCCATGCAAGTTACTAAAACTGAACTATGAAAAAAATTAAATACACATTTTGCCAAAAAATTTATTACATTTTAATCTAATGCCAGACCTCGAAGACCCTACTTAAACTTCTATAGACACTAAATATTGGTAGTCAGTATCTATTGTACCATACTGTATTTTGGATCAAAGATGGCGCCGTTGGGTGGGGTTTGTCATCTACCTCTGCTCCAGCTGTTGATTGTTGTTCTGTTCTGTCTGACTTTTTACTGTGTGTGTCACCGTTAGTTGTGTAAAATCTTCAAACCCTTTTTAATATTGGGGTCATGGTGAAAAACTTTCAACTATACGACATTAATGGACAATTAAAGACACTGCCACCTTTCTTACCTCAATGCCTTATCTATGGCGTCCTTTTGTCACCGCCACACAAGATGTGGCAAGGGAGTAGGACGACTTGTTAAACTTCTGGCTCATTCGGCTTCATCTCCAGACTGCACTCTCAATGAGTTTTCCATCAGGATTCCCAAATAATTCGATGTGTATCGCCACCTTTGGCTCCAGACGGTCAACCCGGATGCCAGCTGCACACTCCCCCACTGTTGGCACACAAAGATCTACAGACAGGCCATGTACTGGACAACAAAAATCTCCACCTGCTTGGTGGTGTCACTTGGGAGACTGACCAGCGCTCCATCTATATGGCTCTATATGGCTCCCGAACAACTTTTTCCGCCCTCACTTCCTGAATTTCCTCTTGTTGGTGAATACATATTTAAAACCAGGTGATAACAGCCCTGGATAAATTATGCCATCCAAGCACTCAGGAGACAATGCAGAAAAACCAAAAGACAATATAAGAAAGAGAAACTGCATGCATCTCTGGAATTACTGAGGGACAGTCTTTCCCAGTACCAGAAATGTGTTAAGGAGGCAAACTCTCAGTTTTTGTCTAACATATTTCCAACAGCAGTCATTGTCCCAGGGTGTAACTCAATTAACTCTGTTATTAATCCTCCAATCCTTTTGCTTGATGCATCAGTCACAATGTGTGACAAATTTCTTTCATTTTTTACTGAATCTATCTATCTGTTGCTCCAGTTTCAGCTGTTTTTGAGCTGCAACCATTTATCAGTCAATATTAATTAAATGGCATCTATGAAAGATTTCAGTCGGGCTTTAGATACATAATGAGATAGGTATGTCTGTTGGCATTAAGTGTCCTGTTGGTGCTGTTGGACCTTACAACAGCCTTTGCATTCTACATATATATATATATATGTGTATATATTTATAGTGGTAGATAGATAGATAGATAGATAGATAGATAGATAGATAGATAGATAGATAGATAGATAGATAGATAGATAGATAGATAGATAGATAGATAGATAGATAGATAGATAGATAGATAGATAGATAGATAGATAGATAGATAGATAGATAGATAGATAGATACAAACAAATCTTTCCTTTACTGTTCTCGATCTAAATGACCTTTAGACAATGTAACTTCAGTAAATGTTTATTCAGGTTATTAGTTTGCCTCTACCCTCTAATGAACATAGATAACAATAATGTTTTAAGTACCAAATTCATCAAATCAAACCATGTTTCGGGTATGTTTCCAAGAACTACTTTCTATAATCCGAGCACCATTTTTATCATCTTCTAACTACTGTACATTACTGCCTCATAGTCTACACAGTTGTTCTGTGGTAGTGCAGTCATATTGATAATTTTAATTGATCTTTTGTGGAACAATTATTAGTATATTAGCTTTTAAAACGCACATACGCACCAAACACCAGTTTTGCTGTTTCAATGTAATCCAGATCATAAACCAAAACCTTATGTAAGCTTTGTTTTTTATAATGTTTTGGCCTATAACTATAATTTACTTTATGCAAACTTTTTCTCTTTCTGATTCAGGCAAAGAGATGATCGAGATGTACTTCGATTTTCGCCTTTACCGCCTTTGGAAGACACGCCAACACTCTAAACTCTTGGACTACGAGGATCTTTTGTGACAAAGACACCGGTCAAAGAGTGCAGAGGTAGCCCAACAGTGCCAAGAGGACACTGAACATAACTCTCAAGTTCAGGCCGTCATCGTAAAAAAAATTTAATTCATCCCTGCGTTCATGCTGGAGAGGGCTGGGAGAGAAGGAAAAGCAGCAGCAGGACAATGACGATGATGGGCTGTAGAACAACAGAGATGTGAAAAAAGTTTCTTTACAGGAAAAAAGTGAGGTTAACCCCCAAAAAGCTGAAAAATCCAAATCAAACTGGTCAAATCATGTTTTCTTTACCCATTGAGTTTCAAAAATATAAACTGATGATTAAAAATATATACATATACAGTTTTTGTCAAACTGTTGTTGCAATGACATGCTTTCTGGGGGCGATGTGCTTCAGATAAATTGCTGTAACTCATCCTGTCCCAATGTGGTTCTGTGTTTTGACCTCTCAGACTGGCCCCTGAGACATACATATACATAGGTAATGTTAAAGTGTGTATAGTTCACATGAATATATTAGTATAGCCTTAGTCATGCAAATAATACTCTATATTGGATCATCGTTTATTTTTGATGTGCATTGTTGTGCAGTTTCATATGGAAATACTTTGAAATAACTCAGGTTTTTGCCATGAATTTAATGAGTCAGTTTATTCTATGACGATATTATAATATTCCGCACCATTGCTTTGAATGAATGTATTATCTCTCTAGAGATCTGTGTGAATATGAATGTTTTGTGAGGAAAAAAAAATGTTGAGTGTTTTCCGTTTAAAAAAGCGTGTGTTTTCTCCTAAATCTCCTTTAAGCAAAAAGAATAATCGCCAGCATTGCCATAAATATCCTTTTCTCATGTCAATCCCAAAAGGATGACAGTCTAGTGAGATTCATGATGTCAAAGGATGTAACAGCCATCCAAGGGCTCCTACAACTGAGGAGAAGGAGTTTCCCTAAAGATCAAACCCTGTTCTTTTGCAGATGGATCAGTCCTAACAATGAGACTGGCTACTTTTTTTTTTGCTTAAGTTACTCACTGTTTCTCTTAGTAGGAGCCAAATGAGCCTGCAGCACCTCTAACTTTACTGGGTGTCATTCTGTAGTGAGGACCAGAGTTTTCTGAAATGAAGATTTCTACCAGAGTATGAAGCTGTGAGCAGACAAAAGCAGAAAGATGCACTCTTAAAGGAGTCGAGCAATTCCAGCTGTTTCAGACAGATTAAGGATGGTCTAGTGCCCGCAAAGGCATACATACATATTAGGGTTAGGACCAAAATACATTTAGAGACAAAGTTAGAAGGGCACATGTACAACAGCCTATACATAATTCAGATGTTGTGCTTGTTATGAGCACAGCTGCTAGTGGAAACATGGTTCTGATGTCCACTGTGGCTCAGGGGGAAGATTTCTGAGGGAAATAAAACAGAGCTCATCTCAGCACCGGCTTTGGACTTCAAATTCACCCCGATTCATTTGTGACAACACTGATTGTGTGGACATGTGTGGGAGTCTATCTACAGTAGGCAGAGAAGGATAGATGGAAAAGCTGCAATGTTCTATAGCAGAAAGTGAAGGATAGAGGTTGATTCAGTGATTGGTTAATAAGGCTAGAGTTAAAACCTCTTAAAAGGCAGGTACATCTGACGAGAGAAAAGTAGTTTTACCCTTTATAAAAGTGTAGATGTTGGAGCTTTTACAGCCCTTGTGCTTTTTTTCAATATATCACCCAACAGACTTCAAAGAAAACTGATGAGAAATGATAACAGTTAGTTTATCTAAATTATAAGAATTTAACCTTTTCTTATCTCTGAGTCTTATTTGTTTACAGTACTCTGGAGTTTATTGGCACCTTTGGCAAACATAAATTCAGCTTTTATTGCAGTTACATAATCTTTCGAAACCAACCTTTAACTTTGAGAACTTTTGGGTCCTCTGTTAAGAAATAGTTGTTTTTAACAAAATCACTGGTGCTACACTGATGCCGTTAATCTCCCATAACATTTCATAATACTGAAGTATATAGAGAGAGGCATCACTCTGTGCCTCTGGGGATTAAGTTCGCCATGGAAGAAGGTTGATTTTGGTTCTTTTCAATCATTTCTGTGTAGACTTGGCCATATGTTTCGGCTCATTGCACTAAAAGAACCAATGACGAACCATTGTCCATTTTTTGGAAGAGGCAACTAGATGCTCCTGGTATTTTAAAGAGTTTCATACACTCTAAGAAGATTCCCAGGAACTTTAGAAGAGAAATAGGACCCTTTTTATGCCAGACCCAACTGCACTCTATGGCCCTGACAAGCTCAATCTTCTCATTTAACCAAACCATTCAGTTACGGTTAAAGTCTCAGTAGAGTTTCACAAACCCCACGGTTATGGAGAGGCTTTTTTTTCCCCTTTTTTCCTATTTTGAAGAATGGCCAGTGAGTTTGTAGGCAATAATTATTTTTTTAAGTGTTTTTTTTTACTTGCACTGATTAAATGTAGTTAATTAAATGTAGTTAATAAAAGTTTGAGATTATGCTACTGCAATAAAAAATGGATTTAATATACTGTAAGTCTTTTTAGACATCATCATGGGAGCAAATAATTGTGGCACGCCCTGTAATTGATTTCAAAGGAAATGTTAGTTTTCAATAGAAAATATGGATAACTCTATCAGCTTTAAATAAACGGTTGCACAGGTAGAAAAGCTAGCCTATCAGCATTCGGGCCCAGGGATAAATCCATATATCCCCTTTCATCTTTCTTTTATCTTCAAACTCTAGTAGATTGCAATGTACAAATAATAAATTAATACATTTGATGGACAAAAACAAACAAATCAAATCCCTAAAATCACTGTCGGCTGGCTTGATCTTTAGAAGTGGGTGTTTTGACATTAACAAAGCCAAATCTAGATTCTGTCTTTTTTGTCAGAGCCAACATTTACTGTCAAAATGTTTGAAACAATATTTAATTCAAGATTTTTTTAATAGGCCACAGTGCAGAGGTCAGCCAATCAGAGTAATTGCACATTGCCCCTCGAAGTCCTAAAAATCTGTAATGCTGCAAAGAGTAAAACAGTGAAATTAGACCAGTCAGGTCTTTGCAGAGAAGTTGGTGGAGAAAGTGAACCGTTAGTGTAGGGGTTAAGTGGTCATAGCTTTGAATAACACACACAAGACAATACTGTCTATATTTCAGAAGTAGAATTTCTTCATACTTTTTCTTTTGTCAATATACTGTATGTGGATTTGTTCGAATGTAATAATGTGTTGAAACGTTTGTTTTTTTTGGTTAAAAACTCTCTAGATAATTTTTTTCATTTCCATTTCTGATGTGTTTGCTGTTTCTGACATTGCAGTCCTGGCCTGTTTCTCTGGAACAGCCAAGTGCTCTCCTCTCTTCTCTCTCTCTCAGCCTGAGTCACGCAATATGTTTTCACTACAGATTTAAAATTCAGCAGTTACACAACCTGTCATCTCACAGAGCCATTTTAATTCCAGCGAAAGCACTGAGCTGCCAAATTCTCCAAGAAGTCGCCCTAAACAGCTGCTGGGTTTTAATGGGATTATTTTTCAGAGCTTTCACCCCAGCATAATTTTCCACATCAGAAACACGGCAGCCACAGGTTATTTCAGTCAAAAAAGTGCCACAGGATAAAAATAATCTATTACAGTATCTGTTCTGTGGAAAATCTCTTACTCATTTGGGATTCTGTTGAATTCATTTGGGAGGATAAGGTGAGGGGCATCGTGACTCAGGAGTTTCAGAGAGATTTCTTTTTGTTTCTATCATTAGCAAGAGAAAAATGAAGGCGATTCACTGGAAATCTAATTAAAGATTCTAATGAGTTCATTTTCCTGTTGTTTGCTTTTTCATTTGTCACACAGAGCCCTCCACACTTATTGGCACCCCTGTTAAAGATATGTAAAAACCCTCAAGATAAACTTTTATTGGATAAGCATAATCTCACACTGGAAATGTTAGACAAACCCAAACTTTAGTTTAAGCAAATTTATTAACGGTGAAAAAATAACATCTAAAGAAATTATGGTTTTCTTTATAAATACCCGGTGCCACAATTACTGATCAATAAAATAAAAGCTTTTGTGTATTTTATGCTTTTCTAAATGGCCAGAGTGTCTAGGAACTTCTAATTGTTAATCCATTGCTCACCTACAGCATAAATATGATATTACACAGATGCTCATTTCCCTGCCACTCTTCAAAACGGCCTAAATGAACTATTTGAAATGGACAGTATTGTTTAAGACTTTGAAATATTTGACAAATGTATATAACATGTGTGAAAATAATAAAATGACATTACCATTGTTTTTTTTTTTGGTTTTCAGCCAACATTTGCACAATTTTTAATATTGTTCAGTTTAATGGAAGAAAAATGAGCCTTAATCCTGGTTTCTCTGTCTGAGCTCTCTACCTGCTCCTGCCTCATCCTACCCTCTGTTAGAACTTCATTTTGACCCTCCCTACATTCTGTTGTTTAAATATATATTTACTGAAAAAATATTGGGCATGGCAATAATTCAATAACGGAATGAGAGACATCACTAAATTAATTAATAAACTAACCTAATTACAAAAAAGTAAGGAACACAGAAACTAGGCTCCCACTCTAAAACAAGTTCTTTTTGACCTTTTGCTTTCATTTATTCTGGAACTGTCAGGTGGCAAACCCTCAACATCCTCGGCATCTTTTTGTTTGTTTATGATCTTCGGCTTAATGATTACTCTATCCAGGAGAGGTGGGTAATTCCTGTCCCCCAGGACCAGTATCCTGTGTGTGTTAGATGTGTTTCACCTCCATCTTACCTCAGTCGAAAGACGATTTATCTTCTCATCTCGTCACCAATTCTGCAGAAGCCTGCTAATCTCCCATTCATTTCGTTCAGGTGCCTTCAAGCAGGGCCACATTTTAAACATGCAGGACACCAGACCTCAAAGGACCAGAACCTCCCACATGCCACTCTTTTCTTTACTGAATGTCATTCATCGGCCTGTCAATAAGACAATCTGCATTTCACTTGGAGATTAACTCCATTGTACTTCAGGCTTCTAAAAACACCGACATGTAAGTCACACAACTGAACTAATCTACATAAACTGTAAATTGTTGTATAAATACCCCAAATACGTTTTTACTGCAGAAAATGTTACAGCTGCTGAGGTATTTTCAAGGATATTATAGTCATAAAAATGGTAAAAATGTTGGATAAAATATAGTCAGTGATGCTGTTTAGTGGACAGCTGATTATTAGCAATTTTCAACCAACATAAAATCAATACTTGCAACAACTACACTGGTTCTTAATTGATTTGAATAATTTTTTACCTTCAAAGGTGTCATACTGCAGATAGAGAGGCAGGATGGTCTCCAGCCGCTTGCCATTGTCGGCCAACTTACAACCTTATAGGTTTAGATAAATTATTTCGGGCGATAATATGTGTTGGTCAGTAAATGGCGTATTAAGGGGTGACACTTTAAAGTCTAAAGAAGTGGCTTATACTGTACGTACTGTTTATGTAACACTCAACATATAAAAGAAAAATGCTTTTGATAGCTAGAGTGATTGTGCAAATACAAGTGGTTAAAGATCCCTCTCTGTAATTCTATTCAATTCAGTTTTATTTATATAGCGCCAATTCACAACACACGTCTTTTGAAGGCACTTTACAAAGTCAGTTTAATCAAATCAAACAGATTTCAAGTCAGGTACATACATTCATATTAATCCTAATTATCAAACAGCGCACTCAGATTCAGTTTCTTATTCAAATTGGTTAAAAGGTTTTTCTATGTAAGGACACCCAGCAGGAAGAAAACCTCCAGCAGAACCAGGGTCAGTGTGAGCGGCCATCTGCCACGGCCGACTGGGGGTTTGAGAGAACAGAGCAGAGACACAAAAAGAACACAGAAGCACTGATCTAGGAGTCCTTTCTATGGGAAAGAAAAGTGAAACATTAATGGTTGTAGCTCCTTTAGTGGCTTCATCTAGGAGAGAGAGACAGCTAAGCAGATGAACTCTGAGCCAGTTTCAAGTCTAGTGTAGGAAGCAGAGCACATAGTTAGTCACAGTAGAAGCTCAGCCAGTAGCTATGTCTAGGAGAATAATTAAACCATGAAAGATGGGGCCAAGTGTATAATCTGTTATAGGTGAACACTAAGTTGTTGGCAGCAGCAGCTTGGCCGATGTCCCCCTCCAGGAAGGTGACACAGTTAAACAAAGAGCCAGGCCAGATGTAGCTTCTAGAAAGGAAATAAAACAGAGAGAGAACATTAAGTTAAAAGCTGAAACAGCAAATAACACCAAATTGGACAGTAGTATTCTCCAATCTTGTGAAATGTTGTACAAGAGCTCTCATAACAAGACAACATGACAAAAGGCAGTTGTGTAAATGTTTGGTTTTTTCATTGCTACTGCAATAAAAAGAGTAACTTATTTTAGACTTTTTACTCATCTTTACCAGGGTGCCTATAAGTGTGCTAGGCAGTGTATTGAACATAGAGGGGGAAGGTGAAATGAAGGGGAAATCAACTGTTTTTGCAGCACCTCAACTTTAGCAATTACCATAAATTAATCTGCAAGACTTATAAAGACTGACCTCTGGAGAAACCATGCCTTAAATTGAGTTTTAAAGAAGCTGTAGGAAACTCGGCTATCCTTCTATTATTGCTGTTTCCTTACTAGGTAAGTTAAAGGGAAACAATGGTGCCCCTTAGTGCTCTTCCTCATTTTAGACATGAAACAAGGCAACAGTATAAGAGGCATCAAGTCCGGGATTTTTGCATTACAGTATAATCTCTTTTAACTGCTCCAAATATCTTGAAGGATGTTTATTGGATGTAAACTTCAAAATAGATGCACCTGCATCAATAGTAGGACAGCATGGGAAAATCATTTTATGAAAAAGAATTATCCCAACTTCAGCAATGTGTATATACCCACAATAAAGTGCTTAAGAATACTTTATAATAGGTTTATAAAAGAGAGTGCTCAGATTAACTAGATGTGCTGTTTGATTCATGGAAATCTAGGAGGGGAGAAACGATTTTCATTTCAATGTTAGATTCTGATTGGCAGAATCTGAAACAGTAGTCTCACTGCAACTTCAACTAAAAGGAAACCTAAACAGGATGTGAAGTTCTACCTGCATTTTTACAGATTGATGATTAAGGCTTACGTTGGCTGCTTCATTTTTTTCCTTGTCCTTTTTTTCTTCCCTTTCCAACTGGAAAACAATCAACCGAGTAAGGAGAGTAAAGGGTCTGTCTGATTCCGTTACGATCAGCGTTTCTCAGTTGCTGATGTGCAGTTTCCTGCTTCCTCATGTGCCCCAGCGGGGGAGAACTACGCACGGTGCAGTTCAGGACCTGAAGCTGCCTCTGTACTGATTTTGAGCAGCGCCTTATAAGGTGAACATTGGGACATGCTGGGCTGCAGTCAGCGACATACGACAGGTGTAACCCACACAATTTTTCTTTTTTACTATCTTTCAGCTCAATCTTGTAATAAGTTCACAGTTGTATATGTCAAACTGTTAAATTTATACATTTATTATACTCCAGTCAGGCATAACATTAGGACCATCTGCCTAATAGTGTGTTGGTTTCTCTTTTGCTACCAAAATAGCCCTGACCCTGCAAGGCATGGACTCCGCTTGGCCCCTGAAGCTTTGTTGTGATATCCAGCCCCAAGATGTTAGCAGATCCTTTAAATTGTGAAGTGGGGCCTCCATTGATTGGACCTGTTTGTCCAGCACATACCACTGATGCTTCATTGAACTGAGGCCTAGCTCCCACCTCAAACTTGTTGGTGTGCTCCCCAACATCTTCCTGAACCCTTTTCGCTTTGTGGCAAGGAGCATTATCCAGCTGAAAGCCAGCTTAGCCCTGTAACACCAAACACATCATTTTTGATGCCCGTTTTTCAGGGACCACTACCTGATCAACAAAGTTAGCACTTTCCTAAAAAATCCGATCTGCTGATCATCTTAAGGAAATGCTATTTAAGTGTGCCGTGTGTTTTTTATAGTTATATGGAATGCCTATTTTGGTTGGAATAAAATCCCTTAAATACATCCTTATAATACCAAATGTGTTAATTATTATACATTAGGACTATATAATTGAGAAATCCATGTTATGCTATAATTTGTTTGGCCTGTTAAAACCATCCAAAAAATTGTTAGCATTAAAAAAAATAGAACCTTCCACTTTTTCTTGTAGCATGCTTAAAAAGGTTAAAATCATGCTGACCCTGACTCTGTGACCTCACCACCTCCTGTCTCCGAACATTGGAGAGCCCTGCCGGAGCTGAGAGTTCATGATCTCCTGGAGTGAGGGGGTCTATTTCTGCCAAATGTTCCCAGGATCGTTTTTTTTGCCACTTTTGGCCACCTGATACCAGCCTCCACTGAGAGCTCCACAAGAGCAACTAGTTATGTCTCTTTAATATTCAAATGGAAATGTTTCCTTAAAACAAACAAAGATTTAATATAAGCTGAGCAAACCAGTTATTGCCAAATACACCATATTGCCAAAAGTATTTGTCTGTCTACTTTTACATGTACATGAACTTTAATTACACCCTATACTTAATCTATAAAGGTCCCATTTGTTGATGTACCCACAACTTTAACTATTCTGTAAACACGCAAGGTGTGTTCATAGTTAGATGAGAAAATCACAACTGCAGCCTTCACTCTGATTCATCCCAAAGGAGTTCAAGAAGGTTGAGGTCAGGACTCTGTGCAGATCAGTCAAGTTTTTCCACACCAAACTTTATAAACCTGCTGCCATGGAAATGATTGGAACACCAGAAATCAGTGATTTGGTGGTGTGACCCAATACTTTTAGCAATATAATGCATGTCAGATGTCAACAAAATTCTAGACGATTAAATTACATCATTTTAAAAGTAGGAGACCATTTTGTGCATTGAATTTGAAAACAGTGGAGGAATTTTGAAGATATAATTTCCCTTTTCTTTCTTTGCATGAAACAAATTTGACACTTAAGAGCTAGTCTTCCAGGCTCAGAAACATCACAGTAAACAGCACACACTTGTGGTCAGCTGCAGGAACTGTAAACCTCCTGTGGGATTATTGAAACAAATAAAAAAATGACCAAGAATATTACAGAAAGGCAATATTTGTGCATTTTAACTAATGAATAAGGCATTAATTGTGTGTTGTGCTCTCCAGTTTGAGAGCAGAAGTTTAACCATCACTGACAAATTGGCATAAACAAATCACATGTAGCACTATGAACATACAGTTCTGGTGAGAGGCTTACATACACATTAAATGCCTGCCTTTAATAATGTAAGAACGTTTTTTTTCTAGGATTCATTAATGATATAACTGTTACTTAAATGAATCACGACAACAAGAACTGGATGCACAAGTCTGAATTTATTGGGGATTTTTTAAAATTAGAACTAAATTAAATTTAAACATAAAGGCTCAATGTAAACATACAAACCCGCATGGTTTTTGTAGCCATTACAAAAAGCTTATAAAAATATTCCGGACGAATATTTAACCACTTTACCAGGTCAAAATTGTGGAGTTAGTTTAAATTTCTTAGTTTCCTGCCATGGACCAATTTTCCAGAAAGGTTATTCCAGATGCTTTATTTTAAAACAGGTTTAGGATAAGAGTCCTGTTGGAACACCACATTTTAACTAAATTTCAACCCTCTGCCCAAAGCTATCACTCTAAGACAGAAGGAAATTCATTACGATGTTCAGGAATCTTCAAGGCTTGAACTTCAGGGCACATTGGTGTCACAGTCCACAGTGACGCGCATTTAAGATCACCATGGACTGAGAGATCACGAGCCAAGAAGGAGGACACAGCTCCAAAGTCAACACCTTTAAGCTAGACTGAAATCTGCAGCAGCCCTGTGAACAACCCAAATCCTTCTGGATTCTGGAGAAACGATTTATGGCCAGAGAAGACAAGATTGAGATGTTTGGGCACACTGACTAGAACCCGTTAAGAAAAAAATCAGGATGAAGCTTTTAAAGCAAACTACCCTAACTGATCAGCATGGTGCTGGCGGTGTGATCCTGTGGGGTTTGTTTTGCAGCCAGTGATGCTGATGATTGGTGCAAACTAAATAAGAAGCAACTCCAAATTAATCTCAAATAAACATCTAGATAGTTGAAACTTTGTTTTAGCAAACAGGTTAATCTTCTGGAATGGCCTCGACCTCAACCCTATCGAACATTTGTTGATTATGTTTAAAGCTGAATCTGTGCCAGGAAACCAACCGACTGCAATGAACCTTTTCTGTCAGGAAGAGTAATCGAGTATTGACCGAGATTACTTCAGAAGCTTGTGGATGGCTACAGATAAAGCATGTGGTCGAGGTTCCGACCCCTAGGGACATATATACAAACAAACCTGTTCGTATAGTTCAGTGTTATTAAACTTGTTTGTGTTTGTATGATTATTTCACCCCAAAAAAAGAACATTTCAGATGGATCCTTAAAAGACCAAATTCATATGAGATTCATTTTCATCATGAGCCTTTCTAAACTTCTCATCCGATTTATAGTTATTGAGTGTGCTCAATTAGGTGTACCGCTGCACCATAAAAACATTTAATGTGCATAGTATGAGTCTTAAAAACCGACAGTTCAGAGAAAACATGCAGGTACGAGTACAAAAAAAGTCCTTTCCCTTTTCTTATACATTCAACACGCAAGTGCTGAACTAAAACGCGTGGAAGCATTAAATGTTAGCATCAACACTGTGCCAATAATCTATGTTAACTAGACACACATTCAGTCATTTTATCTACAACACTAAATGTCTGAAAAAATGGACAGAAGAGTTGATAGGGTAAAAAACAGAAAAAAGTAGGCCAAAATTTTGAATCCATTTCTTTAGAATCTGAAATAAAACTGATAAATAAAAAGTGCTTTGCAGAGTGACTGATGCTTCTGACCAAACATGTCAATAGATATGACA
Source organism: Crenichthys baileyi (assembly GCA_036173005.1). Taxonomy (NCBI): domain Eukaryota; kingdom Metazoa; phylum Chordata; class Actinopteri; order Cyprinodontiformes; family Goodeidae; genus Crenichthys; species Crenichthys baileyi. The sequence continues at coordinate 23,350 of JAHHUM010000304.1, read as the reverse complement.
TGCATAGATTTGTAGAAAGTCTGCAGCAGCCAGCATTTATAGCTCCATAATAAGTCGTTTGTTAATTACTTTGCAAACCTATGCATTTATTAATATGGTCCGTGTCTTTAAATAACATGAATCTAGCTAGATGAAACAAAAAACATAACAAAAAGGTTTAATTTTTGATTTGAGGTTCTGTTGTCATCAAGTAAATAATAAAACAATGCAGCAGGAACGTGTAAAACTGCCTCTGTAGCACAATAAAACACTATGCTTGTTTGAAATATTTAAGGAAACAACAACTTTGCACCAACACATTCTTCCGTTCTCACGTGCATTACAGGCGGACTTTAATATTCAGCTTGCTGCGGCTCTCTGAGCTGTAAATTCGAGTGTAAACACCTAAAAACAAACTCTTCACTGAAAGTACGAGTTTTACCAGATATAAAGGCTGTTTTTTTTCCTCCTATGCTGTCCATATGCAGTAAAGACAAATGTGATTGTTCACACAGCACTATATTAACCATTTTAAATAGTTTAAAGCTTTCTATTAATTGCAGTACATGTCAAACTTAAAGTGTGGGAATTAAGATAAATATCTTATGAAATAAATGCATGCATTCAATGAAGTAAACATGTTTTCACTTCCCTTTTTCCTTTTTTGGTAAACTGTACAGTCAATACATAACAAAACTGGGCACCGCTACTCTAACACAGTCTGAACTTAGACGATCTTTGTCAGGAGGCGTTCTCTGTCAAAGAGAAGGTCAGTTGCGATGGTGAACATAACCATACCATTTCTTATCAGCCTGGCACACCTGAAGGTCTTGTCAAGCAAAAACAAGGAGGGAAACTAGAAGTGAAACTATGTTGAAAACCTGAAACTGGACCGTTGAAGCCTGAGACGAGGCATGCTGTGACTATAACTGCATGCAGGACAGGAGGACGGGAAGTGTAGGTTTGGGAAAAGGGAGTGACATTTCAAGGTTTATGGGGGTTAACCCACTGGAAGGTTCACACATGACAGTCACAAACCCCATAACCCCAAAGTATGCTGTACAAGAAGAAAAAAGATAATCATAGTCACAAAATCGTCACCAAAGTGCTTTAGATCATGAGTTTTTCCCTTTTTTAAAAATTCTTCCCATCCAACGTAAAGTTTTTGTCCATAAGTGTTGACAACCAGTTTAAAAGAGTAAAGGGGGTGTCGTGTTGTGCAGTTACAGGCAGGAAGATATTAGTATGCATATGAAGCCATTTGTATCAGGAAAGAGCCTCGTCTTCTCCTACGAAGGGCAGGTCCATGCTTCTCACACCATCAGCGCTCTCTTGTTTCCTGAGTGACAACAACAGAGACCAGTTATAGCAACGCCTCGAGCCAATGCTAATCTCACGCAACCGAATAACAAATGCAAGGATTTTAAAGCCCTGCTCAGGAATTCGAAGCCACCACCTAATGGTTATTTAATGCAAGACAGACTTATTTTCTAAAGCACACAGAGCAACTGAAGTACAAATGTTTTCTAGAAAACAAATTAAAAACTTGATCCGTAATTAGTTTGAACCCTCTTTCAATATAGAATATTTATTGCATTTGTTCAGGTTGACTTTTGCAACCAGGATTACCTTCAGTGTTTAGATGCTGCCATTAACTTTGTGTGCTCTCCTTGGTTTTTTTCTATAGAAAGTACTGCTGCCCTGGTTGTCTCAGTTGGATGAAGTCATTGACAAAGCCATTTTTGCTATAATCAGTGTTTGATGTCCTTGTTTTTCTTTCCAAAACTACTCTGGGCCTGTTGGTTCTGTGCGTAGTTGGGGGCTGGAGCCGGTCCTTAACTAGTTTTATAAATGAACTGCTCTGGTTTTCCACAACCTGAGAACCAACTCTGAGGCACAGCATTACGCACTATAAAAGTCTAATCAGATAAAAGTTTTTGTGAGGATTGTTCTGCATGGAGACAGTTTAAATGCAGAATTCATACCCTCCCATTATCTCAGTATTCCTGCTAACCGATGCCACCATCTTCATTAATTATTGATGTTTTAAATGAGCATTTCAAGAACCTAATCAGCTGATTGCTGATCTGATCAGTGCCAGCAGAGCCGGAACGCAGGGGGATTCATTATCATCAGCTGACAACATTAAAAGACCAACAGTACTTAAGAGCAGAGTCAGAAATGATGCTTCATGGAGAAAAATGTCGGCCGCTCCAGGCGCCACTTTGACCTACTTCAGCTCTCTGACGGGTCGAATTAAACAGCGGGAAGACAAGAGACAGTGAGCTTGTGCCTTTTTAAAGCTAATCTGACTTTTGTTTATTAAATCTGAAGCCAAAAATTGAAAAAAAAAAAAACAGGAGAAGAGAAAAAATTTTATTTTTATAAAAAAAAAAAGTATGTTTGAAGAAAAGTGCTTCCTTCAAAAAATCGCATAACAGTTTATGAATTTACACTAACATCTAGTATTACAGCAAAATAGACTTAAATTAAAGAGTGTCTCAGATGTTTAGAGTATCCTCTGTATAACATAAAGTGTGTAACACCAAGAACTAGTTTAATTTGTTTTTTAGACAAGCAGAATAACTTATATAACTTATATAAATAACTTATATATTATATATATATTATATATTACTTAATAATTCTTTCTTCAATTTTAGTACAAAGTTTAATGTATCAAAAACTCTAAACCCTTCTTACCTCCAATGAAAAATAGCATTATCTCAACTTTTCTGAGGATAATCACGGTGTACTAACAATCCCTGACATAAACTTCCTGGGAGGAAAATGACACGGCGGCATTATGAAAGGATGCTGTGGTGAAACCACATTGCACAAGGACTCCAACTGCTGTCATGGTGTCTCGAGGTCGACCTCCAATTAATACTCACGTAAATGTTTGTCCTGGAGCACACAAACTGCTGCGATCCTCCTTCCGGCTCAAGTCAAAGGGATTCCCAAAGGAGCGCTTCCTTAACATGGTTCTGACCAGTATCTGTAGAAAGTAGTAAAAAGCAATAAGCAGGTCCAAAGATGATCGCTTTAAGAGTCTTTTAATTTTTTTTTAACTCAGATCTACATACTTTTAACCTGATTCTTTAACATCTTTAGAAAAAATGCCAGTTATACTTGCTAGTGACTACTGTATTTTTTTAATATTCATGAACTGAGAAGCTCACCACTGTAGCCAGGCTTGGGATGTGCTTAACAGAGTTCTCCACTTCCTCCTCTGTGACCTCAATCAGTGAACAACAGTTGTCATCCTCAGGAGGAAGAGGCTCAGCGCCGTGTTGTGTCACCCACGGATGTGCCTGGACACAATAAAGAGACTAATGTTAGACCTGAGTTAACATATCGAACAACAAAAAAAGAAACAAGTAAACAATTTTCGCACATTTCTACAGGAAACCATTTTGATTCCTAAGCAAACCTACACATTCTGACAATATAAATATAAATACTGCACAACAATTTATTTTGCTTCTGAAAGCCAATAAGTATTTTTAGTACACACTTTTCTGACACAATGAGAGCCTATAGAGGCATGCAGGCCTTCATAAAACCAAAACCGCACTTCCATATATAGAGTCTGAAACGGGAAAGCACGGCGTCCCGTTGCTTTCAAACAGAAACCAGATCATTTTGTCAAATTAAACACCTATCTGCAGAGGTGTACGGTGGATTTTTTAGCAACACAAAAACGATAAGGAGCAAGCAGTTTTTTTTTTAAAGAGCCAGCAATCCAGGAAAAATGGGTGTAATTTGCAAAAACAGACACTCTGCATGTAACACCAGGATTATTAAACAATTTTTTTCTGCATTAGACGTCCGTCTGGTGTAGGGTTACGGTTAGACTATTAATTGACTGCAGGTGTGGATTCTGAGGAACGATAATGGTTTTCAGGTAAGATGTGTTGTTTTAACAAGGTTTTTAGTTTTAAGATGTCCTCTGCTGATGTCTGTGGATCAATATATTAAACCAGCAACTAACTTTCCAACATCATGGTTTCTCCCCAGATAATTAGCTACAGCACCGACAACATTTTTCTCAGTGTCCTAAACTAACATCAGATTGTATATCAGTATTTTAACATCTTCTAACCACATGTTGAGCATTGGTTTATAAAGACTTGCTGAGTTTGAGGCTGGGGGCAGACGGTGACCTCTGGAATAATGTTTTGACAAATTTACTGCAGTTAAACCTTCACGAATAAAACATCAAAGGTGCTGGTTCACTGCTGCTGTGTTGAAGACAATTAACGTTCAGCTCACTAATATAAACTAAGTCGATGGGGGTGCTAATGCACACTGAGTGCATTTTTATTTTATTTTCACAAGTTGTTATTTGCCAATGTGGTGAATTAGAGGCAGACTGGGCTCCTCCTGAGTGGGATGCCGGTCTGTTAGGTCTCCAAGCTGCTGGATTATATACACCTGTGGACGTAAAACTGATTAGAAAACCTGAAGTCAGTTATTCAAATGAATAACTTTTGGCGATACAGTAACTCTTTCTACTTCAGACATTCGATGATGCGGTAACATGGAGAGGAGTTAATGAGAGGATCCTCTATATTAAAAGAAAAGTATTATACAACATACAAGAAAACACTATATCATGATCTGCCTCATGCTAAATAGAAAAACTATTTTTTAAAAGGTACATTAGTGTTTCTCAAGTTTTGGACATGAGCAGAGAGGAGAGATATGACTGAACACAAATGTTGTACTGTGTTTTATAACTGGTCATGTTGTAGGGTTGAAAACTGAAACATTATTAAAAACCCAGCTATAAAACTGTAGAGTCCTTATATCCTATCAAATTAAAATCCCTTCCATCAAAAAATTTGATTTAATTCAGAAATTGCCTGTTGCTAAATATTAAGGGCATAGAAAGTGGAAAGTGCATAGAAAATGGTCACCTTTATCTGTGTCACTGATATCCTGGTCTCTGGATTCTTGTCCAGCATTTTCAACAACAGATCTTTGAGGTCATCTGATATGTCTGCACTGTTGGCACAATAAAAACCAGCAATACAGAGCTTTAGAGTAAACAGCAGCAAACTGTTTTGAGTTACATAAACCAGCAGTAAAACATACCGTTCTGGTATCACCACAGGTTGGGTCTTGATTTTTTCATGTAGACTAAGAATGCGCTCATCCATGAAAGGACACTGTGGAGATAATAATATGCATTTGTGTTTATTTTTAATGGAAGACCACCAGTGTGACATTTGGGACTAACTTTTTAAAGGACAAGCAGTATCTATTTTTTCCAGTGCACACACTCACCACGCCAAAGACGAAGCAGTAAAGCGTCACTCCCATCGCCCAGACATCCAACGCCTTTGAAAAAAGAAAGTAAATACTTTAAAGACATATAATCTAGTAAACAAAAAGAAATAATCTCTAAAAAAACCAACAGTGTTGTTTTGCAGTACTGAAAACTGTCTCCAGGTGGTAGCAGCTACCCAGAGACACTGCCTCACCTTCCCAGAGAAATTTTTTCTGGTCTCAGAAAGTGTTTCAGGCGCAAGGAAAGCAGGTGTTCCCACTGTGCTGGTTAGCAGGGCATCAGCACCTTCAAACTGGTTACTAACTCCAAAGTCAGCAATCTTGATGTGTCCACCTTCTCCCACCAACAGGTTAGAGGGTTTGATGTCTCTGTGGATGATCCTCTGGTAATGCACTGTTAAAACAACGAGGTGGTAAGACTATTAGAGGCGCAGGATACTACTTGAGAAAAAGAGGTCTGGAGATACCGAAAAATCTCTGGATAAACATCTGAACTAACAGCCATAATTTCTGCTTATCACGTGAAGAAATAATATATTACATTTGTTGTGATCTGCTTTCTGAATTTCAGCAATATAACACAATTTGTTTCTTTTGATATGATTGCTATGATGAGCTCAGAGGTTTTTTGAGTCCTAGGCGTAAAATCCTCCCTCTGCTTCCTTCCCGGTAATAGTCTCCTAGACTACACTTGTTTAAAAGCTCTTCTCTTGAGCTGAAATGCATTAGCAGCCAGAGAAATCATGTGAAATGAGCCTCGTAGGTGGCTAGAGTCAAGAAAATCTTACATGAAGAACTTTGTGAAGCCATCGTGAAAACAAACCTTAATGATACAATGAGAGCATTTTTAAAGTCTATACCAAGACAGGGATGATTTTTCACAGCACCTTTTGTTTTACCTAAAGATAAAATGCATATAAGTATAGTAGGTATAATATATCACTGAGACAGATTCATTTTACATTCTACATTAAATGAAAAAAGAATTTACAAGAGGTCTGAGGGACTCACAGTACTCGATTCCTCTCAGCAGATCCCTGAAGTAAAAACGGGCCTGGTCCTCACTGAAGGGTTTATCAGTTGGCACCTCCATCACAGCCCTGAACTCACATAAACAGGTACACACACATACACTCGCTATTAGCAATCAGGACTAATGAGATTGAGTCCATTCCAGTCCTATAATCATTACCATAAAAGAGGCTTATCTTACCCTTGCTTCACCAGCTCAAACACTGTGACAAAAAAAAAAGATGAAGATTGTGAAGAAATCCAACAACCTCAAAAAATGCTGTTTTACTGCAAATGTTAATTAAATAATAATAACTAATATTTCCATATGCTTTATTTTAGTAAAAACCGACTGTGTTATGTCTGTTTGCAGTCTGAACGCTGACAGTTTGGCTGGAACATACCCATGTACAGATGGTCCTCACTGGGGTCATCCAAAACCTGGCACCACAGCATGGGGGAACAGGAAATGAGCGTTAATACAAACACAAAATCTCATTTTTATCATTCGCATGCACTGGAATCTCTAACAGTAGGGCACAAAGTGCTGTCTGTACATTTATTTAGTGAACAAAACAAAAGTCTGTTGTTACTAAATCAGTTTGTTTTATAAATCAGTTTTATAAAACACCTATTGGCATTCCTGCAGTCAATACTTTATACAACACTTGGTCTTCTTCTATTATATTTCACAAAATTAGAGCACACACCTTTTAAAAGACCCACAGATAAGTTTCAGGCAGAGACCGGACGTTGGTTTAAAATGTCCGGGTATTTTGAGGTGTTCTCTAGCATAGTTCCCTGGGACTTAGGAGGAGAATCAGGCCCATGGCATCACAGATCGTCCACCGTACTTAACAGTGAGCATGAGATGCTCTTCCACATATTCATCCTTTTTCTCATGTCAAACCCACCTGCAGTGTTTTTTCTTTTTGCTGAAAAGCTAAGTTTTAGTCTAACTTGACTAAATCACAAAGCTACAAATATAGTCGTGGCAGATTTTAGCAGGCTCCACATACTTATGTTTGTGCTATGAGGGCAAAAACTGATTTTTTCTGGTGTTACTCCACCTAAATAATCAGTGATTTGTTGAATCCAAGATGCCACCCTTTGCTGCAATTCTCCAACAGTGACCTTTGGAGATTTACCATCTTTACTTACCATCCTTACCATTCTTCTAACTGTGCGTTAAACATGGGCTGGTATGAGACTCTCACGGTATGTTAACCGTAACGTAAAAACGTAAAAATATAATTGATCTAGTTTAGTAATTATTTACTCCCCCTTCCTGCCAGATTCAGCTGCAAATAAGAAAGGCCCAGTCTACAATGCAACCAGTACTTTACCACTAAACAACACTTGGGGCAACGTTCAACAAACTAGAAGAGAATAAACTACAATAAAAGAATAACTGATTTGTAGGAAAGTAGGACAACTTGCAACCTGGGGAACCCAAATATAAAGGTAAGAAATGTGTACATAATAAAATGACATTTATAAAACAAATGGGCATAAAAAAAAAATTGCCAGAATCACCAGTAAACATCCTGTACCTGTGAAAAATGTCATTATGATATCACTGCTTGCTGGACTCCCAAAGCTGAGATTGTTCGGTAGCCTTTTCCAGACCTACAGATCAGTGACTTTATTTCTGTTTTGTGCTTAAGTTTCTTTACATTGGGCCATAATGTGAAGTCTTGTAGCCTGCTTCGTTTTGTCAGACAAGCTCTATATAGGTGGTTTCCTGAATCCATAGGTCTGGTAGTATTCAGGCCTGGGTCTTGCTGTCCAGAAAATGTGATTAATCACAGTTAATTAATGATTAAACAAGGGGTGTAGTTATATTTTCACACTGGGCCATGTTGGTTTGGATTGCTTATTTCCCTTAATAAATGAAATCATCTTTTGAAAATTACTTTTAGTATTTACTCATATAATCTATGTCTGATATTAACATTTGTTTGATGATTTATAAGACTTAGTTTTGACAAAAAGCAAGAACACTTTTCTTACATCACTGTTAAACTAAATTAAACCAGCTGAATTAAACTACATGTTTTTGCATTACTCACCTCTACTAGTTTAACTACATTAGGATGGTCTAGTTTTTTTAGAATGGCTATCTCTTGATAAACTCGTTCCAGTGGCCCTTTATGCTGAGCGGGACCCTCAGGGACTGCTCTAGTTCCACGAGGCGGCGGTCTCCCTGATGTAGAAGAAGGCAATAAATGGTGAACAGTGAGGGATTAGACACAAGACAAGACAAAAACAAGACAAGTGAGCTTTATTGTTTATCTACCACTGCAGCATTAGAGATCCTGCTCCTGACTTACGCGGAAAACCTGCCTGCCTCAGCAGCCTCTTCTTGGACAACAGCTTCATCGCCTACACCAGAGAGGAAAACAGGTTTAGATTTGGTGGAGGATTAGAAGGAAGACAGGGGGTGGGAGAGCCCAGTGGGCAGGAGATCCCGGGAAAAGATGAACAAAGAGGCAGATGGAAGAAAAAAAACAAGTTAGATACCACACAGTCAGATGCTGCTATACTGACAACGCACCCACTCATACACCTACTGTACAGATGCCAGTCGCATACTCCATAGAAAGCAAAAAAACCTCCTTTACCTTGAAAATGCTTTGTCTGGTTGTGATATTTAATGTGTTTCAGCAGCTATCAGAACAAATGATTATACAAGGTAGACTCAAAAGTGGTTCTTAACAAACGCAGTGTGCAAAAAGATAAATAATAAAGTAAGAAAAGTATTAAATCTTTTAACTTTTTTTTTTACATTACAAGCATAAAAACTCTGTATTTTCTTTAGACATTGTGTGATGGACATGCAATACTATGGAAGAAAGTGGTTTTGTCAGATGAGAAACCTTGAGGCCCTTTCCAAAAACCTGGGGCTGCACGGTGGTCTTGTGGCACACTGTTGCCTTGCAGCAAGAAGGTCCTGGGTTAGAATCCCAGTCTGGGGTCTTTCCGCATGGAGTTTGCATGCGTGGGTTCTCTCCGGGTACTCCAGCTTCCTCCCACAGTCCAAAAACATGACTGTTAGGTTCAGTGGTCTCTGTAAATGGCCTCTATGTGTGAGTGGGTGGGTGAGTGCCTTACAGTGTGTTACAATGGCTCAGAGTCTATACCTAGATCCAGGGTATCTGTGGCAAACTAGAAAAAACAATATTCTCAGATACTATCCATCCACTGACAAAGAGAGCATAACTGCAGTGAAAGTGTTGACTAAGGGGGGCTTCATACAAATCTACGCCACACTTGTCAGATTGATTATCATGTATCCTTTAGTTTTCACTTCACAATTATACCACATGTGTTGATCAATCACATGAAATCCTCATCCTAAAAATACTAAATGGTTGCTGTTGTAACATGTTAACAGCCTGAAAAATCTCAAGGTGTATGATTACTTTTGCAAGTTGCTGTACTTTTTCAAATACAGATAAATAAATTCTGAAATGTAAACGACATTATGAACTTTTCCACAGAAGTAGCCTGAACATACAAATCACAGGCGGATTATTATTGTAAGGTCAGGCTGTGCGAATGGGGTTCGCAATACTCACATAGTATGTGTTGTCATCCTCGTTGTAAGCTAGCTTGACAACACCATAAGAGCCCTGTGTAAGAGAAAACAAAAAAGGCAATAAGATAAAGTAAAAAGGGCAACAAAAAAAAACACATTACACAGAAAATAAACATTATTAAAATGTAGACATTCGAGAAGCTGAAGTGCGTGGGCCCATACTGAAAGAGAACGAGCTGCTTCAAAGTGAGAAGAGAGAAATTCAAATCATCTCTCTATCGCTCTTTCATTCTTGATTTCAGGCTAATTAAGGAAACTGGATCTAGTTTGTGCCATCACACAGCCCCCTCCCCTGCAGCCCTCCAACCCCACCGCCCTCACACGGGAATCTCTGTGTAGAGAGTGGGCCCAATTAGAGGCCTGTGCAGACAAATTCATACACAACAAAACAAACAGAGAGAGAGAGAGAGGGCAGACCAGGTCCCTGCTGGGGGAGCAGATTGTAGCATGGAGAGACAGCAGATAGCTCACCCCACAGTCCAAAGTGATGATTCCATAACAGGAGTCTCTCCAATGATCTTAAAAGGCTTGAATCTACAGACATTACGTCTTTCTAATGAAATTCACAGATACCGTCATCCTGCTCCACAATACTAACAATCTAAACCATGGACACATACACATATCTACTCCCTCGCACAAACCCCCATCCACTAAGCCTTGCACAATCCTTAGAGAGCACTATTTATACCAGCCTCTCATCCATCTTCCAACTCTCTCATGGATGGGTGGTTTACACAGAGTTTGGAAAACGAGGACAGCCGGGAGAGAGCATATCAGAGGCTGTTACTGCACTACCTTGGTGATGTGCGTTTACTTGACAGACATGCAGTAGGCGGAGAGAAGGGAAATGGAAGAGTCGGTGAAAGGAAGCAATCAGTAAGTGGTCTCAGATGGTACCTTTCCAATCTCATCCTTCAGTTTGTACTGGTTGAGCTGAACACAGTCCTAGAGGAGAGACAGACAGAAAAGAAGAGAAAGGAAGATTTTTTTCCCCTTTTCAGAAGAAATATCAGCGGTTAAATACTCTAGATAGAAAGTTTCGTGGATATTTCCACAAAATCTGATCCTCTTCAGAAGATCAAACAAAGCCAAGTGCATTCAATGGCTACGAAGGAGGTAATATTTTCATTGTTTTTTAAATCAAGACAACCTAAGCCATTTGAGCTTAAGGAAACCATACCCACCTTTATTTATTTTATTAAAAATAAATATATTTAGATGGTAATAGGTAATATTGTTTTCATGTATTTTTCTTCAATAAATGATTTCTGTTAGCACCCATCAAATACCCCAAAACATTGCAGTGATGTGTGGGAAATAATAAAAAAACTGAGAGTGGAGCTGACATGAGAGGAATAACAGCATTAAATATGGGTCATGCTACGACTCTGGTTCTTCAGGGCTGTTTTACCATCACAGACCAGAGTAGCTATTCAACACATAAACAGACTTTCATACGAGTGTTAAAAATAATCCCAAATGCAGTCTATTTGAGCATTTATTTAACAAAGTAACTTACAGTCATGTACTTAACAAAGATAACTTGTTACTACAAAATATGTCACTTTAAAACAAAATGTGATCCCAGTATAAAAGAACCTTTGCAGGATGGAGCACTAAATACCCACATCTAGGTCTAAGACAGCTAGCAGCTACATTCACTCAGTCTATAAAACCTTACCTGCAGCAGCCAAAGCTTGATCGTAACCAGTGGTGCTGCTTTTAAGAAGAAATGTACATGTAATTCTAAATACTTAAGAGTCAAGTTTAATACTGTGGTACACTAACAGAAGTTAAGGAGGAGCATTTCAGAGAGTAACTCTGTGTCAGTATTAGTTTGTCCATTCATGTGTGATGCTTGACTCAAGCCTCCGATTAGACTAAAGTTTAGGAACCCTGTAGTCTATGCTCAGAAGTACTGGTACAGAATTTAAATGAAATCTGAATTTATAAATCAATACTAGCAAACTAATAATAAAGATGGCTTCAAAATCAAATTGATTCCAGTCTAAAGGCAGTATCATACCTGGAGATCTGTGATGGAGACACTGTGGGACTCCACAGTGGGTCGGCGGGGCAGGCGTGGAGAGGAGTGGGGCGATGTGATGGGAGAGTAAGGTAATGACGGGTAAATATAGCGCCCGTTCAGTCCAGGTGAGCTGCAGGGTGAGGTGGCAGTGTGCGAGCGCTCCTGCAGAGAGAGTTTCCGGTCAGACAAACTTAATCTGCCCCTTTGCTCTTGGCTTTCAGGCAGCAGAACCTCGGGCCGACCAACTGTATGGACCAGCAGGTCACAGGATGGAGTCCGGAAAGGTGCTCCTGCCGAGGACGCTGGCTCCGGTGTCTCAGAGCTGTCCATTTCTTCAACCTGACATGACAAATTGATTTTTATTTCACATGATTGAAAGAATATTTACACATTTCACTTTTTTTAAACAATATAAAATCAGCATGTTTCACCTCACCTCTTCCTCGCCAGCCTCTCCAGGTGGTTGACTTGGTTCGTACTCCGTGACCACAATGAGGGACTCCATGGGGTCTGGGGACGGTGTCTCAGAGTGGGTGTTTAAAGGTGGAGCGGGACAGCTGCACAGCAGATCAGGGAGAGGTTGTTGCACTGAGGGTGCATGACTGCCGCAGGACGCCGAAGACTCAGCAGAGTGCCAAGCAGTTACATGACACGGAAACATGGTGCCTCTTCCCAAAACTAGACAACCGCTCTTCCATCAGATTGCAGCCTCAAGGCGAATTGTGCCTTAGAAAAAGAATTAGCACAATATAACATGATGTCCGGAAAATACGGTAGCCATTTAAATACTCTTATTACATAGTTTATAGAGACCTTCCTCCCTAAAATATTTCTACTGTTATTGATTTTGTTTCAGATCAAACAACTTCTAATAGCAGACAAAGATGACTTGAGTAAACACAAACATCTGTTTTTGAAGGATGATTCCATATAGTAAGAGAAGACACTATCCAAACCAACCTAGTCCTACCCAAACCTGGTTACTGAGAAACAAACTAATTCATACATTTACAAAAAACCACCATGAAAACGGCTACAAAGCCATTTGTAAGGCTTTGGGACTCCAGCGAACCACCATGAGAGACGTTATCCACGCATGGAGAAAATCTGGAAGAGTGGGAAACCTTCCCACGAATAGCCGCTCTGCCAGAAGCGCATCGACAACACATCAAGGAGGTCTCACAAAGAACTCAGTACAACATTACTGCAGATCCCACTTGTGTTAGTTAAGGTCGGTGTTCACGATTCAACAATTAGAAAGAGACTGGACAAAAATTGTATCTGGGGGAGAGTTTGAAGGTCAGGACCACTGCTGATAAAAAAACCCCATCTTACATTTGTGAAAATAAAAAAAATATATTTAGATGAACCTTACGACTTTGGGATACATGTTGTGTGAACTGACGAGACAGAAGCAGGGCTTTCTGGGAAGTTTGCAGCCAGCTACATCTGGCGTAAAACTAACCCCTATTTTTCAGAGGGAGAACATCATACCAACAGTCAATGTGACGGTCTGAGGCAGCCAGGCTGTTTGTTCATTCTTGGAAACCCTCCAGTGCAGCTGAATTAAAACGATTCTGTGAAAAAGAGTGGGCCAAACATCACTAGATGGCTCTTGTTGCTGCTAAGAGTGGTACAACCACTTATTAGCTTTAGAGTGCAACACTTTTCACACAGGACCAGGTAGAGTTGACAAACGTTTCTCCCTTAATAACCATTTTTTTAAAACGCATTTTGTATTCACTCAGATTACATTTATCTGATATTAAAAGTTGTTTGATGATCTGAAACGCCTGTAAGGGGGCAAACACTTTTTATGAAACTGTAAGGGAACTATTCACTTTCTGGTATGATTGTAAAAAAGGGCCAACAAAAATCAGAAATTAAAGCAGAATGACCTCCAGCTTTAAGGCATAGTCTGTATAGGATTTTATAAAGTTTATGTCTAGAAGCTGCAACAGCATCCTTTACTCTAAAAGGCAATTTTATGCTCTCTCATTTACAATTACATTTACACTCATGCTAATAATCCATGCTTGAGTGACTTCCTGCCTGTTGCCTTGTGATTTGCTTTTTTTTGACAAACACTGACAAGACACTGTGTTTTAATCTTGAAGCAAATGTCAAGTTTGCTCTTTTATCAAAATTTTAGCTGTCCTCCAATAATGGTTATCCTTTTAGCCACAAACAGCAGCTTGCCGAAAAGAAGCTGGTAAAATGTGCTTCCACCAGCCAGTGTGACTGGCATTAAGAAAAACTTTTTGTTCAACCACGTTTAATTTAATTTAATTTAAGGTAGTTTGGAATATGTTGCTGCAATAAAATATATATTTTTTATATTTATTTATTTTTTATTTTGTTTTTTATCATTACTGCAATAAAATCTTAATTTATTCTAAGGCATTTTACAGCTTTTTTCACAGGGGTGTCAACAAGGATGGAGGTGTTAAAATAAAAATCAAAGAAATTTTGACAAAAATTTTAAATGGCCCTTTTTTCCTGTTAACACGGCTAAAGTTGATAGTTACATATTTAGTCTTGCATTTTGCCACGATCTGCATCCTAACCAAAGTTATGATTTTCAACCACTTCCAGGCTCCTGATTCAACATTTTGCTTTTATTTTGATGCATACTAGCGTAATGTTTTTGGTTAGGTTTCATAAAACATCACTAGCTATTCATGTGGGGAGTAGGGCTACAAAATCTATCGCAAATTTATGTTACAGCAGTAAGCATGTCACGAAGAAACGCCTAGACCAGCCTGGCGTCTCTGGGCCCACAGTCCATATTTTAGATGCATCACTTCCCCATCGCACCAGATTCAAATGATTGCATTATCTCCTCAGGATGCCATCAAGTGCTGCAGAAGCCTGTAAATCAACCATTTCTTTATTATTATTATTATTATTATTATCATATAAAGTCAGGGTTAGACGAACAGAATGGACAACCACAGGTCTAGACTGCATTAAATGTTTGTTAATTATTTAAGTACCATGCATTTAGGCGATTTAAACCTGTAAATGATTTGGTGACACTTGTTAGATTCAGCATAAACATTTTAGAAGGTAAACTGGTTTTATGTTGGTAAAGACATTAAGAAACTACAACCAAGTTGATTCAATACCAAAACAGCAGAAACAACCGTTTCTATGTTACATTTTAGTTTAGTTTTTCTCCAGTAGCTTGATAGACTTCTCATTATCTGGGGTCATGTTTGCTTTTAACCCAAAGCACAAAGACATTAACACAGTTTAAATATGTGTTCATTCATTTTAATTCATTTTGTTATCATAAAATTCACCAATATTATCACAAGTTGCATGTTTTCCTAGCAGGAAGTAACAATTTCCCGGTCTGAAGTATGATTTCTTCCCTCTCATAGTCTTTTGTGAACTTCTCTCTTTTAAAGTGCAGTCATCCAGACAAAGCAAAGTGAAAGATAAACTCACTAGTAAGAGGTATCAAGTGCACTGGATGGTTTAAACATTCTACCACATATCCTCTGATAATAATGCACGTCTCTAAAAATATGTATAGCAAAGCCCTAACTACCTACAGAGCTGGTGTATCACGAACCAAAGCTTTTAAAAATACCATAAAAACGCTTTTCCCCGACGTGAAAACATAAGCAGACATTATGGTTTTCATTTGAACCCCTCAATGGAGTCTTGATTTTTTCCACACACGCTCTAATGCGCTAATTAATTCACCCGAACACATCGAGCTGCACCAATTTCAGCTCTGGTGAGCAGATACAGAGTGATGCATCTGAAGGAGCAACGTTTGAGTAAGCTTTTGATGTCAGTTATATAACATGATTAATTATTATCTCTACAGCGTTTAATGAGGACCTTGTTTTTTGGCATAATTTAAGACCACAATTTCCATCTCTTAAGTCCACTCACCTTCTTATGCTCTCATTATCTGAGGAATGAGGAGAAGAGGAAATCAGAGAAGGAAGACAGATCTACATAAGTTTTGTCAGACTTTTCAAGAGGATTGTGGTCGTGTTAATATATGGAAACATGATAAACAGCTACAGACGAAGAAAAGCTAGGCAAGTGTTAAATGAGGATTATATGTGGGAGAGACATCAGACTTAGGTTAGATTCACGTCCTGGAAAACAATAACAGAGGCTGTCAAGATCCAGATGCTGTACCGTGCCTTTTACACCCAGAGTCACATGAGTCGGCCTGGACAATCTGGACATGAGGGGAGAGGAAAGGAGGACTTATCGGAGCCTGTGGGGGGTCCGAGTTATGTACAGCATTAATGGAGACACAGACGTGGTCCTGCAGACATACCAGTACAACACACGGCCATCTGGAGCAGAGGAGCATCCCAAGCTTCATTAAGCGATACGCAGGGCAACAGTGTCAGCGGTGCGTGGAGCCAAGCAGGAGATAAGCTGCTGTAAATGCAAGAAAGGATCTCCTAGATTAACTTAAGAGCAGTGTTATCACACGGCTGAGAACCGAGCCGGTCATTTGTCTTCAAATCCGCCACAGGAACACAGACGGAACCGAGGAAATTTAATAAGAGCTTTGAAATAATGCAGAACAGCAACATCTCACCTTAACTTCATGTGGAATATTTTAGGTATGGCGATATAAATAAGTGGATTTTAAAAACTATCTACAAGTGAGTTTCTATATTAATGTTTTTCAACTATCTGAACATTATAGTTTTAACTGCCACCTGATATACGTGTAAGGCAGTTTACAAGAAGATATCCAGAATGAGACCACAGGTTAACTTTAATATACATTCATGTTTTAATGGGAAAACTAAGGATGATATAAACTTCTTTGAATGTAACATTGGATAATGAAATGAACAGCTGTTCATGCACAGGTTTTAATATTTAGCTACAAAGTAGTAAATGTCCTATTTTTACAAACAAGTTAATTAAAAAATGTAATATGGGGAATTATTAACATTTAAGCTGAATGATGTATATCTCACCCATTTTTTCTACATCTTATGACTTAACATTTTCTGTCATATTTCCATTGGTGCTGCTCAACTGTGGTCAATATTGAAATCACTCAACGGCACAATAAAAATCTTCATCTAGTGGAATATGGAAACATGCTGCTTTTATTTCCCTTAAAAGGAAAAAATAAAAGTCAACTTCGAAGCAAACAGGCCAAAATAATTCTAATAATTCTTTTTTTTTTGGTCAATTTCCTTGTTTTCTTAAATCATTTTGAGCATGAATTCAAATACGATCTGAATTAAATGTGACAAATCTGCGTCTAATTTGTTCTTTTCCAAATGTCCTTCTGTTACATTTTATTTAAAAAAAACTTCTAACTAAATCCTTCTCTGGATGTTTCAATATATAGTGAAAGGGTATGAAAATAATCCTGTTAAGGAGCAGGAGAGAATGTCCTACTTAAAACTGGGTGTGAAAATCAAACTGGTTCCTCAGCTTCATGTAACACCTGCAGATCAATGTTTCCAAATGTGTGGAAAGAAACACCTCCCACCATTTCAGAAGGTCTTTCTAACATTAATTTTGAAATCACTTCCCATCATCACGTTTCAGAATTGAGTTAGGGTTTTCCACATACTGCACATTATCAGCAAAATCAACTTTCTATTGAGAACTTCGGAGGAAATCTTGAGAGCTTCCTTGAATTGTCAGCTTTTTATTTATACTTTCAGCTATTTGGAATCATAGAACCAAACATGTTAAATGGAAACATTTACTGTGCTACTCAGGTTTTATTATCAACTTGCTTTAGAAAGATTGCAAAAACATGAAATCTGTTTCCAAAAAGAGAGCATGAAGAAAATAAAGTAGTTACCTGTTTTTCTAAAACAGTTATGGTCTAAATCACAGGCCACAAATCTCACATACAGTATTTTTAACTATATTTATACTTAACGTAAATTGTTAAAAGCTCTGTGTTTCACAGCAAGGTTTACTTTTTACTGACAACTTCTGTACATGAATTACAAGCGATACAATAACTGCTCTATTTTAAACAAGGTTCAAAGTGTGTTATAAATGGTTTCTGATCTAAACATACATCTCGGTGCAAACAGCATCCCTTATTTCTTAATACATTTCCTTTTAAGCAGCCAGTCTGTTACAGTTTTCTTGTCCAATAGTTCTCTAGGCTTACTGAACGTTTTAAAGGTTTCCTGAAGACTTTGGCCACATTTCAGAATCAACAAAATGAACTGCCAAAGAGCTTATAACTGAAAACCTGGCACACAACAGGAAATCATCTGAAGAATCTTGCATCTCTCAGTTCTACTTCATGTCTTTGCTAGATTTTTTTTTCCTGTTTATCGAAGACATGATATTCAGCTGGAGGCTGGAGTGTTTTTAAGACTTGACACATCTTTGTTTTGTCCTTTTGTCCTGTTGGAAGTTTTAGTTTACATTTGAAGTTATGAAGGATTTGCCGTCTTGTTTATTTTGGGTTCTAACTGTAAAGGGAATGTGAGTAATCTGCATTATGAGTTTTACCCAATAACTGTGAAGTAATTGCTGTCATAGCTTCCCAACCGTGGTTTTAACACAGTGTTACTTCAGTATTAGTGATGATTGGCAACCCCAACACATGATGCTGATACCACCAGCATTTAGTTTCCAAGTGACTATGTGAATTTTTCAAACAAATAGGAACAAAAAGCCAAATTTGCCGTTCTTAAAAGCGAGGGGAAAGTGTAGTAGCATTGTTTCAGCCAGCTGAGTGGCAGTGCAGGCAAAAGGTAGGTGGAAGGAAGGGGACCAAATTCTGCAAACAGCGGGAAAGAAATTCTGGTCCCACCCTCACTTTCCTGACATCTGATTAAGAATAAAGCCTAGGATTCTTGCAGGAGGACCACAGATTGGAAGAAAGCATTTCATGTTCATTATCAGGGTTTCTACAAAGTTTGGACAATATTTTATTTTTTCCAGGTCTGAAAAAGTATAAAGAAAATGTGCCAAATCTATTCAAAATCCTGTTTTCCAATTAAATTCATTCTTGGCATCCTAAAATTATGGAAGAATTAGTTTTTCAAATTAAGGTTGACACTGACACATTGACCATCTTCCTCATCGGACAATGAAACCAGCATTTTAGCCATCGGTAGCTTGGTTTTGTTATGGAGACTCCACAGATCCATGCTCATGCAGATTCAGGTATGCATTTTGTTAGAGGATACTACTAGGCAAGGACCGGCTTCTGGTATCAAGGTGGACAAAAGGTCTTAAAAAGTTGCAATTTCAAAACCATACAAAAAAGTTACATCCTAACAAGCTACAGCAGCCAAATAATAATAACCAACATAGGTGGTGACTATAAGTTGATGACAGTCTCTGGGAAGGAACGTTATGCAACTTAAGATTTTCAATGTAACTAATGTTACATAATAACAAGAACAACATAGTAAACGTATTCCGGTTTAGCTTGGAGCAGTTGTAATAGACTCGACATTATTAGATTAAAAACGTGCGATTGTAAAATCCCCAACTGTAAACGCGAACGACATAATTATGAGCCGCTGTCAGTACAACGTATCGCTTTCCTGGTGATATAAGAGCTTACTTGCGTTAATAATCGACTTGTTAAATTGATTTTAACAATCAAAATGCCAAAGGGCGTCTCTGCTGCCCACATTGAAGCGAATGTTACCGTTGTTTGCAGTCCCAGCGAGCCAACTCCTCCCCGAGCCTCAAAGTCAAGCTGCTCGGCTAACGTTAGCAGCTGTCAACATACAGATGTTGCAGTAACGGGCGTCGATAATTATAGTAACGATAAAACATAACGCTAAATGAATCCTCCAGTCGAAGACCCGAACCTTTATATAGACACATTCTGATATTAGTTGAGCCTTACCTCGGTGTGTTACTGGGGGCGTAAAAATCATTAATGTGAGGTTCCTTCTTCCAGCTGATGTGTTACAGTAATGCTGCCACCTAGCTAGCGTTGAGAGAGACGGAGAATGTAGCCGAGTGACAGCCGATGTTTTGATGGAGCAGTCGACAGCGCAGGTCCAGTGCTTCACACGGAGAAAATACTGACAGCATGTATTTATTTACATAATGTTAAGAGCAATTCACTCACAGAACCCCGTTGAATCAGATGAAGCGCTGTACGCCGCTCCTCGTTCTTTTCATTTTCTCACGACTTCAGAAAAATACTTCATGGTTCTGTCTCTGTTCTGGTCCACACTATACCGTCAAGAGCGCCTCCTGTTGATGAGCTGGGGTATTGCACGCCTGCCCTAGTGTGTTGAAGCATTCAACACACCAGATGTTTTCATTTTTTGTTGACTTGCATCCAAAAATGTTGGTAACCTAAATAACTTTTTGGACCATTTCTTTTCCCGAATTAAAGTTCTTTAATTCACGTTTGAGTTAAAATTTTTAATGTGTCCTCAAGAGGAAACAGTACTAGTTTTTCCTCATGTCACGTTACAGCCACAAACTTTATTTTCTTGCGATTTTATGTAATTAACCAACAAAGTGGCAAATAATTTTGAAGCACATGGTTTTCTTTAGTTTAAACAAAAAAATCTGACCTGTATTCTGCCCCCTTTACTGTGATAACCTTCAATAAAATACAGTACAGGCCTTGAGAAGTCACCCAATAAGAAAATAGCTCGCCTCTGTGTAATCTTATTTGGTGAAAACAGCAGTTCTGTGAAGGCCTCAAGAGGTTTGCTAAAGGACATTAACAAGAAAACAGTATCCTTAGGACCAAAAAACAGACATGTCCAGAGAAGTGTAAAGCAGTTAGGTTAGAAAATCATACCCCAAACAGCAAAAAGCAGTTCTAATCAATTCAGCAGGGAGGGGAGCTGAATAGAAACTGTTAAAAAAAAGATTAAAACTATCATTTTCTTTTCACTTTTTGTGGTTATGTTACAAAATGTATAAAACATTTAAGGGCTGTAAATGCTAGATATTGTATATAGGGTTGCTTCAGTAATCTCTTCAGTACATGAATCACAGATTTGGCAAGAAGTCCGTAATCTACAGTCTGACCTGGTAAGCTAAAAACCACAATGAATAGCCATTATTTGTAAATGATCATTTTAGCATATCAATGGTGAATAGAAATGAAAGCAGCTCACCCAAAAAAAAGTCACAAAACAGACCATGAATTGTCAACTGAAAGATGTTTATTTCCATACAAAATAAAATCAAAGAGATGAATGGCAAAAGCACAAAATACTAAAGAATACCAAACCATTTCAAACCCAAAGAAGACCAAATGAAACAACAAAAATTAAAAAGGAAAGTTATCGCCTCTTTTGGAAGATATTGCCTCTTCCAATTCCACCACGACCTCGCCCTCTGGCCGCCACTATAAAAAGAAGTTAAAAAACAGACATATTAAACAAAAGAATTCCTCTGTGACGTGTGAGGTTAGAAAATAATCCCAAAAGAAATTGTTATATTTTTCCCAAACATGAGAACAGGAAATAAAATATATAGGAGGTAATGGTACAAAACACAATTTTGCTTAACCATTTTCTTTTGGATTTCGTTACACAAACAAAATTAACTAAATAACATTAAGATGTGTCAATCAATATCAACTGAGAATAATTAAAATTTATTGTCAGCCTCGACTATCCCCCAGAGGTATTATGTTGACCAGTTTTAAACCTGTAAAAAGTATCGGTGTCTGGAAAAACAGTTTCCTGCTCACCTTGCGCTTTTAGAATAGCCGCCTTTCCTCTTCCTGCACCAGATCCCTGGTTCTTGTTCTTCATACTCTTCAACATTGGAGCATTCTTTAACATGTCAGGCAAGATCAGAAAGCGGATCTTGCTTCCTCGGATGTAGACCTGTTCCAACTGCGCAACCCGACCATCGCGATAGGTCACGGTAATGTTGGACATCTGTTGTGAAAACAAATTATAAACATCAGCATCAAAGGTTTAAGGTATATAATTGGTATTAGGCAAAATAATCCAATGTAACTATACTACAGTACATTTTAAATGATGATGGCCACTGACTAATCTGAGAAGAAGTAAACTTTGCGTCCCCCCTAATGGTTTGCCAACAATTGTACACATATAAATGCTTTTAAGCCAATGGTGCCGGTCCAAAGTTTGACCCTTTATTGATGAAAAACCCAACGGAGCCATGATAACAATTGAATCAATTAGCTTCAAAATTCCAGCTAACTACCAACCGGTATCTACACAAAAAAAGATAAGCTAATTACCTGCCAACAATGGAGATTTAGTTTAGTATTTACCTGGAGTGTGTCTTAAAAAGATTTTACTTTCTTGTTGTTTCTGCAGTAGTAACTCTG
The DNA here is from genome assembly GCA_036173005.1 of Crenichthys baileyi. Classification (NCBI taxonomy): domain Eukaryota; kingdom Metazoa; phylum Chordata; class Actinopteri; order Cyprinodontiformes; family Goodeidae; genus Crenichthys; species Crenichthys baileyi. The sequence continues at coordinate 1,150 of JAHHUM010000304.1, read as the reverse complement.
CAACGTGCACTTGTCGCTATCACAGCGCTTTTTGAGCCTTTTTCCTGCTACCCACAAAGCAACGTTGGGTCAACGGGAGTGTTCAAAGCAAGATAAAAATGGGACAATGTGCCTCTTAGGTGTCACGGCTAGTGACCATTTACCATGACCAGACATAACCAATAACAAGTTAGATATCACAAAAAATGTGTAAAATGCAATCTAAAAGTAGTACTCCCTCGATTCCTTAAAATACGATAGCTACAAAAAATGAAAAACCTGCGACCAGGAAAATTATACATTTCAACAGGACTATCGTCCATGATAATTTCTTGTATAACCATTTTGCATATATTTATGTTTATTTTAAATAAGTATATAATTTACATAAATATATTTCAGTCAGAATGCTGATCAATATGCGTGACTCATGTACCCCAAGTTCCGACACAGCTGTCCCGGGTTAGCGATATCAGTTGCGATATAAGCCAGTTTTCTTTTTTTATAATATCATCTGTGCTTCCATCACTCTGTGACCTTTACTATTTTGGACAAAGTCATTTGTGTCTGGTGTGACAATCTGCTGCCATGAGCCTGTCCAACTGGCTAATTAACACATTAGCATGTAAAATGCAAGTTTATAACACTTGGAATATATTAGCCAACAATTATTAAACAGTCCTTGGTTATATTAATGTTACACACATGAATATTGTGACGATATATTCACGATAAGTTGTGCAGCCCTAATGAGAACCAAAATAAATGGATATAGGGTGTGATACAAAGTTTTCCAATAGCATAAAATCGAGCTGTTGGATTTAGGATCTTTAATTTCCCTCCGTCATGAAAACAACCGCAGAGAAAATTGAGTTAATATGGCATGGTATACATACTTTGACACGAAAAGGTAGTAGGGTAAAACACCATTGTCCAGGTATAAAATGGGAGTATAAATAGGCAAAGAGGCAAAAATCATCCAGCCTGACATTTGTTGCTCTAACACACCAAAGCCACCTATAAAGATAGGCAAACCAACCTGGCAGTTCATGTTGTCCTCAGCTTCAATCAGCTTGCCTCTGTACACCTCTCCTGTGTTGGTCTCACAGGTCACAATGTGTCCCTCTGCCTCATGCAGGACCTTGATTGGCACGCCGATGGACATTTTTTA